>JAREIK010007045.1:127500-727500 GCA_029783825.1 Sapria himalayana
TCCAAACTGGATCGAGTGCTATGCATCCCACAATGGTTAGATAAGCTTGGGTGTATAACAATAAAGCATTTAAGTAGGATTTGCTCAGATCATAGTCCTCTCCTAATGACTTTTCAAAAAAGTGAAGGGAGATATAATGGCTTTTAATTTCAAAATATGTGGAGAATGTATAAAGATTTTGATAATGTAGTAAGCGAGACATGGGGAAAAAATGTTGTTGGCAATCCCATGCAAATATTGACACAAAAATTATAAAGTTTATGTTTTGCTCTTTCTAAATGGAATAAAAAATTTTTTGGAAACATCTCGAAAAAGATACAAGAAGCTGAGCAGAAAGTAGCCTTTTTAGAAATAGTATATGAATAGAAATCGAATGATTTCTCTAGAATAGAACTTAGCAAAGTAAAAGCTGAATTAAGATTAAAATTACATATGGAAGAAGTCTTTTGGAAGCAAAAATCTAGAATTTAATGGCTTAAAATGGAGATAAAAATACGAAGTATTTTAATATAATGGCTAAAATTAAAATTCAAAAGTTAAAAATAAAAGGTCTAAAAGACACTAATGGGGTATGGCTAGATAAGGAAGTGGAAATAAAAAAAGAATTATAAGCATTTTTTAAAAGTCATTTATGTTGGTCAAACATGGGTAGGAGACACACATTAATAGAAAATATAGAGAGAAGAGTCACGGAAAAAGATAATAAAATATTAGAAGAAGCACCGAGATAGGAAGAGGTGAAAGAGACAGTATTTAGTGCCAACAAAGATGGTGCTTCAGGGCTAGATGGTTGGAACAATGGGTTTTTTCAATGCAGCTGGCTCATTATCAAGAAAGAATTAATTGGTGCTATTGCTTGGATTTTTGCGGGTGTAGAAATCATAAAAGCATGGTCGAATTCTTATATTGTATTAATTTCTAAGAAGACGAATCCACAAATTGGAGAAAACTTCAGGCCGATCAGTTTATGTAATACTATTTATAAGATTTTAGCGAAAATAATCCAAAATAGGCTAAGCAAGATCCTATCTGATATTGTGCCGACTGAGCAGACAGGTTTTGTCAAGAATAGGTTGATAATGGAAAACATCAATCTGACCTCAGAAATGATAAGAGAAATAGGAGCTAAAGTAAGAGGATAGAACGTAATTCTAAAACTCGACCTGTCAAAAGCTTTTGATAGGGTGGAGTAGGATACATTATGTTATCTAATAAGAAAAATAAGTTTCTCAGAATACTAGAAAGATTTAATTTATAGATGCGTCTCTAATGCATGGGTAAGAATCTTAATTAATGGGCAGGTAGGTGAAGAATTCAGGCCATCAAGAGGACTTAGGCAGGGAGATCCACTCTCGCCATCCTTATTTAATTTATATTTAGAGTTACTTATAGTAAATCTTAAGGAGGAAGTGAGAGTGAGAAATATTCTGCCTTTTAAGCAACCAAGATAGACACCACTTGTGAGCTGATTAGCATATGTTGATGATGTAATAATCTTCACAAATGCTAGTAGATGATCCTTGATAAACTTGATGAGGCTAATGCAAATATTGGAGGAAGAAATAGGACAAAAGCTTAATAAGAACAAGTGCCAATTTATCACAGCAAAGAAAGTTTCAGAAAATACAGCACAAAGGGTTAAAGGGGTTACAAGTTTCACACAAGTAAAAGGATCATTAATTTACTGAGGTTGCCTGATTTATGAAGGAAGAGTTAAAGATGAATATCTAACCTTCATGGTGAAAAATATTAGACAACAGATTGCGGGCTGGAAAGAAGACATGCTAAGCATGGCAGGAAGAATTACTCTAATTAGACATGTGTTAGAAAGCTCCCTAGCTCATATTTAAATGGAAATTAAGCCACCAAAGACTACTATAAGAAAGTTAGAAATAGAGATATCTAACTTTTTATCGGCTAAAAAAGAAGAAAAAAATAAGATACACTAGAAAAAATAGGATGATTTATGTTATCTAAAGGAAGAAACAGGATTAGGTTTCACCAGTTTAAATGATATAGCTAATGCTCGTGCTTGTAAAAACTAGTGGATATTAAAAGAAAAAGATAGTCTCTAGGCGTCATATATGAAGGCTAGATACGGGTTAAGCAATAAGGTGCTTAAAGACCCAAAAAAGTCATCAAATATTTGGAAACTTATGCGTAAGCAACAAAACATCGTTGAAAAACATATAATTTTAATCAATAGTGGGTGGAAATGGACCTTGAACCCAAATGAAAAATTTACATTAAGTAGTGCGAGGTAGTTGGTTAGAAACAAAAAGCCACCACTTGAGATATTTAAAAGGGTATGGGAAAAAGAGATTCCACAAAAAATAAATGTCTTTATGTGGAAACTCCTCTCAAATACCATCCCAGTTGATGTAAATATTCAGAAAAAAGGTATAAGATTAGCTTCGCGATGTGAATATTGTCAACAAGATATTGAAACCACGGATCACTTGTTCTCAAAAAGGAAAATAGCAAAAAAATTATGGAATATTCTAGAAAAAGAGGTGGAAATAGAAAAAGCCACAAGAAATCTTAGAGATAGATTAAAAAGCTGGAGAAAAAAGTGCACAAAGAATAAAATTCTTAAATGGTTAAGAGAGTATATCCCACACATAATAATCTGGTGCTTATGGAAAGCTAGGAATGCTAGCAGATTTGATGGTATATCAATGATTGTTAACAATATCATAGAAGAGATTAAGTGGGAAATCTTTTTTATCTCAGCATGTAGTCTGATTAGAGTCAGAAGCATAGGACTAGATGAATATAAAAAAAGATATGGGGCCTAACAACTAGAGAAAAAAATTACCAGTGTTAAAAATAACTAGCTGGGAAAAGCCCCCACAATGTAAATTAGTGCTTAATACGGATGAGAGTTTTAAAAGAGACATGGGTATGACAGGGGGTGGAGGAGCAATAAGAAATGAGGCAGGGAAAATAATAAAAGCCTTTACAACAAGAGGGAGAGCCCCCTCAGCATTACATGCAAAGATAATGGCTTTACATAAGGGTTTACAAATTTGTAAGGTCAACATATACATAAATGTTCAAGTACAAGTAGATTCGAGTTTATTGGTGGACCTAGTAACAAGTAGAATAGAATTTTGGAGATTTGAAATGGAGATTGTTAAAATAAAAAAGTTGTTAAAAGAATTGTAAGGAGAAATACAACATATATTTAGAGAGTCGAATGCTCTAGCAGATAAATTAGTAGAAGAGGGTGTTAAGAAAGGTTCGCAGGAATTTGATGAGAAAAGTATCCCTGATAGGTATAGAGGCCTAATTAATTTAGATAAAATAGGATGCCCATACATAAGAATTAAAAAACAAATATTTTAATGAGACTAATTAATTAGATATAAAAGCAGAAGGCAAAGCTTGAGCTAGGCGGTAGTATTAAGTTTATTGTGTTTATTATTTTCTGTGCAGATATGATTATATATATGGGAGGTAAGCATGCTTACACAGAGTCACCCTGATCCTGAGGTGTGACCAATGAGCTTGGGATTTAAATTGTTGTTGGTATGGTTGGTAAAATTGGTGATAATTGATGTGAAAATATTAGTTTGTGGGGTTGTGAGGTTGTGAGATAGTCAATTTATGAGGTGGTAGGTTGTCTGTGTGAAAGTGGGTCAGTCAATCTAAGGGGTTGAAGGTCAGTCAGTCTGTGGTTGTGGGTCAGTAAGCATAGGTGGTTGTGGGGCAGTTAGTCTACGTGGTTGGGGGTCAGTCTACGAGCTGTGTGTCAGTCTATTTATGAATCAGTCTAAGGGGTTGAGGGTTAGTCAGTCTGTGTGGTTGGGTATAGTTTGTGTTATGAGTCGGTCGGTATGGTTGTGTTGAGATGCTGTCAGAGGCAGGTAAAATTTGAGTGTTAGTTTGGTCACTAAAGAGTTACTAGGTAGGTGGTGGAAGAGTAGGTGCGCTTGGGTCTTTGCTTATGTTAATGCATGAATGGGAGAGCAGATATCAAACTAGCTTGGCATCATGATATAGGGATAATAAAAGAATAGATCTTGCCATAAGAAAAAGCTTGGAAGTTGGTCTGTTCTAATGTAGAATGGGTGGTTGTGGTAGTGTGATTTGGGTTTGCTATTTGTGTCTTGTGTTTGTATCTTGTGTTTTGACATGTAAAGTATTGTGTTAGTTATAAGAGTCTGTAATTCATTATTGTATTAGGCAGTAAGTTAGTTGAGGTTGTGTCAGCCTTGTTTTGAAAGTGAAATGTTTGTTAAAAGTGACATTAAAGTAGGTAGAAATGGCAGCATGCTGGCATAAGTGTTTGTGTGTCTGTCAAAAGAGTCTACAAGCATTGGGCAAAGCGTCAGGCAAAGCGTCAGGCAAAGCGTCAGGCAAAGTGTTGGGCAAAGGAGCAAAAAGTATACAGAGAAGACAATAGGCTGAGCAGAGGAATAGATTAGCTTTAAGTATGAAAGGAAAGCTGAGAAACTCAAGAGGACTGGAAAATAGGCAGAATAATGTGGTCAGAAAAGGCATTTAGCAAGGCACATTGAGGGTTTGCTGTCTGCGTCAATTTTTGTTTTGCTTTTGATTTCTTCTTTTTAGTCTCACTTGTGAACCTAATTGACAATGTATTAGGGGGAGGAGAAAAGGGGGAAAAGGGTAGGTATAGGGCAAAAGATATATAGTTTTGATATGTATTTCTTTTGAACAGGATGGAAGCTGAAAAGGTGACAAGGATGTAGAAAAAGAAGCTATGGGGAGGCAACAAAAGAGGCTATGGGGAGGTAAGGAGGAAATCAAGGAATTTACTTAAAAGGACAAAGATTATGGAACCATGGCATATCCATAATAGCAAGCAAAACACACAGATAGGTAATCAATGTAAAATGTATGATTAAATGGGCTAAACCTATACTTAATGATCAATTAGATGGATATCCGAAATGGGTATATAGGAGGCTAAGAAAGGGTGTAAGGGGTAATGGGTAGCAAGGAAGTAGGCTATAAAAATGGTATTCCTCCGCCAAAAGAGAGGGTTAATATTAATAAAAAAAACTTTCAAAAAAAGGAGAAGAAAAAGAATAAGAAGAAGGAGGAGGAGGAGGAGGAGGAGAAGAAAATAGAAGGAGGAGGAGGAGGAGGATGATGAGGAGGAGAGGTAGAAGAAGAAGTAGAAGAAGAAGAAGAAGAAGAAGAAGAAGAAGAAGAAAATGATGAAGACAACGATGAAGAAGAAGAAGAATAATGAAAAGAAAAAGAAGGAGAATGAGAAGGAGAAGGAGAAGATGAAGAAGAAGAAGAAGAAGATGATGATGATAATGATAAAGGAGAAGGAGAAAAAGGAGGAGGAGGAGGAGAAGGAGGAGGAGTAGAAGAAGAGGAAGAAGAAGAGGAGGAGGAGGAAGAAGAAGAGGAAGAAGAAGAAGAAGAAGAAGAAGAAGAAGAAGAGAGGAGGAAGAAGAAGAATAAGAGGTAGAAGAAGAAGAAGAAGAATAAGAGGAAGAAGAAGATGATGAAGAAAAAAAAGAGGAAGAAGAAGAAGAGGAAGAAAAAGAGGAGGAAGAAGAAGAGGAAGAAGAAGAGGAAGAAGAAGAAAAAAAAATAATAATAATAATAAGAGGAAGAAGAAGAAGAGGATGATGAGGAGGAAGAAGAAGAAGAAGATGATGATGATGATGATGATGATGAAGGAGAAGAAGGAGGAGGAGGAGGAGGAGAAGAAGAAGAAGAAGAAGAAGAAGAATAGTTAAATAAGAAGAAGAATACAAAGAAATGGAGAAAGAAGAAGAAGAAGATAAGTATTTAGTTGAAGAAATATAACGAGGTCAAAAAGAAGAAGAATAATAATGAGTAGAAGCAAAAGATAAAGAAACAGAAAAAGAAGAATAAGAATAAGAAAAGAAATAGAAGTGGGAAATGATAAAGAAGTAAAAAAGAGAAAATAAGAATTACGTGAAGAAGAATAAAAAAAAGGAGGAATAAGAAGAAGAAAAAGAAGAGGAATAGGAAGAGGAAGAAGATGAAGAAGAGGAAAAAAAAGTAGAAAAAAAATAAAAAGAAGAAGTTGAAGAAGAAGAAAAAAAGAGTAAGAAGAATAAGATGAGGAGTAGAAAAAAGAAAAAGAATATTAATAAGACAAATAAGAAAAAATAGAAGAAAAAGAAAAAAAAATGAAAAAGAAGATGATAATGATGAAGAAGCAGAAGATGATGTGATGATCAAGAAAAAGTAGAAAATTATAATGATGAAGAAGAAAAAAAAATAAGAACAAAATAATAGGATGAAAAAAAATGATGATGATGAAAAAGAAGAAGAGGAATAAGAAAAACAAGATGAATAAGAAGAGAAAGAAGAAGTAGAAGATGATGATGATGATCAAGAAAAAGAAGAAGAAGAAGAAGAAAAAGTAGAAGAAGAAGAGGATGAGGAAGAATAAAAAGAAGAAGAATCCAAAGAAGAAGATAAATAAGAAGGAAAAAATGGTGAAGAATAAGAAGAAAAAAATGAAGAATAAGAAGAAGAAGGATGAAAAATAAAAAAAAATAATGAAGAAAAAGAAAAATGAGGATTAGAAGATGAACAAGAATGAAAGAGAAGAAGTAGAAAAAGAAGAGGGAAGAAGATGAAGTTAATGAAGAAGAAGAAGATGAAGTTAATGATGAAGAAGAATAAATAATAGAACAAAACGAAGATGTTTATTAAGAAAATGTTGGAGAAATAATAAGAGGAATATAATGAAGAAAAGATAGAAGTAGATTAATAGGAAGAAGAAGAATATGAAGAAGATGAAGGAAGAAGATGAATAGGAAAAAGATTAATAGGAAGAAAAAGAAGAGGAAGAATATAAAGAAGAGAAATAAGAATAATAAAAAATAAAATTAAAGAGAAATAAGAATAATAATATAAAGAAGAACAAAGAAGAAGAAGAAAAAGAAGAAGAAAATGAAAAAATCGGAAAATGAATATGAAAAAAATAAGAAGCTTTAGTAGAGTAAGTTGAAGAAGAGTATGATTAGGAAGAAAAAAAAGAATAAGAAGAAGAAAAAAAAAGTGGAATAAAGATAGAAAGAAGAAGAATAATAATAATAATAAGAGCTGAAAGAAAAAGTAGAAAAAATAATAAGAAGTTGAAGAGGAAGAAGAAGTCTAGGAAGAATAAAAAAAACTAGATGATGCTGAGGAAGAAAAAGAAAAAGGAGAAGTATGTGGAGGAGGAGGAGAATAATTAGAAGAAGGAAGAAAAGGTAGAAAAAAAGAAAGAAGTAAAAATAGAAGAAAAAAAATAAAAAAGAATAAGAAGAAGGAAGAAGAAAAAGATGAAGATAATGATAATCACTAAGAATAAGAATAAGAAGTAGAACATGATGATGATGAACCAAACAAAAAATAGGAGGAGGAAGAATAAAAAGAAGACAACAAATAATAATAAGAAGAAGAATAATAATAATAATAATAATAATAGGAAAAAGAATAAAAAAATAATAGGAAGAAGTAGATGAAAAAAAAAGAAGTAAATAGGAACATAAATAATAAAAGGAAGCATAAGATGGAGAAGAGGAAAAATAATAAGAAGAAGAAGAGAAACAAGAATAATAATAATAATATTAATAATAAAAAGTAAAGGAAGAAGAAGAGTAAGAAGAAAAAAAAAGAAGAATGAGAACTAGTGTAAGATAAAGAAGAATGGGAAGAAGGTAAATAAAAAAAAGAAGTGAAAAAAATGATATTAAAAATAAGAGGAAGAATAAGAAAAAAATGATGAGGAATAAGAAGAAGAGGAGGAGGATAAAGAAAAAGATGATGAAAAATTAGTAGAAGAAAAAAAAGATGTAGAAAAAGAAGATGACAAAGAAGAAGACGAAGGTAAAGAAGAAGAAAAAGGTAAATAAAAAGATGATGAAGAATACAAATAAGAAAAAGAAAAACATATATAATAAATGGTAGAAAATTTTGGGGAAGAAGAAGAAGTGAAAAAATAATAAAAAAAGAAGATAATGATGAAGTGGAAGAAGAAGTAGAAGAAGAAGAATAAAAAGAAGTGGAAGATAAATTAGAATAAGAAGAAAAAGAAGAAATATAAAGGGAAGAAGAAGAAGAAAATAAATAAACGGAGAAGAGGGAGAAAAAGAATAATGAGGTATACGAAGAAGAATAAGAAGTAGATTAAGAAGATGGAATAAGAAGAAAAAAAAAAGAAAAAGCTGAAGAAGAAGTGGAAGAAAGAGATAAAGAATAATAAAATGATTAAGACAAAGAAAAGGAGGAAGTCAAAGAGGAAGCCAATGAGGAAAAAGAAGAAGAATTTGAAGAAAAAGAGCAATTAGATGTAAAAGAAGAATAAGAAAAAGATTAAGAAGAAAGAAAAAAAAGAGATAGAACAAAAAGATAAAAAGTAATAGAACAAGAATAAGAAGCAGAAGAAAAAGTTAAAGAAGACTAATAATAATAATAATAATAATAAGGAAAGAAGTAGTAAAGAAATAAAAAAAATAAAATAATAACAAAAGGAATAAAAAGAAGAAAAAGAAAAAGAAGAAAAGGAAGAAGAAGAAGAAAAAGAGGAAGAAGAAGAAGAAGAAGAAGAAGAAGAAAAGGAGGAAGAAGAAGAAAAAGAGGAAGAAAAAGAAGAGAAATTTGAAAGAAGAAGAAAAAGAAAAGAACAAAAATAAAAAGAAGAAGAATATGGAAGTAGAAGAAAAAAATGATGATGATAATAATAATGTTGATGGTGATTTAGAATAATAAAAAGAAATAAAAAATTAAGTAAAAAAAGAAGAAGAAAAATAAAGAATACGTATTAGAAAAAGAAATAAATCAAAAAAGATAATGATAATGATGATTATGAAAATGTAGAAGTAGATGAAGAAGAAGAAGATGATGATGATGATGAAGAGGAAGAAAAAGAGGAAAAATAAGAAGAAGAAGAAGTAAAAGAAAAAAGTAGAAGAAGAATAAGTGAAAGAAGAAGAAGTGAAAAAAAGAAGAACTGATATAAAAACAAGAAGAATAGGAAGTTAAAAATGAAGGATAGGTAGATAAAGAAGAAGAAAAAAGAAGAGGAAATATAAATAGTAGAAGAAGAAAAATAATAATAATAAGAAAGAAGAAGATGATGATGATAAAGAAGTAGAAAAAAGAAGAATAAAAAGAAGATGTAGAAAAAGAGTAATTTAAAAAAGATGAGGATAAAAAAAAGAAGAGGAAGATGAAGAAAAAGAAAAAGAAGATGAATAATAATTAGAAGAAGAAAAATAAAAAGATGAGGATGAACATGTAGCAAAAGAAAAACAAAAAGAAGAAGATGAGGAGGTAGAAAAAGAATAAAAAAAAGAATAAAAAAAAGAATAAAAAAAAGAATAAAAAAAAGAATAAAAAAAAAGAATTAGATCGAATCACAAGTTGATGCAACCCACATATTTATTATTTCACAACAACTCTTGAGTCACATGTTATCTTGCATCTATTGGATGAATTTTTTGATTCTCACCCATGTACTTTTTTATCCGATCAATATTTTTTTTATATTCAACATGTTTCATTTTAAATATCTATATTGAAGAGGGGAAAGAATAGTTTGATTTATTTTGATGAATTGAAGAGCAATAAAATATTAATTATTTAGTTTTGTTGCAATTTTTTTTCTAAATTTTAGGAGTTATGATTTTTTTTATTAAATATGTTAATATTAATTTTTATATAGCAACTGTTCAACAAAAATATAAGTAGATAAGGTTCATTCATTGAGAACACCAATGTCACAATGATAACTTCAAAAAAAAAACAATATCCTGCATTAGCATAGGTGACATAAAATGACATCCATGTAATAATTCATCCATAAATGTATTCTTGTTTTTAAAATAAATTAAATGTAGTGCACCATTGAGACCAATCATAAATAAATTTATTTATTTTTTCATTTGTACTTATTTAAAATTATGTTTTTTTATTAATGTTTTACCATACTTTATCATTCTATTAAAATTATGATTATCTTTTGTAAATCTATAAATATGCATTTACTCGTCTCTAACATTTATATATTTTATTATGATTTTTTTTCTTACAATGAAACACATATTAATCCAAATAGAAATAAGATTTTGATTTTTGAATCATACGCATTGGTAGAGTGTTATGCGGGCTGGTGCAACTTTTCGTTGTTATTCACTTATATCTAACACCGTGGCTATTGATTTCGTATTTTTTGAATCGTGTGCAACTATTTGGAAGGTGGCAGATCAACTTTGGTAGGGATAATAATTTCCATCCCGTAAGTGAGCACAAAAGGAGAGATTCCAGTTGACTTTTAGGTAGTGGTACAGTAAACCCAGAGCACCTCAGGAAGCTCTTCCACCCATTTACATTTAGCAAAGTCTAGTTGTTTCTTCAAGGTAATCAACATGGTTTTGTCGAAGGCCTCAACTTGGCCATTGCTTTGCAGATACCAATGGGTAAAGGATACGTTTTTATTTTCAATTCATGGTAGAAGTCCTGGTAGACTTGGCTTTCAAATTGTCGCCCATTATTAGATATAATTGATCTTGGGATGTCGGAGTAGCAGAAGTCCCAGATAAATCGAGTAACCTTTCTATCTTTGATTGATGAAAAAGTGTCAGCTCTATCCATTTACTAAAATAAACAGTGGCGACCAATAATAGTTTATATTTTGGATCGTTCATCTCTTTTTGAAGCCTTTAAATACACCGCACCGCTATTTAAGCTCAATCACACCATCTTCGCAAACAAGTATCACAACAAACACTGCATTTGTTGGAAACGTTTTCCTTCGTCGGAGAATACCAATCCACGGTGTAGAGGCTATTTGTTAGTTTGGCACCAGTCATTTCTGTGATTCCGTCTAGAGGAAATTGGTAATTTAAAAATTCTTATTTCTATCTCTGATTCAATGCAAACTTCTTCTCCAATTTATTTTATTTATGACAATTCGAGTGCTCTCTTTTACCCTAACATTAAAAATTCTGCCTTGTGAAAATTCTGCCTTATGATAGATAGATATATTAAACTTTTGACAATTCTGCCTTATGTCATATTCTTATATTGTAAAAAACAAACAAACATTAAAAATTATAGAACATAAATTGAACTTTGGCCTAAACATATTGCTGAGCTTAGCTTGGATATTATAGAATCTTATAGAATCTTCTAGATTCAATATTATTGTGGCACTGGACATTGTGTAACTCCCTTATGTCATAATCTTTCTGAATCTTTCCTTCAATGACATATTATATCAATGAAATAGAAATTAAATGTTGCAGTAGTCTTGTTTGATATGATCTTTTTGTAGATATTGAAGGTTATTGATTACATCAAGCTCAATCTCATGGCTTAGTTCATCAGCTACCATGTTAGCCTTTTCTAACTTATAATTCAACACAGAAAACTTTTACTAGAAACTCCAATAATTGAGCTTTTTTAAGTGATTTTCTAATGTGTTTGAAAATAAATTAATTATATATTATTCATGCTCACCAAGAAACGAGAACCTATATTGGTTATGTCCCCAAGCAAGTAAGTTGTGAATTATAATGATTATTTCTTTTTCTTGAATTATTATTTGACATTTTATTTACTAACTTTTTTGAGATAATTTGTATGTATTCACTATTGTGTTATGCATATTTGAGTATTTTTTATAGAGATTTTAATAAATATATATTTTGAGCAAATTTATTGAATATTAGTGAAATTCGAGTTATCTTTAGTGACATTTATAGACTTGATGGAGTGAAGACATTTCCCATTATATGAGAGAATTACCTAATTTCTTTCTTTTATGCTTTGATTTTTGAGAGCAATGTAAACTTTCATTTGCTCTCCAATTATTACTTTTTGACTTCTTTCAACTCTAGACTTCAATTGGAGTGGGATGCATTAAGATTGTGGCTGAACTTCTATTTAACAAATAAATAGAAGTGATATACTTTGGCTTATAAGTATATTGGAAGACTCTTTTGAGGCATCATGGGCCTAGTGTAGCTTTATTATCACATGATTCTTCTTCTTTACAACATCGTCATTATAATGAGAAATTTATGGAGTTGTGAATTATCTATGAATTCATTTTTATTCACAATAGAAGAGAAAATGCTTAGAGAGTGACTATTTCCATTTGTCACTTTTAACTTTTAAGTAATTTTTATTATATTTAGGAGTATCTTTCAATTAAGTTCTGAAACTTCTTAGATATTAAGTATACTTTAGATTTTTATATAATAAAGTAAACTCACATCATTCTTAAATAACCAAGTACAAACAATATGAAATATTTATTGTTCGTATAGAATAATACAAACATTTGTCCACAAATAAATAAGTGAACCAAGTCAAGAATATAATGGTACGTCTTATCAACCCCTTTTGGGAATGATTGCATGGACTATTTACCCTTAGCATATTCTCCATAATCAATATTTTATACTTCAATATTAAGGGACTGTCCATTCACCAAATTGCTTTGACTATGAAGCTTAAAGCATTTATAATTCATATTTCCATACCTTGTGTGCCATAAGTTAGACTATTTTACTTCATGCATGTTCAATGTAGAATCGATTCTTGAGTTGCGGTTGATAGAGATGTTACAATTTTAGGACATCTTCACCTTCCAAAGTATACTTATTAATTCCTTATCACATATAGTATAGTTATTCTCTTAATGTATCAATTTATAATCCTTCTATATTAATTGGCGTATTAATAGTATTGTTAGACTATTTATAGATGCTTAATTTTTTTATAGTTAAAATATTGAGGTTTTGAATTATACAATAAAACTTTCTCAACATAGTTATTATTCTTACATATATTACAACTACAATAAGAGTAAACATCATCTACTAATAAAAATTTTGAACATCTTTAGAATAAATGTGAAGCTCTGATCAAAAAGTAGCATCAAATAAGTTTTAGAAATGTCTCATTAGTCGTTGCTCAAATAATTTGAGTGAGTTTTTTGATGCTCAAATAATTAGCATCAAATGCCCTTGGGTTCCTGTTTAGATTTAATTCAGAGTAAAACTAGGGGTGAAAGTGCAAGTTTTTTGTTTCCTTCTCTTCATTTTTATTGATTTCTTTTGTACTTGGATGTAGAGGTTGCAGAATCATATCATATTAGAAAGTTACTTTCATGGATGCGCTCTTCTCCATCGCATTTCTGCCTTTTAGAGGATATGTTTCATTTTCACACCCCCCAATACTAGCTTGAATTTGATCTTTTATTATTCTCAAAAGATAGAAATTGTAGTCAATTACTCTTGTCATCAATTTCTACACGGCTTTGATTTACAAACTGTGGAAATTAGAGTTGTACATGGCTTATGCATCATATTTTTGGCATCGTGTTTAATGTTGCTATTTTGTGAAGTTTAATTATTTATGTTCCCATCATTCTATGCAGATTTTGTGATGTTGGTGCTGGTTTTGTCGGTGATTTTGCCTTAATTGAGTTATATGCTCCCTATTTTCAGGCTATAATTCTGCCACAGAGTTATAATGATTTCTTTTCCTTTTCCCATTTTCAGGCTCAGTCTCCAATTCATCTTGCAAGGTCTTATTTGCTAATTACAAGAGATAAAGAGTGGGCAATTATTGTTGTTGGCTTTGAGCAGGTTATTATCAATTCTTTTTTTATCTCGTGTCACTTTTATACATGTTATTCTATTTGTTCTCTCGTCCTCTGTTTATCAGACAGTGACAGTATGGAAAAAATGAGGCTATATTTCATAATAATGTGTGCTTTATAGTCATGCTATTTCAAAATCAATTAGCCTAAGGACCTAGAGACATTAAATGTCATATCTATAAAATGACTTTTATCATATTTTACTTTAATTTAAAGTATAATTAAATGATATTTTTTTTGTTTAAATATTTTTTCCTATGAATCTAACTTACTTTGAGAAATAATTTCTCAATTTTAAATTTTATTTTAATAATTTTGCCTATGTTAACAAATTCAATAATATTACAAAAAAATAATGCTCATCTCTTCTATCTTATATCTGACATGCATTTAAATATTTTTTTAAATTGATTTTTTAATTTTCTTTTAACAGATAATATAGAGGTTGCTCAGCGAATAACATTGGAATGTTGATGAGTTCTTCCATTTGAAGTGTGATATCTATTGGAATTAATTTTTTCTTTAAAAATGGATCGTTCATGGATCTCAAAGGATAGAAGATCGAAGAAATATGAAGATGGAGTTGAATGCTTTGTTGCATTAGTAATACAAAATTCTGCAAATAAAACCTCCATTAAATGTTCGTGCTTACAATGTGGTAATATGATTTTCAATACTCCTCAAATGATTCGAGATCATTTGTTTTTCTTTGGAATTGATCAGAGTTACCATACATGGTATCGGCATGGAGAGGCAGCTCCAACTGGCCCACCTTCCATAAGAGCAGAACATTATGATAGACTTCAATTTGATGATCAACGTAGTACAATAGAAATGGTTCAAGCTGCACATGAGGATTATCAATATGATCCTCATTTGTTTGCAAGATTACTACAAGATGTAGAAAAACCATTATATCCTTGTTGCATTAACTTTACAAGAATGTCAGCCTTAATCAAATTTTACAACTTGAAAGCACGTTATGGGTGGTCTGATAATAGCTTTTCAGAGCTTTTACAAATTCTTGGAGAAATGTTGCCTTTAAACAATAAATTGTCTTTGTCGATGTATGAAGCAAAAAAGACATTAAATACTTTGGGAATGGAATATGAGAAAATCCATGCATGCCCAAATAATTGTGTTCTTTATCGGAAGGAGTTAAAAGATGCATCATTATGTCCTACCTGTGGAACTTCGAGGTGGAAGACAAATAACACTGGAACTAAGAGGAGAAAAGGAGTTTCTGTGAAAGTATTGTGGTATTTTTCTCTAATTCCAATATTTAGAAGAATGTTTCAATCATCAAAAATTGCAAAAGAGCTCATTTGGCATTTCGAAGAAAGAAATTTTGATGGGAAAATGCGTCATCCATCAGATTCACCATCAATGAAGCATGTTGATCACAGATGGCCTGAGTTTTCAAAAGAACCTAGAAACCTGAGACTTACAATTTTTGCAGATGGCATAAATCCTCACAGTTCATTTAATAGCAAATATAGTTGTCGGCCCATTCTTATGATAATTTACAACCTTCCTCCATGGTTGTGTATGAAAAGAAAATTTATGATGTTATCTTTATTAATTTCAGGTCCATCCCAACCTGGTAATGACATTGATGTCTATTTAGCACCGCTAATAGAAGATCTTAAAACATTATGGGAGGTCGGAGTTCAAGTTTATGATGCACAAAAATAAGAAATTTTTACTTTAAGAGTCATTCTTTTATGGACAATAAATGATTTTCCTGCATATAGAAACATGTCAGGATACAAAGTTAAAGGATATTATGGTTGTCCAATATGTGGAGAAGAAACATATTCTTGTAGGTTAAAGCATGGAAAAAAGAACTCCTATACTGGACATAGATGATTTCTTCCAAGAAATTATCCTTATAGGAAACAAAAGAAAGTATTTGATGGAAAACAAGAGTTCGGGTCCCCTCCAAAAATATTAACTGGCGAGGAAATATTAAAAAAATCAATGGAATTTTTAATCCTTGGGGGGAAAAAAGGGATATTCTGGGAAAATCTAAAATCAACAATAATACTAGTTGGAAAAAAAAGTCAATTTTCTTTGATCTTGATTATAAGAAATATCTTAATGTTCATCATAATTTGGATGTAATGCATATTGAGAAAAATGTTTGTGAAAGCATTATTGGTACATCACTCCACAGTGCAGGTAAGACAAAGGATGGACTTAATACTCGCTTGGATCTTGTAGATATGGGCTTAAGAAGCGAATTGGCACTAGTGTTTGATTCGAAGAGAACATATCTCCCTCCTGCATGTTATACACTTTCTACAAAGGAAAAGAAGGTGTTTTGCCAAACACTTTCACAATTAAAGTTTTCATATGAATATAGTTCGAACCTGCGAAACCTCGTGTCAATTGAAGACTTGAAACTTAATGGATTAAAATTTAATGACTATCATGTATTAATGCAAAAATTTTTGCCGGTTTTGTTTCGTTCTATCTTGCCCAATTTTGTGAGGAATGCGATTTGTAGATTGAGTTTATTTTTCAATGCTCTCTGTACTAAAGTCATTGATATTCCTTCATTAGATGAGTTACAAAATGAGATAGTGGTGACATTATGCTTCTTTGAAAAGTACTTCCCACCTTCTTTCTTTGATATCATGGTGCATCTTACTGTGCATATTTTAAGAGAAGCGAGACTTTGTGGACCGGTTTACTTTAGGTGGATGTACCCATTTGAAAGGTTTATTAAAGTGTTAAAAGGCTATGTACGAAATCATACTAGACCTGAAAGTTGTATTGCTGAATGCTATATTACAGAAGAAGGAATCGAGTTTTGTACTGAGTACTTATCAAATGTGGAAGCAATTGGAATTCCTAGTAGTTCAAACATTGACCACACAGTCGGGGCACCAATATTTGGAGGTCTTACTATGAAGGCCGAATCTAATTTATGGTTACAATCACATCATTATGTGTTGGAAAATATATCAATTATCCAATCTTTTATTGAGTAAGCACCACTTACTTTTTGTTTCTTTATTTGTTGTACGTATTATATATTATTCAAATTATTTAATTTTTATACATGACCTCATAGAGAGCGCTTGCAATGGCTGAAAGCGATACGTCCACGTCAATCAAAAAGGCAAAAGTGGTTACAGGATGAGCATGCTCGTACTTTTACCTTTTTGTTACGAAAAAAGGTACACAAATGATTTATTAAATTTTCCTTTTCGTTTTCATTATTGGTCACCATATAAATTATATCATTATCTTATTTCTATAGGTTTAGTTGCATTGGGAAATAATGAACCTGTATCTAAAACCCTTAAATAGATAGTTAATGGTCCAAGCCTTTATGTGATGAAGTATAATAGTTATGTCATAAATGGATGTTAATATAATACCAAGGAGCATGATGATTTACTAGCTACCCAAAATAGCGGAGTTAGTATTGTATCAACGACAATGCAAATTGCTAGTGCTAATGATAAAAATCCTATTTTCGGGAAACTTTGTTTCTATGGGGTTATTAAAGAGATTTGGGACCTGGATTATACTATGTTCATAATTACAGTCTTCATGTATGATTGGGTTGATAATAAAAATGAAATCATGGTTGATGATCTTGGGTTTACCTTAGTTGACTTTAGTAGATTGGCTCATAAGTCAGATCCGTTCATATTTGCCTCCTAGGCTAAGAAAGTATTCTATGTACAAGATGAGCTTAATCCAAGATGGTCAATTGTTTTGTCAACTCCTCAAGAAGATTTCACAAAAAGAGCAAATGATGATGATCCCATGGAAATTTCTATTGAACACAATCCAGTCATATCTTCTTTGCCACAAGTTGAATTATTTGATGCATTGGATGAATCTGATAAAATTTGTAATCGGGATGATTGCGAGGGAATTTGGGTCGAGAACAAATCATAAATGATTCCAATTTTTATCTTTT
Organism: Sapria himalayana; assembly: GCA_029783825.1. NCBI lineage: Eukaryota > Viridiplantae > Streptophyta > Magnoliopsida > Malpighiales > Rafflesiaceae > Sapria > Sapria himalayana. Next base: position 145,062 of record JAREIK010007045.1, read on the forward strand.
TAATGGCTTTGTGAATTGATATGCTTCTAAAGTTTTTTATTTTTTAAATGTATGCGAACTAGTTAAGTTATTCGTCTTTGTTATTAGATGAATGTTATTCTATCAATTTTAGTTAATGGCAGGTTGAAAATATTCTAAAAACTGACATTATTATGTTTTGTGCAAAATAGCTGATTAGGTAATGCCTTTTATTAGTTATATTTTTTCCTTTTAAATATTTTTTTATTTCTTTGTACTTCTTTTTAAACATTAATATTAATTTTTTGATATGTATGAAAATGGAACAACTAGATAAAGCTACTACAAGAAATACATGTAGAGGGATAACAAGAAAGCCAATGGTTATTAAGAATAGGAACATTGGAATTAAACTTTTAGTTCAGTATAATGTCGATGGTGTTTATGTCGGACAAGCTGCGGTGCATCTCACAAGTTATTTAGGGGTATTGCCACGTACCATGGTCCCAATTAGATATAGCACTTAGCACCATGTACCCAAGCAATTGAAGAATAAATTGTGGGACTCCATTGAGGTAAACTTGTATTTATTTTTTATATTTTTAACGTTTTCTAATTTTATTTGCAAATTTTTTTAACAACTTATAACTATCTTCATTACTTCTAGGCTGCATTTACATTGGATTGTAAAAGTAGAAGGAATTGTATGAAAACAATTGGCAGGTGCTTTAGATCTTTCAAGAACATGTTGACAACAAAGTATATCATTCCATTCAAAGACCAACTCGAGCTTCTTAAAAAACCACCATCTGAATACAATTTTATTGAAGATGAAGATTGTACAATTTTTGTCAAAGAAAGAGTGACTCAAAGATTTCAGGTATATTTCTAATTATTTTCATGGAATTTTCTCAAATTTTCTTTACTTAATATAAATTAAAAATTGTAGGAGTTTAGAGAAGTTAAAAAGGAAAGAATAAAAAAAATATATTTATAATCATCATCTTAGTAGGAAGGGATATGCTGGTCTTGAAACGGAGATGGTAATTAAATATGTTGTTACATTACTTTTTATTTTATGTAGAATTTTCCTAGAGACTCATTATATTACATTGCAATATTGTAAAAGTCAGTAGAAACCGGCTTTACTTCGGTCATTGATAGAAGTGTATTATGGAAGAAAGCGATGGTTAAAAAAGATGGCACGTATGATGACGTGGTCATTCCAGTTGTGGAGAAGATTGTGAGTATAAGTTATGGAATAAATATTTCATTTACGGTATAAAGTTATTTATTGTAACCAATATGACATTTAATTTTATAATATAATTGTTTATCAGGATATGAAGTTGCAACAGTCATAAGAAAGTAGTTTGAGTTTAAATGGAAATGACATACTTACAGAAGCATTGGGAACTCCAGAATATAGTGGTCGAGTACGAGCTAAAGGAAAGCATTATACTCCACGAAATTATTTTCATTCTATGGCTGATAGTGCTTTGCGGGAATTTATGAAAGAATCGCAAGAGCGATAATCAAAGTTTGAGGCAAAGATTTTATTCCAACTCTCTCAGATGGTACCCACCGCATCTCAATCTGATATTGGTAGCTCTAACATGCTTCAAAAACATATTGTCCTTCCGAAAAGTGTTGAGCAACCAAAATGTCGAGTAGAAGACCACACTCTACCAATGCTAGCAGCAAAAAAGGTTAGTTGTATTTAATATTATGTTCTTTAATATAAATGTGGTATCACAAACTCATAATTTTCATATCAACTTACCTAGTTGATATGAAAATATAGAAGTAATGTTACAATATAAGTTAGCATGATAAATTATATTAATAAGCTCATTAAGTTATGATAACTCAAATTTGTCTAACTAATACTTTTCTACATGAAAATTTTCAACTTTAGATGATTGCATATAACTAAACAACAAAGTTTCATTCTACAGGAAATGAATTGTCAATTGGCCATAGGGACAAAAGAAAATGTTGTCGCAGCTGGAACTATGGTACTTGAATGTGGTGATAACTGCTTTGTTGCTGTGGATATTTCTTATGATCCAAATACATTACTTTCTGTACCTATTCCAAGCCAAATTACCACTATTGGAGATGCTATTGGGGATCAAATTTTATGGCCTGCCCAATTTGTCATTCCTTCTACTCTTCGCATCCAGGTATGTGGTTTTTTTAAAAATAAAATATTTCTTAATAATAATAATAATACTAGTTTATCTAAGACAATTCTTATTTATACAAAGATATTTCATGTTTGATAGGATTCAAAGAAATTTAAGAAACAGAGTAATAGAGAGAGAACACTGAGTTTAAATGATGAGAATTCCGTAGATATCAAGAACTTTGGTACATTAGTTGGGTGCTTGTTAAAGGATGAGATCGTACATGTAGTAGAAATCATAGAGGAGATTTTTGGAAAGTCATTTAAGACCTTTTTCATGAAAGAAGACATGGATATCATTATATCATCAACAGAGGTGTCATCTAATTGCCTTTTTTTCTATATATGGTAAGATAAAAATTTAATATATTTTTTATTTATTTTAACTATCTTTTTTATGCTTTAATTTTTCATTATGCGAATTGTATTTAATATTAGTTAAATTAAAATATTATAACTTTTAAATATTGTGTGAAATTTAATCAGGCATTTGCATAAAAAAATGTTTGATGCGAAAGAGGCAGAGCGATTTTTTTTGTAAATCCGACCTTGGTTTCCAAAGCTGGATTGTGAGAAGCAAGCAACAAAAATAGGTCAAGGATTATAGCTAATCGGTTGATGAATGCAAATAATGCAGATTTGGTTTTTATTCCATATAACCTAGTGTAAGTTATTTAACATAAGTAAGATTATAAGTATGCATATATATCAAATTATAAATGATATGTTGTTATACTAATGTTAATTTTGTAGTTATCATTGGGTATTAGTGGTACTTGACATAAGGACTTTGATCGCCTATTACCTTGATTCCTTGCATCATCAACCTCCAGATGATCTTAAAGACATTGTTAATATGTAAGTTTTTCCCTTCTTATTATAGAATGAAGCATTTGGTGGCAACATAATTTTTTTTTCTTAATGCAGGGCTCAAAGAAATCTTCACTTTAAAAAACATATATCATCAAAAAGAGAGCCTAATTGGGTTGTACTAGGGGTACATAACTCATTAACTGAGTAGTATAATATTTAGTGTCTTCTGCTTAATTTTTAAACTTTTTACAATATGACTTGCAAGTAACTCCATATATATATATATATATATATATATATTGATTTTATTTTACATTCAGTGCCCAAGTCAACAAGGTAGTATTGAATGTGGATACTATGTGATGAGATATATGAAAGATATCATTCTTGATCAAGGATGTCTAACATCAAAGGTATTTGTTGATTTGTTGTTTCTCAATATATAAGTTATTTTTAGTTTTCCAATTTTATTGATTAAGATAATATTTTACTTTTCAACAGTTTAATGGGAATGAATCATACAACAAAGATGAGTTTGATGAAGTACGATCTGAATGGGTGATGTTGGTGACTCAATTAATACTTTCCTCGTTTTGAAAAGTATTGGGGACAGCTTTTTGTATTGAAGCATGAACAAATTTTGGGATTTACAATATTAACTTTTGATGAGGTTCGTAATTTATATCTCTTTTGAACAAAACTATGACTGAAGGTAAATTGTTCGACATAATCATTTGAAGACATTTTAGTATTTAACTTACACAATTATTATATTTCAATATTTTTCATATGTTGAATTACGTTAGTATAATGAATGCGTGATTCTTAGGTGTTTAAAGGTAAACTTTTTTTTGGTCAAGTTAGGAGATCTTCCTACTTTGGAATGGTCCATGCACTATTGTGATAATAAATGTATTTTTTTTAATGAGATCATAGTTATTACTTCTTACTTTCGATTAAATATTCAAAACTTGAATAAGTAATTAGATTTTTTTTGTTTTCATTCTATCTTTTATTTATTTGTCAACCATAAATTTTTTGTTGTATATTGACAATGGAATAAATTGTGATTTCGACTTTTGGCTTCACTACTTTACCACAACAGTGTAAATTACCTTTTCACCCTTATAAAACACAATAATTATTTCAAGGCACAAATTTTTTTTAATGCAGGCAATATTTTATTAATGAATCTAAAGCTATATGCTGATTGGATTACTATATTTGTGTAATCAAATAGAACTTGAAATTAAATTACATAGTATCTCATCGAGTTTTTTTGATGTGTTGGGAAGATGACAAGTAATTTAACTTTTCATTTTATGCTATTTAATTGGTTTTTGTAGTGTTTTTTCAAGTTGTTTGTGAGATCTTTAAACTCACTACACACCTTTAAGTTTTAAATGGATTATTATTGTTTTGTATTTTAAAAAATTTTATCAACTTTTATGCCATAATTGATAAATCTCCAGCTTTATATTTTATCCATTACTACTAACTTTGTTTTTGTTTTTGTTAAATTTGTTTAATCGTATATGTCAATTGTTATATAAATTATTTTTATGATATATTATTATCATTCCTATTTTTTTTTCAATTCTCTATAATATATTTATTTCTGTAAGTGTAAGTATTTATTGTTCATCTATTTGTATGCAGGTTACCTTATTTGGAAATTAACTCTCAACTTTGTCAGGCTAGCAGGAACCAATTTTATAGAGTTAAGGCACAATTGGGTTGCATATATCAGAAATTTTGAATTGAATTTAAGAAACAAATGTTGAAATTGTGTTATATTTTTTTTTGATTTGTAAGAAGTCTGAGTTCCCCATTGTACTTGAAAACTATATTCTTGATATGGATTGTAAAGAATGTTGTTCTTATGTGCATGCAGTATTACACTAACTGGTGAAAATAAATTTACAATAATTATTAAATTTAAATTTATTTAAATTATAATCTTCATTGATGCTTTTTCTAAGTATCATAGTATTAAAAAAAATTTACGATAGCTACCACATATAATGATGTTTTTTTGCAGTGCCGTTGAATCATACCTTGACGCTAAAATAAAGCATCATTATTAATAAAAATGACGCTTTATTTTAGCGTCAAGGTATGATTCAACGGCACTGCAAAAAAAACATCATTATATGTATCGACTTTTCATGTCACGCTAGCAGATGACGCTCTCGATAAGCGTCATTATATATATATAATGATGCTTTTTAGGTGTCATTGATTATGGTTTTTGTTGTAGTGAATTGGAGTTTCACTAGGCATTGATGTAGAATGTGTTGATTATTCTTTATGCCCACAAACAATCACTCCTCCAGAACTCTAATTTTTAGGTCCAGTAGCTAATACTCCTCCAAATAATATCTCTGACTCCTCCAAATTTGGTAACAATCCATAATGAAATTATTTAGCTTCTGGATATTTCTATTCAACAAGAAAAAAAGATAGGCATGCATGTTATTTAAGACATTTCTTTAAAGATTCACTTAATTTTATAAAAAAAGTACTTGCAAATAATTGACCCATTTCTCATCTAGCTGATCAAAAGTTTTGGTTACATAGTTGTAACCATGTCCAGTCACATTCAACATTCTACTCCAAATGAGATATTGTCTTTTCATGTAATCTCACTCATTCTTTAGTTGTTTTGATGTGTAATATTTTCCAATTATCTTCTCCAATTTTTCACTAATTCGAGACCAACCATTAGGCTTTAAACTTTTACCCGATCTAAAGTCTTTATTTATTTCTTTTTGACAAAGATCAATAAAGTGCTTTCTTTGGGTGGGATCAGTCCAATTTGCCCTACTAATTTCACCAATTTGACTTAATACTGCATAAAAACCCAACAAAAATTAATGATTATTCAAAAGTTATTTGGCTTATCATGCCAAGTACAGAAAAGAAAAATATTTGATTTTTTTCTACCTATAATGAAAATATTTCCAAATAAATATGAATATTTTGTAGAAACTTGAATAATAAAATAAAACTTGAAACTAGAAATTCAGCCAAGAGCCACATAAATAAAAAGGATTACATTTTATTCATTTGAGTTTAGTTGATCTGATTTGCTTAATGAGTAGACACAACCTAATAATTAACAAACTAGTTTAGTTGTGATTTTAAATTTATATTTTATACTCAAATAATTTTTATTCAATTGGTGCATTAGAGATTTTTGTTTTGGCTTATATATCTGTGTATTGAGTATTTGTTTATGTTAATTTTTCAGATGAATAATTGTACAAGTAAAAAATATTATTATAGGTATTACTTATTATTCATTATTGTTATCCTCTAATTATTTATATTGTATTTTTCTGTGTATTTTTTTTATATATTTATGGATTAGAATGTGATATTTCTGCATATTATAATTTGGAAGAAATTGTTTTTGCATGATGTTATTATACTCATGTAATGGTTGATGGGTATGTTTCTTATCTGAATGTTGATGCACATGTCCAAGGACATTTTACCTAGTAAAAACATGAAATGAACATGCTGGCTAAGGTATCCAAATTAAAAAAAATCTAATTAAAATTTCAAAGATATAGAGGAAAAATGGAGAACAATTTGTGATGTTAGAGCATTTTAACCTAGAGATAGAGATAAAAAATAAAGAATAATTTACATGTAGATATTTGAACATTTGGGGGAGTCATGAAAACCAAAGGTAAGTGAGCTCAGGGATTAGCGGCTGAGTCGAATAGCTCCATTGTGTTTCAGTCAAGAAAATGGAGTGGATATGATAGAGAACAATTTCGAATTGAAAGGGAGGGAGTATTTTTCGTTTACGAACGGGAACTCGAAAAATGCTGGATCAAGCATTTTTCGATCCAACGTTTTTTTGGATGGCTTTTTCTAAATAGAAAAGGCCAAAAAATAGTACATAACGGTTTAAGCATTTTTAAAATAATTATAAGTGAAAATCTTTAAAAAAAAATATTACATCATTTGGCTTAATGCTGAAACTGATTTGTTTTCAGCGTTAAGCCAAAAAAAACAAATGCCCACGTATTTGAGTGCAAAAAAACTTAATTTTTTTTTAGTTTTGTGCACAACCTTGTAAACAAAAAAAAAGTACTCAAATCATAAATATTTTATTTTCGGGTGGGTAAACATAATTTTTCCTTAATATTATGGTTAGGCAAAGCATGTCCTAGAAAGTCATTGATTAGAAGACTAATAAAATGTAGGTGAGTGACAATTATTACTACTCAAGAGGAATATATGTATAGGGTGATTTTCTCTCAACCTAGTTATTGTTGAATTAACATATTTTTATTTTTATATAAGTTTCTAGTATTTTTGGTATATTTTAATTTTTGATTTGAGCTTAAAAAATAATCTAGAAAGCATTGAAATTATAGTAAAAATTGAGCTTGCAAGCACTTACCAAGATTCATGATGTACTGCAAATATGGGTTGCAAAATATGTTTGAGGATGAAAAGTTTCATTAATTTGCAAGTAATCATAAAAGTTAAGGAAATAAATTATTCAGGTAGAAAACTCTAGATGTTTTAAACAATCATGAAATTTTTAAAACTAGATAAGTTGGGCATAAAATTTCATAAATTAAAAAAGTACTTATTAAATCCCAACAACAACACATGTGGATTGAAGTTATGATGTTCGCAAAGCACTTCTAAATACCAAAGCACTTAAAAGTTAAAATTCACATAATATAGCATTTTCCAAGAGAAAATTCATAAATATAAAAAGTACCTATTATATATTATTCATGAATGGGTAAATGAAATTCTGAAATTATGTATTATAAAGTTATTCACTCATAATTATTTAAGTAATTTGCGAATTTCACTCTTGATAATGCAAATTTAGATATTTCATAGTTTAATCATTGATAAAATTGTGTTTTCCATATTATATCTTACAAGATCTATCGGGTCAGACTAAGACGATTCTCAAAAATCAAGAATAGTCTTGAAATTATTTTTTGGTCCAACGTATAAGTAATTTGATTTATCTCACAATTTCAAATCTTGAATAAATAAATAAATAAATAAATATATTGTTCCCAAAATATGTCGAATATATATACATGAACATGAATAATCTACACCTAAATTAAATGTCCCAATTATAATAATTATTAGTCAAAATTTAATAAATAACTGGAATTAAAAACCTAAATGTCCTATTTGTGTTTCCGGTATAATCTTGAGCATTTTAGCTTCATATGATCACGACATGTTCACATCATGAAATGAATGGACTGCAAAAATAGTTACCAGAACACCACAAGAATAATCGCATGAACAACCACATTAACATTGCACATTTTCTACATGAACATAGCACATCTTCTGCACAAACACCCGCACATCCTATACAAGCCCATTGTATGCAAAAGAAAACTAAAAGATTAAACTAGATAAAACTCCCCCTCCTCTCACAATTAGTTACATAAGATTTTATCAACCTTATGTAACTATTGCAGAAGATGAAATCAAATAAAATGGGAGTAATTCCTATTTTATTTTTCTTTTGTGTTTGCACACAACATCCCAAAAAAGGACAACTCATTTTATCGAAAACATGTAATTTTTTTTTAACGAAAGGGGATGTTTAGTTCCCTTTATTTGCTCAGTCATGCACATGCCCGAAATTTCAGCATGCAAGTGTGTTCATTTTTTAGAATAATTGGCCAAGTCCCACCGAAATGTGGCCGCTTTTAAAGAAATGTTTTTTTTCTCTTTATTTTGAATTTTATTTAAATTTATTAAAAATATTCAATTTTTTGGTAGCACCCCAAGTGGTCAAATTTAACAAATGAAATAAAATACACATAAAATATTACACCTCACATTAAATTTAAACTAAACTTAAATAACAAAAAAATAACCTAGTCTACCCAAACCCATGCAGACCCAACAATCTTTTCATATGCTCTATTTGGGCAGAGCAAGATAGACTATTAATTTATATTTTTAAATCCTCATCTAAAAAAATTTAGTTTCTCTCAGACTCCAAAATACATTCTAGTTCCTTATATGAGAACAAATTTTATGAAAATTAAAAGTATATACACAATAACTCGAGACTTTTATTTTTCCCTCCAAGTTATTATCTCTTCCTTGATCCAACTAATCTCTGAGAGTAATTAAAGTAAAAGTTATACATTTTCTTCCAACTTACAAGCTCCCCATTGAATATTATGATTCTTGGAAGTGGACACATTAAAAATCATATCATAAGAGATTCATTTGATATTCTTACTTTTCTCAAAAAAATATCTGAGAAATCCAAATCAATCAATCTCTTCTTCCTCGAATAAGAGAGTAAAAACAACACAAATATATGGCTCTCTCTAGTCCTACCTAGAGGTGTCAAGTGGCTAGGGTGGCCTAGGCATGGCCCAACTAAGTCATGCCTGACCCAGCATGACAAGGTCCAAAACCATGCCTAAACCTGGGTCATGCCAGCTTGAGGCATAACTCATACTATGGTAGGCTAGAGGTTGTCATGCCTCATGCCAAGCTAGGCATGACCCACATTTCTGGCTCATTGGCATGGTCCACTAGTTGACCAGCATGGTGATTGTGACCCCAAGATAGGAATGGGTCAAGGGTCATATAAAATTGGGTAACTATATTTCTATGACCTGTTAATGCTCGGATCCATTTTTTTGTTGTTTTTATATTTTTATTTTTATGTCTCTATGGTGATTGCTCATTAGTGTTTGGTGGTGGTGGTGGAGGCCAGTAGACAGTGTTTGTGGTAATGCTACCCACAAAACCAACACAATCTAGCATGAACCAAGACAACTTAACATGTTAAGTATAAGTTTACCCAAAATTGTGCTAGTCATGCCTGTCTGGGCAAGGCAAAACTTCCATGTCGGGTCGTGTCCACCAAGGCATGGTGGCTCAACTGAGCCACATAAAAATAAGTCATGCTAGCACAACATGAGGTCCTTATGATGCCTCTAGTCCTACCAATGTGCTCCCATCACTAGAAGACTTTCACATCTTAAGAAAGTGAGTCATCCACACAAATATATCTTGGTCTTTGCAACTTAGAATCAATACTTGTAATTTTTTGCCAAATACTTACTTGATCTGAGATAACTTTAACTTAGGTAATATACATAGAATTTACATTTTACCCCTTGTTTTAGCCAGTGATCCTTTGACTAATTACATTAGACTTCCCATATGATCCATATTATCCAACATCCTCATAGATAGTATGTTCATCATCTAAATATCTAGGGCATCCAAATTTAATCAGTATCTCATGTTTGTCTCCAAAAAAATACTCTAATGCTAAACAAACTCGATTTCATGTTACCCTATCAGCTTTCTAATTAACTTTATTAGACAGTTCAACCACTTAATAATTTATACTTTATTTTCAAGATAGTTCCAATTTATATTTCTTTTTTTTCAATGAAATAATTTTATTTGAGTCTAGAAAAAAATAATAATCAATCATATAAAAGCAATTAGCATTTCTCTGATATCACTTGTTGGGACTTGGGGTCCAACCAAGATGATATCCAAGAACAAATAATTGTCTTGAAACTATTTCTTGGTCCAACTAATAGTGAAATAGTTGTTTAAAATTTTTGTAACTATCCTAAGTACAAAAGACATACTATATGTAAAAGGCAGAAAATAAATATTTTTCATAAGATGTAATACTTTTCGTTGACTCCTTGACTACAAAAATTATTAGTATCTCTAGCCACTGCTAATGACATGAGTTGGCACAAAGTGCATACTACTGAAGAAAGTATGATTGTTGATACATGAGCAAATAGTTTTATTACATATAATTGTTCATTATTTTTAATTTTATTCTGCAATAAAATAGTGCAATCTTAAATTGAGATTTTATTTAGTCTTTAGTTATTTCTATCATTGATAGTTGATACAAGAGCAAATAGTTATGTTAAATATTATTTTATTTTGTACTAAAATATTAAAACTCATAAATTTTTGTAATTAATAGTGAAATCTCAAATGCTATTGGATATAATATTATATTGAGATTTTTATTTCTCTTAATCCGGTCATTTTTTTAGATAAGTTAAGATTGTTAGTGTCAAATGTGCTTTCATTGTCAATCTAATATTCAAACATAATATTATTAATTATTTTTATTGATGTGAAGAGTGATTATTAATGCTGACATTATATCATTTGAAAAAAAAAATTATTAGAGGATCTTTCAATAGTTAGTGAATTTTAATAATCACTTGAGTTTTTATCCAATTTTATGTTTTGTTGAATTGTTACGAACTTAAAATTCTAAAAGAATATTATTTTTTATCATTTACTATGCTTAAAGTTGATGGATCTTATGATAAAATAACTACATAAGATATATTTTTTACCCTAATTATCTTGTAACAAGAAAGATAGTCCTTTATAGATGAAGACGTTCCTTGATAGGAAACATCATTATTTTTAGTTTGTAAGATATTCTAATTGTAAAAAAAAATATTGAATCTTGAGGAATTAGCTCATTTTATTGTTCTCCTATTATCAAAACCAAGACATTTGCTTACCACACTAGCATGTACATACTAGCCTTTTTCTAAACCATTATCTTTATTAGGTCGACTATATGTCTGGAAATATGAGTGTGCCAGTCCTTTAGTCTAATGAATCTTGAGTTATTATTTGTTATTTTTTGAAAGTTTATGATTGGTTTCATATGCTTATTTATTATGAAAACTAATTCAAATAAAAGCATCATGCCAACTAAAGATTCATTTGATGACCAGAGGATATATTGAGATGTGTAGTGTGATCTATTTGATTATTTTTTTTGTAGCAATTATTATTGTAAAATTATTTTTGTAGCAATTATTATTATATAATGATTATTATTGTAAAATGATTTATCTGATTTATCAGATTTATCTGATTCATTTGATGACAAGAAGATATAAAAAATGATTTGAGTCAGATTTTTATTATTGTAAAATTGTTTGTTTTGATGTTGAAAATATTTCTGTATGCTATTTTTGAGGAAAAATACATATGAAGCAACTCCAAAATTTTTGTACACAAGAGATAATAAGCAAAACATGCAGATTATATAAATTTTTGGGTGAGCTATCATAGCCATCAAGGACTAAATTTTGCTAGAGATTTTATAGTGATTATGGTATTTGCACCTTACATTTGTGTTATGACTAGTTCATGCTTTTTAGTTGTATGCTTGACTTTTTTTCTTTAAGCATGAACATAAAATAATAATAATAATAATAATAATAATATTATTATTATTATTATTATTGATGAGTTGAAAATCTACAAACCATATCATTTTTTTGTGGACATAATTTAAGTGAAAGATCTTGGAAGACACATTAACACATTTTCTTGAGATTAATATAGCATATTCTTATCGAGATATGATTCTCTCAATGAAAGTATGTATTAGTTATTCTAGTAGAGATTTTAATTTCTTAAAGAATTATTAGGATGTGCACAATAATTTTTGTTGTTTTAGGTACAAATCTATTTTGAGCTTCACGTACTCTTATTGTCTCAAACATATATGAGAGAATTATAAAAATATTTAACTAGAGGTATTGCTTTGGTGTGATGAAAAGTACCTTTGTCTAATTATAGTAAGCATTGGGTTTGATGTTCTTTAGATACAAATTTCTCAATTTTTGGGGATAATACTATCAGGATATTAATTTCTCTCAGATTTCATGCTAAGTAAGAGTATTTTATCGAAATATTTAACTATCTTGTAATTATCATATTATACATAAAAACTAGTAGACGACGAATGCTTTCATGTGATAATAAGTATCTCTGTCGTAAGATAGTAAGTCTCAATTTCAAGATAGTTCGATGCAGTCTATTTAATTTATCATGGGAAAGATTTGTTGATATATATATATATATATATATCATAGTTGTTAAGGGGGAGTCACATGTACTAGGTATATATACACAATAGTTGTCATATTATTTGTTATATTTATTGCCAACATAGTCAACTGCTCTCTAAATTTTTTCTAACAAATTTGCAAGTTTTATATTATTTGTTTACCCCACCATGTAATGAAGCCACCAAACCATGAAATTACTTTAAGATTGTGTATTCTCAACTTATTGGATATTTGGAGATGAGTTGGACGACCATGATTTTGTAGATGAGATCCACAATAAGTTGGTATATTTTTAGGAAGATAATATTGATTTTTTTATAAAAAAGAGGTTTGTTCTTGATCGAGTGCAGAGACATATTATATGGCCATGATGACTGTCAAGTGCGAGTTACTATGAATCTGATAAATTCTTGAGAAAATTGAGATCCAAAATATATATCATCTCTAATTTAGTTTTTCATGAGTAAATAAAATATATAAATATAATTATTATCTTGGTTGGTAGAAAATCCAAAATAATTCATGTATTAGTTTGAAGAAAAGTCTTGATCTTATATTTGATATATTTATTTATTATTTGTCTATTTCATATTGATGTATTCTAAAAGAATGCCCATAGTATATACGATGCTTCAATGAGTTTTCTGTTTATATATGTGGAGATTAGGCATTTTCTTTATATATTTGTAATTTGTATTTGACTTATATTTAATTTGTTTATTATGTATGAAGAATGCTCATTGTTGTAGGATATTCCAACTGATTCTTATACTATTTTCTAATGTTGAGTTTATTAATATATTTTATGATTTTTTCATCAATATTTAACATGATATTAGGGTTGTGAATATAAGAGTATAATTTACTCTTGCCATGATAACTCTAAAACAATAACTAATATAGACCTATATTGATCACTAGATTTAATGATGACATGTTGAATTTTTAACGTTATCTAAGATGAAAAATTTCTTGGATTATTACAATCTAAAAATATCATCTAGATGACCACATTAGTGATGTTATCTTGTGGTTTGGGTTAGGATGGGTTGAAATGATTTTCTTGCACAAATTTATTACAAAATTGTTATGCAATATTTTTTGATCTCTATAATATATATTTGTTAGATATTATATTATTATTTTGAGTATTACACAATAAATCTTGAAAGATGAAAGATATTGACATTGGCTTTTTGGATTAATGTCTATTTTGTGTGTAAGAGATTATCGATTATTTATTATTGGATTACTAATTAATGATACCATGCTTGTTGGGATGGATATTAATGAACAATTATTAACATTATTATGGTAGTTCATGGAGTTTGATACTTATATATATGCTCCTTGCATTGCATATAAAGTAATTCGGGAGTTTGAAATATTTATTTTATTTTGTAGTTCTATATACAAAGTTATTTGAGGCATAAGTTGCATTAAGACGGAAAAACCTTTTTGAGTCTTGAGGCACAATGCCCACATTAGGTGCAAGCTTCTTTTTGAGGCCAACTCAAACTAATATATATAAAAATTGTATATTTCACAAAATATTATTTATAGTTTTTATATATTAATGAAATACAACCAAATAAAATACATCAAATATAAAAATAAAATATCAATAGTATTTCTCAATATTAAAAACATTTATAATTCTAAAATAAAATAATAATTTAATATATATATATATATATTGTGTGTGTGTGTGTGTGTGTGTGTGTAAATAGACATATATACATACATGTATGTATATATGAATGAATACACACACACACACACACACATACACACACATTGCAATTATATGTATATAGTTATGCATACACACACACAGACACATAAATATATATCTATGTGTGTGTGTGTGTGTGAGAACACACACAAACGAGTTGTTCAAGGCTCGAGCTCATTCAACAAACAAGCTATGACAGCTCGTTGCAACAATGATTTACATTAGCTCGCTCCAACAATGAACTGCTTTAGCTCATTCCAGCAATGAGCTATGATAGCTCATTCGACGAGATGAAGTGTTTTTTCCAATGCTTAGTAGTGCCTGTGCTAAAGGTGCGCCTTTAATAACTATGTCTATACATATTGAAAAAATTATCAATAAGGGTGAGTTGGAATCAATAATTACCTGGAATGGTGAGAATGAAGTTTAATTCCTCTAAAGGGTAAAAGAAAATTATGATAATTTTCTTAAAAGATAATTTTTTTTTTTTGGAAAAATAACAAATATAGGTATAGCCTTCCACATAAAAAAATACAAGTAAATGAAACAAAATGTTAGATAATTTGATACACATGATTTTTTGCATGCAAAATTATTATCTATTCATCTATTATGAAGTGAAAACCTAATATTATGTGAAACAAACTTGTAATGAATGCTATTATACAAAGCTATTTGATCCAATGAAAAGCCTTAGTGTTAATTTGATAATAGATCATCTTGAAGGCTATGATGCAAAGCTATTTTGTCCAATTAAAATATATGATGTTAATCTATCATTTTATTTTCAACATACCTAAAATACTTGAAATTCTCCTAGAAAATTTCTTACGAATTTGTAAGTTTTGTGTTGACAATAATCAACACAATAAAGTTAAATTAACAAAAACAAACAATTTTTTTATGTGAGTTAATCAATGGACCCAAAAACTTCTAACAATGACAATAACTCAAAGCTTGGCTTGATAGAATAGAGGTTTTTGTAGATTAATTCTATTTCAAGACTAGCGTTGCATCATCATTTTAAAATAAAGTTAATTAAAGATATTAAACTTTTAAATGCTAAACTTTTTTTAAAAACAAACTTTGACATCATCGTCATTAGAATTCATTAAATATTTAATTCTTATGATTCATAGTAAATCATATTAATAATACATAAAGCTGAAATATAAGTTACTGTTACTTAAAAGGAATAAAGGAATTATCCTCTATTCCTATCATTATGGATAATTATTTATCCTAACTCATTCTTATTGATAATTTTTCGAAGCCTTATCAAAATATTTGTGAATATGCTTGCAATCTAATTTTTAATTGACAAATAAGTTACCATGATAGACGTATCATATCCTTGTATTTTTTCTTTACACTCATTTTAAAAATAATTATTTGAATTTTACTTTTTAAAGATATAACATTGGGGGAATTATGTTTTGGGGTGCTCCCCCAAAAAAATTTAAGAATTTGAAACTTATATTTTTAAGTTTGAAAAAAGTTACCAAAATCTTAAAATATTTAAATTTAGTGCACTCTATTACATTTATCCTAAACTACAATCACCCTCTACCATTGGCCCTCGCCTTCTCCCATCGCGCTACTGGAGCTCGAACAAAAGCTCATTCAAGCTCCAGAAACTTGGCGTCGTCCTCCATCGAGCTCCTAGAGCTCGAACAATGAGCTTGATGGAGCTATCGGTCGAGCTCCTTCGAGTTTCATGAGCTCAACCGAGAGCTCCGTCGAGTTCCTTGAGCTCGACCGAGAGTTCCATCGAGCTCTTGGAGCTCGACCGAGAGCTCCGTCGAGCTCCCGGAGCTCGACTACTAGGTCGATGGAGCTCTCAGTTGAGCTCCTTCGAGCTCTAGGAGCTCGACTGAGAGCAACATCGAGCTTTTGGAGCTCGATGACGAGGTCGATGGAGCTCTCGCGCGAGCGCTCGCGTGAGCTCTAGGAGCTCAGCGTAGAGCTCCTTCGAGTTCCAAGAGCTCGACCGAGAGCAACGTCGAGCTCCTGGAGCTCAACAACGAGCTCGATGAAGCTCTCGGTCGAGCTCCAGGAGCTCGGCGTAAAGTTCTAGGAGCTCGATTGAGAGCTCCGTCGAGCTCCTATAACTCAAGGAGCTTGGCGTCATCCTTCATCGAGCTCTTTCGAGCTCCAAGAGCTCGATGATGACTCCACAAAGCAGCTCACGGAGACGGGTGGGGGGAGAGGGGTGGGGAGAGAGGGGCGAGAGGTGAGGGCAGATGAGCTAGGAAAGATGGGCAAGGGCGAGGACGTGGGCGAGGGCGTGGGCGAGGGCATGGGCGAGGGTAGTTTAGGACTTACTAATTTGGGTGCACTTATTTTTAATTTATTTTTAGTTTTGTGACTTTTTAAAAAATATCAAATTTTAGTTTCTAAATCTTAAAAATTTCTAGGGAAACACCCCAAAACATATTTCTTCCTATAATAGTATCTATCAAAAAAGTATAGCAACTCATGATAGATCTTAGATTTGAACTGATAGAGAATAATTGGAGTTAAAGTCACCACTCAAAGAGGAAATATTTTCAATTTCTAAAATAAATCTTGATTGTCATATTTTTTTTTTACATATCAAAGTATGCGAAGAGTAATGCCCAAGTGTATCTTTTTATGCAAACCTAAGAAATAGTTACTAATTCTGATAATATAAGAAATATTTAGCCTAGTTACTATCAAATAATAATATCTATATAATTCTACTATATCTGGTAGAAATTAGAATTAAAAAAAATTTTTGTGTCGATAGAAAAATTCATTCCAAGATCAAGAGGAGTATTCACTTGAGCACAATTTAATAAAATGAAACTCAAAGAAGATATCTAATATGCACTTATGCGATGACAAAACTATCACTCTATATGAATAAGTTATATCAATTCTAAGAAAGATATGAAGATAATAAAAATCCTATAAGTATTATGAAGTTACAATTTTAGTTTGAAAATATCCAACTAATCAATAATAATAATAATATTATTATTATTATCTCTATATATATATATATCATTAATAAAATATATCTATTATATGATCATATTGGTAGAAATATGAATATTCTAAAATCATTTATAGAGTCCAAAAGACATAATAGTTATAAAAAATTTGTTGAATCAAGCACAAACTGACTACTTTATCACATAAAAAACTTTTTGTAGTCTGCAAATAAAACATCCCTCCATGTTATTATAAAATCTAGTGGTTGCTTCATGCATAGATATCTTCTAAGGTACTATAAAAGAATGCATTCATCACTTACAGTTGGTACATTATCTTCTTGTGAGAAAGTAGAAAAGGAAGAAGCAACTTGACTAAGTTGACCATCTAAGAAAATATCTATTAATAATTGACTTCATATATCTGAGTGAAGTCCATTGAAATAAGTCTAACTTCAGTTAAACAATATTTCTATTAGGTTCAGTCTTCATAATGAACACTCACTTGCATTTAATTACTAGTTTTGCAAAATATTTGGTTACACATTCTTATTTTTGATTATTGGTTATGTTATAAATCTCATTCAACATGACTTATTATCATCTTAGATGATCAATAACCTTTGAATTAAAATTTAGAATCATGAACCTATCATGAAGAAAAAAAAACTATAAAATAAAGGAATCAAATGAAAATAAAAAATATATAAGAGAGAATATTGAGTAGAACTTTTTTTTGGTTCCTTCTATATAATAATATTAGGTTTAAAGTATATTTATTTGAAAAATCAACTAGCTACATTGAATCTTCCACTAAAGATTGTCGATGAAGTATCCTTTTAAAATAAATATCTTTCAAGTTTTCCAACACACTACTCTTTGTATCTATAAGGGAAATGACTAGCTTATAGCATTTTATGTGTATAGACTCACTAGCACAATTAAACTCCTCATTATAGGAAGTGATGACATATAATGAAGAGTAACATGGTCAATTTCTTTTGATATTATAGCTCATAAGATTGCTGAATCTGTATTAGTTTTTCATGAGCATGTTTTCTAAATAATTGACTCAATAATTTTTGAGGTAAAGAAAGGTACAAATGGCCTAGATATCAACATGACCCAACAAGACTCATGCTCGATCAAGTGCAACAAGTGCCACTAGGCATATGGTCTGGTTAGAGGTCAAACATAGTATTGGTCATCGGTATGATTCTAGCATAGCTCATGCCTAGGCACATGTCATGTGGACTTTGAATTAAATTGTGATCAATCAGATTGGGCATGGTCCAGATGATTGACATGACATGAGCATAACTTTTTCCTATGCATGAGCCACATAGACCTCAATTTGGATTGTGATCTATTGAATTAGACATGGTCCATGGCATCGACATGACCTTGGCATTGGTTTGCTCTTTGGACACTGGTTCATGCTCATGGCCATGCATAGGCTAGAGTATGCTCCATAGAGGCTCATTATTTTATGGGTGGAAGATTGGCCTTCCCATTAGGCATTGCACGACCCATGCCTATATAGGAGGCGAGATGTGTCTTGGTAGGATTTGTTGTCCGCTCCATTTGACACCTTTAAAACAATTGGAAGTCTCATTTAATAACAAATTATTAAAGAAATATTATTTTTTAAGGTAAATTCAGTACAAAAAAATATTTCTCTTTATCTCAAAAGATAACACTAATATTAGCCAAGAAATACATACTCAATGATAAGAGACACCAACTTATTCTTTCCATGAGAAGAGCCATATCCAAATCACATATGTCCAAAAGTTCCTTGAAGTAAATGGTGCAACAACCATTCTCCTGGATAAAAAATTTGAAATAGTAAATAATTCAAAAAAACAAATAAAAACATTTAGTTGATTAAATAATTTGGTCTTAATCATACAACTCTAATAGTTTTACGTACCTTAGCCACTAAATATACACTTGATGGTATTAATCATCAGACATGACTTTCTTTTCAAGAGAAAAATCATGTATGATGTGAGGTGTCCAATGGGCTGGCTCATGCTCCATATGGCTCCGCCAGAAAAAGTCATGTTATGCAAGATATGGCATTGGCATGAGTTGTATTAGCCCTTTGTGTAGGCTAGCCCATGGCACTATCCATGCCATGTCAAGATGGACAAAATGTTCTATGTGCTGAAGCATGGTGCATGGATTGCATGCAATTATTATTTGTGCTAGATAAATTAAAAAAAGGCACGTGAAGTCCACATGCCATTTTTAAATATATTATATTAATAGTGACACATGAAGTGCATAAATTTAAAAAGAGACAATTTCCTTTGAAACTCCAATTGGCCAAATGGACCCATTTTACACAAGAGGTTGTTTAACAAATAAATAACAATTATTTATTTGTTAAACAACCTCTTGTTGATGACCTAGACAACTAGACTTGGGACTAACCATTGTCTTTCTTGGAATGGCTTTTTAATTTAGAGACTACCTATTCCTTGTGCCGCTTTTCTTTCTTACTAGCTTAGAAATACAAACTAGCCACTTTCCTTTTAAAAATGACGTCCTTAATCAAATATACTAATAGTCATACTCATATTTTTTAGGATAATTTTCTAGAGTCTTATCTATTTAGGAGCTATATTATTAGTAGTAATCCTTAATTCGAATAATCAATGGGCTAAGATCGAAAGAGATCCTCTTGGTTAAAGCATGAAGTCTTAACTACCACTCCCAAAAAAATGAAATTTTAGATGCAATCGCAAAAGTTAGGACAAATGTTGTAGTTTACCCAGAATCAAGAGGAGAAGGGGAATAGACTTTACTCGTATGGGGAAGGAAATGAGGAATTTAGCTATAAAGAAGAGACGACCAACTTGTAAGATAAGACTAATTTCTATCTAATAAATAGACAAGGGCTCCTTGGTGAGAACTTGTATGTTGTTTCAAGGAAGGGAAGTGGATAGGTGTCCTGGGCAAAAGGAAACTATAAGATTCTAAATGAGTGATTGAAATCATAACTCAAGTTTACCCAATCCCAAAGTCTTAAATAGAAGCAAGTTTGCCTGGAAAATGGGAAGAAATAAAAGGCACGATTCAATGGTGGGTTGAGAAAGAGACATAGGCTAGAGAAAGATAAATCATACAGGGGTCTCATCATAAATAAATATAGCTTGGCTCAACTAAGATGCATGCAAGTCCGAGCTCATGTCTCTGGTAGTGGATAGCCTAGTGGGTAAGTAAGAAAAGGTTTCAATCTTTACTACTCATGACAAACACAATATAGCTAAAGAGCTATTCACCTCCGAAATAAAGGTGGGCCAGTGAAGGGTGAATTAGACTTTGTTCCTTGCAATTGGCACTGATCTAAAGTTAGGTTATTCCTCGTGTTCAGAAAAATAGCACGTGAGGGAATTCTAAGCATGTGGTGATCAAAAGAATCCCCCTACCCTACGGAGCAAGGGGTGCTCAACCTGTATAATCTCAGAGGTTGCCGAGGAGTTTAACTATGTCGATTCACTAGAGCCAGCAAAAAAAGCTTTTACTTGTAACCATTCCTTAAAACTAGTTTTTGGGGTTTCATGCTTCCTTTCACTTGCCTTAGCTTCTACTAGTTTGATAAGTTTTACTGTATTGAGCACATCATATAAGAATGCATCAGTTGTTGTGTAAGTGATCTGTATTTTAGTCTAAGTCATTCATCCATGACTCCCTTTACTTAATCCATGCTTTTTCATGCTTGTATTAGTCTATCCTTAAAAAAAACATTTTTTAGTACAGTGGAAGAAAATAAGATGTTGTACTAGAGCATAAGAGTGCTAACTTAAATAGCTGCTAATAAGTGGATTGCTCTCATTCCTTAATTCAACTTTTCCTTTTGCATAGCTATTGTTATGTTCACTTTCACATAGCTCCACTAACTTTGTGTTTTCCTTGAGCATATCACTACTTGGGGGTATCTTATCAATAAATATTATTATAGAAAATTTATTGTTTGAAGATGCAAAGAGAAGTGAGAAGTGAAGAGCTTCTCATGCTATTCTTATTTATGAGAGATATAGTAGCATAACCATGAGGCACACATAGCCTAAAAAAAGAAATCATTCTTTTAAAGACAAGTTTAAAATCAGAAAATTAGTTAAGTATTGCCATTATAACAAGATAGGATAAACAAAAAAAAGATTGGTATTCTTGGAAAAGACTGCAATAACAATATAATAGAGAAGATAGACCAAAGGGAAAAATTAGTATCACCCTAGAAGGTAACTTGATAATAGTTAGTGATAATAACTCTACTACATACCTGATGATTATGAAATAGTAAAAATGGACATTACTAGTTAATATCATCCTAGAAGGTGACTAGATATTAGTTAATATCATCCTAGAAGGTGACCTGATACTAGTTAGTGATAATAACTCTGCTACATATCTCATATAAGAGGTTGATTGCCTTATTGACTCATAAACATTATTTCTTATCATCCCAAAATTAAAGTCTTTATTGCCGACATACATGATGATCATGAAATAATAAAAATGGACAATAATGAGATATTATAAATTTTTGGCATGAAAGGTACTGGTTTACATTTGCAGACATAACATCAGCTAATATGAGAGGAGTCTTGTACATACCTAATATTCATGTGAACCTAATATTCATTGACATACTAGATGACATAAGATATATCAATCATTTTGATGATGATCAATAGAAATTGGCCAAGAATTTATTAGTCATTATAAGGGGAAAGAAATATAACACTTTTGTATGCTACACAAGCAATAGAGCTTAGAGATCATGCAAATACTTTTTATCAAAAGAGCAATAATTGTCTCTAGCACAATAAACTAGGTCATATGAGTGAGCAGAACTTTCAACTTCTTGCTAAAAGGAATATCGTGTTATTTGATCAAGGATTTTCTTTTGATAAGTATATTGGCTATATGGCTAAATAAAATTCATAAAACACCTTTTCACTCTCATCTATCCTCGAAGAGATTAAATATCATTGATCATATTCATATTCATGTCTGCTCCATGCAGAGAACAACATCAATAGGGACATTTTTTTCATATTCATTAATGATCATTCTAAGAAAGTGTGGGCATATACACTAAAAACAAAAGATTACGTATTTTTGATTTCAAGAATTTTATGCTAGATTTGAAAGAGAGACTAATGAAAAATTAATCTTTATATTTTTATAATGAGAAGAATACTAAGGTTAGCCAAACAATTATTATGTATTCCATAGTATTAGAAATGAAAAGACACTAGTCAAGACACTACAATTAAATGGTATCATTAAGTGGATGGACTGAACTTTTGAGATGAAAGTTAGAAGCATATTTTCTCATGTGCATCTTTCCAAGAAATTTTGGGGAGAAATTATACAAATAGATAGTGATTTAATCAACATGTGTCTTACTACCATCATAGATGAAGTTTTTTTTTCAATAAAATCTAAATAAAGAAAGATATCTCATTTGATTACTGGTAAGTTTTTAGTTACAAAGCTTTGTTCATATTCTAAAAGATGAACAATCTAAACTTTATGATATTACATATCTATGTATCTTCATTAGCTATAAATATAGACCATGAGTTCTAATTACCAAGAATCTTATTTGAAGTAGTGATGTAATTTTTTTGAATGATCAATTCATGGATAATAATCATCCAAACAATGAGGGGGAATGATTTCATAAAGATTCATATTTACATAGATTCAATGTTAGTTCCTTTTGGAGAGATTAAATCTGATCAAGGAAGATGAATTGAGTTGTCACATGATAATTTTGAGCCATAGAAAATGCCTAATATATTTGAGCCTTATGAAATGCCTACTGAGAAGGTGATAAAACATATTCTAACTGGAACAATATATGACCCAATTATTCATGATTATACATCTTAGTCTGAACTAAGAAGATTATCTAGGCTCTATAAGGTATCTTTTATATTTCGTGATTACATATTATTCATGTATACAGGTAAGTTCAAGATCTTTTAAGAGGCCATCTTTCTTGAGAATAAAGAGGAATGACTTCAAGCTATGTTCATGTCAACCAGACTTATGATCAATTACCCTTATCGAAAGTGAATCATGCTTTGAATAATAAATTACTTTTTTAGACTAAAACTTAGTGATGATTTTCAACCGAGATACATTATTTGCTTAGTGGTCAAAAGGTTTATTCAAAAGAAATGAATCAATTTTGATGAGATATTCTCTCATAGATAAATTATCTTTTATTCAAGTAATTATGAGTTTGATTGCTAGCTTGAACTTAGAAATTTATCAACTTGCTATGTAAAATATATCTATTCATGGTGACCTTCATAAGACTCTCTATATAGATCAAATTTGTAATTTTGTTATGCTATATAATTTTATTAGTTAAGCAATGTCCTAAGTGCTCATTAAAGAGAATATCTCATTAATAGAGATATGCGAGTTCATAAGTTATATATGTAATAAACAGGACTTTCATCCAAATATCTATCTCAAAAGGATTGTATCAATAGTTTAGTTATTCAATCATGAAACATTTTATTTCTAGTAAAATGGATATTTGAATTGTGAGATAATTTTAATTCCAAGGGTTTATTCATTTAATCTAGGTGATATATATTTATATTTGCTTGACTTATATTATATTTGGACATAGAAAAAATATTAGGGTGTTATAGAATGATTCTTTATCCTAATGGCACATAAGATAGTTATCAGCATTGGACTCATCCCAATGATAGTCCCTTTATAGCTGTTTCATTGGTATGTCACCACTGAAAAGTCATCCCAATGACTTTTAATCTATGGTCTCTAGTGTCATAAATTCCAATGATTGACATGGTTTATAAGTATTTGTACTTATGATTTCATAACTAGGATACTCATATAATTAATATCCATCTCTCTTAAGTTTTATAGGTGAGAACTGGGAACAATACAATGAAAAGTAAATTATAAGGGATGTTGACACTGTGTGAGTCATAATTTACTCACATATGTCTTTGGGACTTGTTATAGTCATCCTTGATAATGATGAGATACACACTAAAAATAAAATACTTAGGAAAATATTATATATAACATTCGTTCCAATCAAGAATTATTTCTTTTAAGACATAATAATAGATTGGTATGCAAAAATATTCATATTTTTGGCTTTGTAAATATCATAGTCATAATAATTAACATAGCTAAATTTCAGGTTTTAATGTTTAGGTTTATCTTATGGATCATAGTTGAAATGATTATCACTTACTTCATATTGTATGTGTGTTTGAGTCTCATAGTTTATATTTAACTGTCCATGATGATAATCTCATACAAATACAAAAATAATCAAAATCTTAATCCAGGCTCTATTTTATTACTCATCCATTAATATCCATAACATGATATATATCAAACACATTCATTAGTAAAAAAAATTATTATCATATCATATATATTAATTTACATAAATCTTAGACCACTTATTATTTTAATAAAAATTTCATAATCAACCTTAGAGAGGAATGATTTGAGAACCATACCCCCCAACTCTATGGATTACATTAAGTCTCATATCTTTTACTTGCTTGTAGAACTTTTAGGGAGTATGAAATTTATCCTTAGGATTTGGTAGTTGTCATAGCTTTACTTGTTGTGTGGAGTAAAGAGGAAGAAGAAATGAAAGACTTCTCAAATTTTTAAATATTCAATATTTTAACTTCAGTGATTCTGGATTACTCCATGTATGAAGTCATAACTTTCTAAAGAAACTCATAACTTTAGCTTTCATATCATAAGTATGAACTTTAACTTTCTAAAGAAATTTATCCCTAATATCTTTGTAATAAAAAGTCATGAGCATGATGCTGTTAAAGAGTTGTGGCTTCATGTGTTTATCTTCTTACTCTTCATAATGGACCACATTGCTAGGAAAGGTCATGGTGATGTGAAATAGTCACAACATTTGTATTGGTAATTTTTCATCATTATATGGATGTGACATTGAGAAATAGTCATAGTACTTAGAAGAAATTCTCTTGTGTATCATATGGTCATAATGCTGAGAAATGATCATGACACAAAATTTTCCATTATGTCTCAAGTGTCTATGGCACTGTGAATGGCTTACTAGCATTCAATTCTCTCAAATATCATATCACTATTGTACTATAAGAAATTTTTGGTATTGATAGTTAGCTCATATGTAAGAGTCATAGTTTTGTCTGCATTATTGATTACTCGAATAATCAATGCAATCCATATGTGATCGATTTCTTGAATTACATTTATTTATTAATTGTATGACCTATATACTCGTGGAAACACAATAGTAGCTAGATGAAGATTCCATGACATTGGAATCACCAATTGAGGAGATAAGAGATGATATTCAAGTTTGAACTTATTAAGACCTAGTTGTTCATTATGATACATCCCATCTTGTATTAAAAAGATCTTCTAGGTCTTCCAAGTTGTCCTTTTGATACCTTGATTTTGTATTACTTAGGAATGTTGGTGAGACATAGATATTCCAATAACCATTCTATTTTTTAGAATAAAGAAAGATAACTTCAGGTTATGCATGAACAAATAAAGTTTTTTTATATGAACCAGACTTATGATGCATTACCCTTAAATAAATTGAAGTGAGCTCTAAAAATAAATGGATTTTCAAGCTAAAAGTTAATGATTATGTCTCTCATCTAACATACAAGGAACAAATAGTTATAAATAAGTTTAGTCAAAATATAGGAGTTGATGTTGATGAGATATTATCTCTAGTTGTGAATTTGTTTTCTATTTGAGTCATTCAAGTCTAGCTACTAGCTTAGATTTTAAAATTAATCTACTCAATGTGAAGATAATTTTTTTAAGGTGACATTCATGAAACTCTTTACATGGATCTAAGAGATCCCAAGTAAAAGTAAAAGAATGTATGATCTTATATGCAAACTCAAAAATATTTTGTATGAGCTTAAGCAAGCCTCCGGGTGGTACCATAAGAAATTTTATTATAAGTCATCAATTAGGAAATGAAAAGATTATACTTTTATTGTATTTTGAAGATATATTAATTATTATCCATAACAAATTATAGATTGACAGGCTTTAAGTATGAGATGAGAAAATTTTTTTCTATGAAAGACTCGAGCCATATCAGGTAGTTTCTAGGAATGAATGTCATCATAGATAAGTTATCTTTTGAAATATAACCTATTTTAATTTCTATTAAAAGATTAATAGAAATTTAATTATTAATAGTTTGGTGCCTTTTTTTGAAATATTAAAAGATGGGTTATCATTTTTTAAAATTTTCGAGGGGAGTACACCGAAACACAATTCCCCCTTTTGTAATAAATGAAGTGTATTCTTTTGAAGCCCATTCTTTGCCAAGTAGTCCAATCAATTTGTCTTTAAAAAACAAAAATCCAACCCAACCCACAACTAGTCTACTCAATTATTTTCAAACAATTGAGATGATGATATGTTAATCCAGCCCAGCTTGGCCCATACCCACCAATGACCCCCCTCTCTACTCGGCTCGAGTATCGAGCATCAATGAAGAATAATCACATGTTTATTTATATTTATATCTTGAAATATTAGTGATGTTGACATACATTTTGATTCAATGAATCTCATAGGTACAATAAAAAAAATATAAATCACCTACATCATTAGGAATGATATTAGATCAGATTTTACAAAATCCATATCTGATCATAAATAAAAATAATATATCCATATCCATATACTATGGATAAAAAAAATCTAAATCCATATCTTATCTATCAAATTTTGGATATTCTTCACAAATATCAGATTTATACATACAATACTAAGATATATTTTGCTAATCTATGACACCAATTATAACTTCATAATTCATAAATTTAGGAATATAAACCTAGGTTTAAAGTTAATAAAACATAACAAATCAAAATATGTGTATCGAGTGAAAAATTCAAAATGTTTAACATCTTAAACAAATTTCAACAAAGTTTGGTAGACTTCATCTTCATAAAAGTTAATACCTTCATCATGCATGTGAATATCATCTTCATAAATTGATGCATAACCATCTGAAACAAATAAATCATCTCCACCTAGAAAAAATATAAAAAAAAAACTAATATTAAAACTTTACAAATATTATGAAATTCTAGGTAAATAAAAAATAAATAATCAATGAAATAAATTTACCATTATATTTTTTCACTTCACTCCACAACCAACTTTGAACAAATGTGTTCAAAGTTGGTTCCCTAGCTAAAGTGATGGTCTATAAATTTTAGCAACGGATATAGTCCTTATCTAAATAATATTTAGCGACAGAAAATCCGTCGTTAATTTTAATATTTCCCTAGCTAAATTAGCAAAGGATTTGTCCATTGCTAATTTAGTAAGGGATTTTCCCTAGATATTTTAATTTCAAAATTAATTTCAGAATTTTAATTATTTTAAAATTTTATAATTAAATAATTTAATATTTTTATATCAAATTGAATAAAAATTAAAACTATAAATAATTTATAAAAAATAAAAAATAAAATCATTTAATATCTTATTCTAATTCAATATTTTACATAATTGAAATAAAAAAATAACAAAATTTTATTTCATCTTATTCATCAATGTATTTACCAACAATGCATAAGTATAATATATTCATTCATTGACATTGCTTTCTCTCCCTCTACTCCTCTGATCATCATTTTTCTACTGCGACAAAGCTATCCGAGTCACGACACGTAATGTCTAGTGAAAAATCCCATCACTTATAAAAATTTTGTATGAGGAACAATGCAGTATCATATCTGTCAAAAATTTAAACCACTTAGTCATTAAAAAAAGTTATGTTTTGATACATATATAATTCTGCAATATATATGCAAATATATACTAGTATTTCTCTCGTACATATATTACTGCAGTATATGTACATAAAAATAGTAGTATAATGTGTGCATATAAACAGAGTACAAACATACTCAGTATATATATACATAAAATACTGTAGTATTATATGTACGTATTTACTGACTTTATTCGTACGTATTTACTGACTTTATTTGTACGTATATACCTCATTTGGTGATGTTGCTACTGCTCTCATTGCCGCTCCTGCCACTGCTGCCATTGCTACTGTCATTGCCAATATCACTGCTGCTATCGCCACTGCCACTGCTACCTCTACTGCCACCGTTGCCATCGTCATTGCCTCTGCTGACGCTGTTGCCATCGCCCTTACCTCTGCTATAGCCATTGCCATCGCCGGTGCTGCCACTACTGGCTGCCATCGCCGCTGGCCGCCGTCATTGGTGGCCGCTATAGTGGCTGCCGTCACTGCCCCCACTGTCGATGCTGCCACTGCATGTCGTAGCCGTCGCTGCCACCACCACTGTCGCTGCCACCTATGCCGCTGCTTCTGATGCTGCCATTGCTTCCGGTGTAACCACTGCTATAGCCGTTTCCACTGCCTCCCTTGTTGCCGCTCCCGACGGTACTGCCCCCACTGTTGCCGCTGCTACTGCCCCCGCCGCTGCCACAGCCACCACTGCCGCTGCTGCTGCTGCCCCCTCCGCTGCCACCGCCACCACTGCCGCCACTGCCGCTTCCACCGCCACCACCACTACCGTTGCTACCACCGATATCGCTGTGACTGCTGCTGATAATAGGTTTTTACATACCTATAATAGGCTAAAACTCTATCCA
Source organism: Sapria himalayana (assembly GCA_029783825.1). NCBI lineage: Eukaryota > Viridiplantae > Streptophyta > Magnoliopsida > Malpighiales > Rafflesiaceae > Sapria > Sapria himalayana. The sequence continues at coordinate 174,336 of JAREIK010007045.1, forward strand.
AAAAATCGGAGACACAAATATTTTCACAGATATATAAAACTAATTATTATAGACATGAACAAACACAAATTAAAGTTGATTGTCATACAGCTTAAACTAAAATTTAATTAAATAATTTAATAATTTTATATTAAATTTAATAAAGAGAAACTATAAATGAAATTTTTAGATTAAACAAAACAAAAATCATTTAATAACTTATTCTAATACAATATTTTAAATAACAAAAATTATATTATATCTTAGTAATTACTATATCTACCGACTGTGCATAAAGTATAATCTATCAATGCATTGATGTTGCTTTTTCTCCCTCTACTCCTTTAATCACCAACTTTTCGCTGCGAAAAAGCTGTCCGAGTCACGGTGCTTCATGTCTGTTGAAAAATTCATTCACTTATATAATCTTCGTATGAGAAACAATGCGGTACCATATCTGTAAGAAATTTAAACCAACAAATCAAATCAAAATAAATTAAAAAAAACTATGTTTTGATAAATATATATTACCGTAGCAAAAATATACATATATACTAGCATTTCACTCGTACATATATTACTGCAATATTTGTTCATATAAATTGCAATATTATTTGTACATATATACCGAGTACATATATACTCAGTATATATGTACATAAAATACTATAGAATTATATGTACGTATATACTGACTATATACGAATGTATATACCACATTTGTTGTCATTCCTGCTACTCCTGCCGTCGTTGCCGCCCATGTCGCTGCTATCGCTGGTGCTGCTACCTTCGCTACCACCACTGCTGCTTCTGCCACTGCCACCACCGATGCTGCCGCTGCCGCCACTGCCGCTTCTGGCACCATTGCCACCACTGCCACCACTACCATTGCTGCTACCCTTGTCGTAGCTACTGGTGCTGATAATAGGCTTTTACATACCTATAAAAGGCTAAAACTCTACCCAAAAAATTCGGAGAAACATAAACATATTCATATATATATATATATATAGTTAATTATAGATATGAACAAACATAAAGTAAAGTTGATTGTCATACAGTTTCAACAAAGATTTAATTAAATAATTTAATATTTTTAAATAAAATTTTATAAAAACAGAAACTATAAATGTAACTTTTAAATTAAACATAAAATTCATTTAAAAACTTATTCTATACATTATTTTAAATAACTAAAACAAAAAAACAACAAAAAATATATTATATCTTATTAATCAATGTATCTACCGACTGTGCATAAAGTATAATCTATCAATGTATTGACGTTACTTTCTCTCTCTCTGCTCCTCCGATCACCAACTTTCTGCTGCGAAAATATTGTCTGAGTCACGGTGCTTAATGTTTGTTGAAAAATGTATTCACTTATACAAGCTTCGTATGGGAAACAATGCAGTACAATATCTGTACTAAATTTAAACCACCAAATAAAATCAATTTAAATAAAAAAAACTATGTTTTGGTAAATATATATTACTACAATAAATATGTACATATATATTAGCATTTCACTCGTACATATATTACTACAATATATATACATATAAACTATAGTATTATGTGTACATATATACTGAGTACATATATATACTTAGTATATATGTACATAAAATAATGTAGTATTATATGTACGTATATACTGACTATATACGTACATATATACCGCATTTGTTGCCGTTGCAGATGCTCCCGTTGCCGCTACCACTCCTACCGGTGCCGCTGCCTCTACCACTACCACTACTGCTACCACTATCGCTACTGATGCCGCTATTGTCGCTACTGCTGCTGCAGGTGCTGCCGCCGCTGCTGTTGCAGCTACCGGTGATGCCGTTGCCACCTTTTTCACCACCGCTGATGCCACTGATGTCGCCTCTGCCACAGCCACAGCTGCTGCCACCACTGCCGCCGCTGCCTCAGCTACTGCCCCTGCCGTTGCTGCCACTGCTGCTGCCACTACTGCCGCCACTACTGCCGCTTCCACTGCTGCCATAGCCGCTTCCGCAACCACTATTGCTGCTGCTGAAAATAGGCTTTTACATACCTATAATAGGCTAAAACTCTAGTTAAAAAATTCAGAGACACAGATATATAAAAACAAATATTAAAGACATCAACCAACACAAATTAAAGTTGATTGTCATACAGCTTCAAAAAAATCCAAAAGATGTCCAACAATTATGTTTAGAGATAAAGAGAGTACAAAAATAAAATGTTTTTAGAATAATAAAGATAAGATAAGCTAGTCATCTTTTTGATAAAACTGAAATCGGTTAATATAGAACCCATGCACTGGAAGGACCATGGTAATGTCTGAATACTTTTAATCAGAATTTTTTCTTTTGTCTCACATAATGTGTCCTGCAAAGATTCATAATTTGGTTAATCGGAAAAGCAAAGAAAAAAACCAGAATAAAAAAAATTGAAACCTGCAAAAAAATATCATAATTATTTGCTACACATATACAAAAATAAATAACAGTTCAGATATAATTCTCATACTCAATCATCCTCATAATTTGTAGGGAATGCTAGCCTCTCTTGCACGGAATCACAGTTGGATCTCTGAATGCTATCTGTTGTGCCAATGCCGCTAACTGTGACTCCATATAGGATATCTACTGTTGCATTACATTTTTAATTTCTTTCATCTCATAATTAATTTCTTTAATTTCTTACATTTCTTCCATCAAATTAGTTATCTGCTCATCCTTCTTTTTCATTTCAGTCTTTTTAACTACAATACATTCATTTGTTTCTAGTGCTTGTTGTTAGACCGCCTCATCCACCATTACTAAGACATATGAATTAGAAGCAGGACTGCTACAACAAAATATCACTCCCTTAGAGCTGATTCCGTACACTCGTTACTTCTTTCAACCTCCTATTGTCTCCAAATAAATAGGATTATAGTCAATTAGTTGAAGATCCATAGAACCATCAACTTGTTGTTGAGTAGCTGTCACACGTTCCTCCATTAGGTCCTGTTATAAAATAGAGAAAAAAACTATTCTAGATATACAAAAAATAAAATAAATATTTTTTATTCAAAAGAATTTTCTTAATGTAATATATTTTTATAAAATCTAATTAATATAACAATTTCTTATAGAAATCATCTGAGACTTGTTGTCAACATAATGACCATTCACTTTCTTCACATGCATCTTCCTGAAAATCTCATAAAAAATTAGATCTCGACCCAATTCTCTAGCCTAGAATTTGTTTTTATTAAGTCATAAAAAAATAAATGATAAAAAAATTTAACAAAATTAATAAAAGCATGCAGAGATTTTATTTATTGGACTATTAGGACAACCACAAAATATAGAAATGTTTAGATTTTTAAATTTGTACCAAATCTCGAGCATGCTCAAAGCTCGACTTTGAACCTCCAGTGTGTCGACAGATTCCTTTACCTAGTCCAGCTACCTCACTTCATCGATTTTTACTGGCAATATCTGATTTTTTCTTCACCTCTGGCTCCTCCCAATAATTAAGCCACTCGGGTCAGTCTTCCTCGGATATAAAATCAGATCTTTCTTTCATTTTCTTTAATTTATGGAGAAAATCAGAATATCATTGAGTAGCTTTGATCTCCAATAATGACTTTATCTTTCCATCAAATTTGGGTGCCCATGTGCACTAATTCTATAAATAGAAAAATGAAAAAATAATTTATATTAACAACATGAACTTAATTATTTGCTGCTTGAATAATAACCAACATAAAAGTTAAGTAATTAGATAATTATTTTTTAATGCTTTTGTTTTGTTATTTTTATCTGAAAGTCATTAAAATATGACGCTTTTGTCGATTCAATAATTTTCTTCCAGGAGAAAGCTTTAGAATCAATAAATTTCTTGAAAGCATTTGTAATTATAGATGAACACTTGTGAGATGGAATAAAACTGTACAAATAAATAAATAACATTGAAAACAAGAAAATTATAATAATATTAAAAAAACCACTGACAGCAACATCAAAATTTTTTTTCAATTCATTTTTACATATTTTTTTCACCTCTCATCCTCAATCTCAATTTCTAACTTTACACTGACTGCAGAGGAAGACACATCATTTGATGATGTCGTTGGTATTGTAAATGGGGAAATAATCAGTGTGAAAATGAGGTGTAGAAGATAGAGATGGATCAAAAGTAGGTGCAGTAAGCATAATGGGTGGTGGGCTTACATCTGATAAAGGTGATAGTTGAGGTCTCAAAGATGGCGATGATGATAGAAATGGAGATGGTGATTGTGATGTTGAAGTCTGGATATGGTGGCTATGAGATGATATTGATTCTACAACATGATGTAACATACTAGATGAATTTGGTTCATTTCTGTGTCTACGTCCACCTCCACCACGACCATGTCCTTTAGGCACCATCTGCTATACAAAATAAAACATAGAACAAAAAATAGGGATATGATGATCAAGCATGCATTTTCGAATAAAACACACCGATTGATTTCATCAAAATATAAAAAGTCTTTGATAGTTAAAATTTATAATAAAATTATAACAATTTAATTATCGGCATCACGGTCATCCTCCAATGGATCTTCTGATATTTCATCTGATTCTGATAGAAGTTCGAACTCAACTTCAGATATAAATTGATCATCTTCAATTTCTATTGTGCCGCCATTTGAGTCACATAAATTTTCTGGATCTTTATCTATATTTAAAGGCTCAATATTATTTATGTCATCTTACTGGAATGCCGGTACAATTTCTAAGTCTGCACTTCTTTGTTGCGATGTTGGTACTTCAAATTTTGATTGAGCTTTGATTTTGCAAATCGCCCACCAATCTTTCTTATCACGAGATAAACTCGGGCATGTACAATAATATACCTGAGTGGCTTGAACTGCCATAATAAATGGCTCATATCGATTATATATACATTTATGGTTAACATCCACTAACTTATAATCCGACTGAATCTTTGTGCCCACATTTCATGTAGGATCAAACCACTCGGACTAAATAATACAATCCTGTTATTTTTGAGTCTAGGATACTCCAACTCAATAAGTTCTTTGAGTTGACCATAATAATCAATCTCATCTGTAATATAACCCGAGACTTTAATGCATATACCACTATTCATTGTTGTTTTAGAAGAACAATGCCCGATTGTGTAAAATATATATCCATTAACAAAATACCAAAGATAGGTTATCACATATCTAAACAGGCATTTACTTAGATTCTGAATGAAAATATTTGAATATGCATTTGAAAGATCAATTTCATGTGACATAAATTAAAAAAATGATATTAACAAATAAAAGATACATATAAATTAAATAATTCAAAAATATAAAATTTAATAATTCTCACATAATTTTTTAACCAATTCGCAAATTTAGTTTCTGGCATATAATCGACATCATTACTAGAAATTTCTGGATGCATATATTTTAACTGCTCGACATAAATACTGCACAAATATAAAAAGAGGAACAAATATTTATCAATTTTTAATAATTCTTATTAAAGATAAAATTAAACTATGATTAAACCTACAACCATTTTGGGTATACATACTCAATATATGGTGCAACCTCCTCACAATTAAGTAAAACATAGCTCCGAGTTGATTTGTACTCTTCATATGTCATACATCTTTTCATTGCTCTTCCAAATACTTTTCCATGGTGCTTGAAGATAGATAGTTTGTCCACAGAATCATCTTCTATCATTACATGACCTTCATAATTCCGTAACACATTTCTATTCTTTGTATTGACATGATCATCAAAATAATAATAACAAAATGATGATGCTTCTTCTACTAAATATGCATTACAAATTGAACCTTCAACTTTTGCCTTGTTTCTAACATTCAATTTCAACTTACGAAGAAACCTACATCCACAATGTTAGATTTCAATTAGAATAAATTGCAATATTACTTAATGTACGAAATAATAAAACATAGCAAATTATATATATTTACCTCTCAAAAGGATACATCCACCTGAATTGGATTGACCCTCCAATTCTTGTTTCATATGCCAAATGGACCGGCAAATGCTCTATCGAGTCAAAAAAACTCGGTGGGAATATCCATTAAAGCTTACAAATAATAAGTGGAATGTCATTTTCTAGCCTCACCATGTCAGCTATTTTTATTGTAGTTGCAGTTAGCTGTTTGAAAAACAAACTAAGTTCTGTAAGGACCTTCCAAACACTTAGTGGAAATAATTCAAGGAATATAATTAATATTAATTTCTACATAAATACACGACAGTCATGACTTTTCATTCCAGATAACTTAAGATTCTTCATATCCACGCATCTACCCATATTTGACACATATCCATCATGGAATTTCAAATTTTTAACCCATTCACACAATATCTGTCTTGCCTTCTTATCAAGTGTGTAATAAGCTTTAAAGAATTTTCCTATTTTCTCATCCAGTTTCAATTTAGAACGCCGACAGTAATCATTCAGCTCTTATCTTGATTTTAAAGTATCTTTTGTTTTTCCGTCTACATTAAGGATAGTGTTGAAAACATTGTCAAAAACATTTTTTTCAATATTCATTACATCTAAGTTATAACGAATTAAATTGGACTTCAAATAGGGCAAGTCCCAAATATATACTATGTTTCCTCCAGCCAAATAATTTACCTTTTGGTACATTACTTCCAGTAGCTTCCTTTTCAGTTACCATCTTCAAACCCAAACTCTGAATCTGTCATAATATCATCTCCTGAACGAACTGCTGGTGCAACTGTCATCACAGTTTTATTTTTTCGAAATGCAGTTATATTTCTTCGAAATGGATAATTCGTAGGTAGAAACAAGGATTATCAAACCATGACTATTTATCACTAAATTTGAGAATAAATGCATCAGAATTTGTCATGCAGTATGGGCATGCGAATTGCCTTGTAGTACTCCAGTCATACAACATTGAATATGCAGTAAAGTTACTTACTGTCCACATAAGGGCTGCCCACATAATAAAATTTTGCTTTTTTGAGATATCATATGTCTTCATGCCAACATCCCATACATGATTTAACTCTGCAATAAAAGACTATTAGAAAACATACAACATGTCTTTCAGATTTTTTGGCCCTTGAACCAATATTGATAAAAACATATATTGCTCCTTCATACACAACCACGGAGGCAAGTTATAAGGTGTCACTATCACTCGCCATGTTGAATATTGTTGTCCGGATTGCCCAAATGGCTTAAATCCACTAGTGCAGAGACCCAATCTCACATTTCAACTTTCTACTGCAAAATCTTGATGTATATAATTAAAATGCTTCCAAGCAGGTGAATCTGATGGATGATGCATTACCCCTTCTTCAATCTCATGCTCGAAATGTCACCTCATATCATTTTTTGTAGCATTTGATACATATAGTCTCTGTAATCGAGGAATTAAAAGAAAATAACACATCTTCTTAAAGATAACCTTCAATTTTTGTTGCGAATCTACAACACGAGGTGCCTTCCTAAATCGAGGATGATCACAAAACTTATAGCTAATTAAATCACTATCACCGTCCCAATATAACATGCATTAATTTAAACAATAATCAATTTTTTCTTTTGGTAGACTCATTCCTCGTAGTAACTTCTTAGTGTTGTAAAAGTTGTTAGTGATCAAATTATTATCCGGAACAACTCCTTCATCAATTCTATCACCTGATCAAATAATTTCTCAGAAATATGATTTTCTGACTTTATGCTCATTAGTCGAGCCACAATTGACATTTGCAAATGTATTTTACAACCAGGTCACAACTCTTTATCTACAGCTTTAAGCATTTCATATAATTTCTGAGCTTCAGGATTAGGTGGTTCATCCATGTAATCCATATTGAAGTCTGCACCAGCAGCTTCTATGATCATTCTATGGTATGTGTTTGATGATTCTTCACCACAAGCAAATGATTCAATACCCTCATTTTGGTTAATATTCAGAGCCATTGTATTTTCTCCATGATAAATCCAAACAAAATAATTTGGCACAAAGCCATATTTAGCCAAATGATATCTTATAATGTTTGCATCATGAAAAGGGATATTCTGACACTTGCGATAATTACATGGACACTTAATTTTTTCTCCATCCATCAATCTCGATTGACTATATGCAAAATTGATGAAAGTTTCAAGCCTAGTCAAAAAATCTTTATTCAAAAATCCATTAATAACCCTTCTGTACATCTGCTGATGATTTGAGCTCATTTTTCCATGTTTTATTTACAAAATATAATCCCCAATCATTATTTTGAATAAAACATTCTGTTACTTCAAAATATACAAACAATTAAATAAAATTACTTACATATGAAATATTAAAAATTAAATATCATGAATATCGAGGTAATGCGTTTGTAGAATCTATATTAATAGATAAAGTAATTTTTAGCACGATAAAGATTAATAGATATCACAGTTATACTAGATTAAAGGGTGTAAAATGCGATAATGCACAAGAAAGGAAAGCAAAAAAAAAGACATTTAATGTTTGAAGACGGAGAGGGGGGGAGAGAGAGATAAGGTGGGGAGAGAAAGAAGGGGGCAGAGAAACGGGGAGACGGGGGGAGAGAGAGGAGAGAGAGGAGAGAGAGAAGAGAGAAGGGGGAGAGAAATGGTGAAAGGGAGAGTGAGGGAAAGAGAGAGAGAGAGAGGGGGGGGGAAGAGAGAGGGGGGAGAGAGAGAGTGAGGAAAAGAGAGAGAGAGAGAGAGAGAGAGAGAGAGGAAGATAGAGGAAGATAGAGAGAGAGAGAGAGAGAGGAAGAGAGGGGGGAGAGAGAGAGAAATAGGGAAAGAGAGGGAGAGGGGGAGAGAGAGAGAGAGAGAAATAGGGAAAGAGAGGGAGAGGGGGAGAGAGAGAGAGAGAGAGAGAGAACAAGCAAGAAAGGAGAGCGAGAATAAAAATAACAAGAGAGAGTGTGTGATACATAAAGAAAAAGAGGAATAGAGTGACGGAAAGAATTATAGAGGGAGAGAGAGACACATAGAGTGTAGTGTTAGAATGTAAAATTATATAAAAGAAAATGAAATTTCTTCTGTATAAACCTATCATATATTATATCTTTTATCATACATAAGTTCATATTTGAGCATGAGGCCCAATGGCTGGGATTAGGTAAGAGTACAACCCTTATTTGTATTATACCATATATGAGCCTGATAAACGGACACTCTCAAGCTATGTGCTTACATATTGTTGATATTATATCTCTTGCCATTTAATTTCAAATTAATTCAACAAATTAATATTATCCCATATATAATTATATGTTAGGATACATATAGTAAATGTAGTTATAAATAGTTACATTTAGTTTAACATATAATTATATATAGATATATGCATACAAGTAGTTATAAGTAAATATAAATAAATGTATACAAAGTTATAAACAATTATATAGATTTACATATATGTATACATATATGTATACATAATTAAAAATAAAGTTATATTTATTTATATAGAGTTATTTATAGTTATAAGAATATTTATATATAGTTAAATACATATAGTTAAACATTGTATTGTATGTTTTTATACATTTAATTATAAATATTGTTACATGTAGTTATACATATAGTTACACGTATAGTTAAACTTATATTTATACATGTATGTATATATATTTTATCATATAATTTCATATATTTATACATATAATTATGGACAAGTATGGATATACTAAAATATATTTTTTGTACTAATATATAAAAATGTATATTAGATAAATGTTGTTAATTATATATTTAAATATAGTTATGTATAAAGTTTTTATAGTTATACATATAGTAAGAAAGAATTATTTATAGTTATATGTTAGTATACATATAATATGTATAGTTATAAAAAATTATATATCGTTTAACATTTAGTTGTGTGTATATATATATATATTCATACGAGTAGTTAAATTTAGTTATACATAAAAATATACAATGTTATAAACAAATATATAGATTTACATGTATTTATACATATATGTATAAATAGTTAAAAATATAGTTATATTTAATTATATAAAGTTTTATTTAGTTTTACAAATATTTATATATAATTATACACATATAATTAAATATGATGTTATATGTTATTATACATGTGATTATAAATATAGTTACACATATAATTAAACTTATATTTAAACATGTATGAATATATATTTGTTCATATAATTTCATATATTTATACATATAGTTATGTATAGGTATGGATATACTAAAATACATTTTTTATACTAATATATAAAAATGTATATTAAATATATGTTGTTAATTATATATTTAAATATAGGTTATACATTGATAATATAAAATTATGTATAGTTATATGTTATTATACATATAATATATATAGTTATAAAAAATTATATATCGTTAAACATTTAGTTATACACACACACACACACACACACACACACACACATTCATATGAGTAGTTATATTTAGTTATACATAAATATATACAAAGTTATAAACAATTATATAGATTTACATATGTGTATACATATATGTATAAATAGTTAAAAATATAGTAATATTTAATTATATAAAGTTTTATTTAGTTTTAAAAATATTTATATATAGTTATACACATATAATTAAACATAATGTTATATGTTGTTATACATGTAATTATAAATATAGTTACATATGATTATACATATAGTTACACACAGATAGTTAAACTTATATTTATACATGTAGGTATATATATTTATTTATATAATTTTATATATCTATACCTATAGTTATGTGTAGGTATATATATAGTAAAATATATACAAATGTATATTAAATATATACAAATGTATATTAAATATATACAAATGTATATTAAATATATACATTTGTATATATACTAATATATACAAATGTATATAAAATATAAATTGTAAATTATATATTTAAATATAGTTATGTATAAAGCTTTTATAGTAATACATGTAATAAGATATAATTATTTATAGTTATATGTTATTATACATATAGTATATATAACTATAAATATTTTTATATAGTTAAACATATAGTTATATATAGATATATTCATACAAATAGTTATACATAAATATATAAAGTTATAGATAAATATGTAGATTTACATATATGTATACCATACTTACAAATATAGTTATATTTAATTATATAGAGTGTTATATAGTTATAAAATTATTTATATATAATTATACAAATATTTATATATAGTCATACAACAACAAATATCTAAAATATGGCCAGCAATGATGTTTAGAGAGAGAGAGAGAGAGAGAAAAAGAGAAGAAATACTATATTTCTACAATTTTCCACATGAGCATGAAGTTACTTTGAATGGCTATTTACTACTGCTTCTATAGCGAAGAGATGTTCTGCTAAAGCATCATAAAATTTTTCCATATATCTACATGCCCATATATATATATATATATATATATATATATATATATATATATATATATATAGAGGAAAAATATGAAGATTAATACATGAAAATGAAAAAAAAAAGATATAAAAAAAATAATACTCAATAATAATAATATATAATTAAAACTCATGTCTTTACATAATGAATAAAAATGATTGATGAAACTTTACATATCAAGTATTCCTATAAAAAATAAAACAATTGAATAAAATAAATAAAAACTCAAAATAATATAATATTATGAATACAAATTATAAAATGACATTATCATTTATTAAATAAAATAAAAATTTACTTATAAATACAAAAAGAAACTATAAATACTCTTAATCTATATTAATCATCTCATCCTAGTATCTCAAGATAAAAAAATATAAAAATACAATATAATTCTCAATAGTTTTGAAATTTTTATTTTTATTTACAACTTATTGAAATTCTTTATAATTCATTTTGCTGTATTTTTATGATATGTTACTATTTTTTTTATTATATTGTATTGATGTTTTTGAAATTATAATAATTTATATTTATTTTATTAAGATATGAAATAATATTTAATAATATATGTTCTGGACTAAAAAATAATTAGTAAATATGTTTATATCATATTAAACTATAAAAGAGTACTCACATAAAAGAGTACTCACATATATTCGCTAGTACTTTAAATTAATGTTTCATTAATGATACATACATTTCCATAATATTTCTCATATTTTCTTATATTTTTTATTACTATTTATTACAAGATACATCTGCCACAAATTTTGTGAAACATGAAACTTAGATTCATGCTTGTAGGTTACAACTAATAGTTATGGTACTCAACTAATAACTACAACGTTCAACTAACAATTACTACTCATATTTATTAATTTTTTAAATTGTTTAAAATAAACATATTGAAGCACAGAAAAATTACCGTGTGTTAAAAGATGATGTTATTAACACGGCAGGTAAAAGGGTGTCCTAACGAATGTTGTCGTAAGGAGAATACTCTTGTATGGCATGAAATTCATCAACGTTACAGAGATACCCAAACTCTTGATAATCCATAGTTATTAATGGTATAAATTATAGTTAATATAAATTTGGTAGAAGTTGAATTGTTAGAGTAATAATAAACTACATAGTTATCGCTAAAATCATAAATTGATGTTGATAAAATATTTTTTGGTAGAAAAAAATATATTGTGTTGCATGACATTGTGTGGATTATAAACATTAAAAATTTCTAAATATTTTTAATAGTTTTATATCCTCTATCTAAATCAAAAATGTTATAGATTTAAAATACTATACTTTTTTTATCTACCTACCCTTCTCCCAAACTCAACCCAGAATTATTATTTGGCTCGTATATAAGCTATGAGTCTACCATATTTGGCTTCATGATTAGAATAAGTAAAATTCACGTCCCAACATCTAAACAACATGATAAATGATAGCACCATGGAAAATGTTCCAACATCTACGAGGATTAAACTCATATTTTCAGTGATAGAGTATTCATCATCTTTTGCATATCAGTCTACCATGTTGTTGGTTCGGATTATTATTACCATGCTATTCGTTTTTAAAAATATTATTCTTGATAGTAATCATATACAAAAAAGTTTGGTTCATATATTTTATACTATATGTTGATCTTATTATATCAGTTTGAAATCATTATTTTAATATTACTAAACTTAATTCAACAAGTCCACTCATCACTAACACAAGAGAGATCACAAGGAATCACACACTACGAGACATCTATTGAAGGAATATTAAAATTATTAGAAATATAAGTGTTTTATTTCAAGAAACATAAATATGAAGTTATTATGTTTGAGATAGTTTTGAGAAAATTTTAATTTGCAAAATGTTAGATACATGGTAAATATAAATCTTTATACACACACACACACACACCATGATAATCTTTGTTAAAGATAAGTGCAACCATAAGAATATAAATGAATCATGTAGGAAAATGACAATAAAATCTGTGAAAAAATTAATAAGAATAATTGTTTTTATATCATATGTTGACTTACACGCTTATCACATGCTTACTTGCATGAATATCATGTGTTAGCATGTATGATTTACATGTCTTGGCTTACATGAGTGATAAGTATTGATTATGTGCTTACTATGTGTTCTTGTGCATTAATGCCAAGTACAGTAGAACCTCCCTAAATTGATACTCTATAAATTAATAACCTCCATTATTTAATGAAAAATCAATCCACCGACTTCGTGGAATGTGTATAATTTAATAATTCTACTATCTATTATTTAATGCAAAATAGAAAACACCCTATGTAAAAATATTAATTTATAGAATCAATATTCCTTATAAATCTAAAAATACTATACATCATAGATAAAATATATTGCTTCGTAAAATCAATATTCCTTACAAAAATACCTATCTAAAGTAGTTTATTTTCTTTCAATAGTCCGTATCTCAAATTGTATGTTTCTATGTACCTTATGAGCTATAACATGATTTGGATTTGAAAGATCAAGAAATAAAATACAAGAATGAAGAACATTTAATTTTTCTTTTGTTGACATGGAAGGATTTTCATCCATAACTTCACCATCTTCCTCTTCTTCTTGATCTTGAGACGACGAAAGTTTTATTAAATCTTCATCTGAATTTTCCTCATGAGAAACTTGTTGCTCTTCATCAGGATTTATAAGCTCGTGAACAGACATTGGGCGACTAATTGGTAGTTGATTAATAGCATCTTTAAGTTCATTTTCTATATCTTGTTCTTCCGAACCCACTTCATTTTTGAGTTTCTCTTTCAAAGAGACATGTGTGCTTAAAGTAATTGGCTATTGTCTTGCTAGAAATGTCATTTCATGCTGCCTTAGCCCATTTCATGGCTATCAATTGATCAACCTTATAGATATCTACCTTTTGTTGTTCATCTCTATCAATTGCATCTTGGAGTTGAAAACGCCTATATAGCCTCTTTATTGCTGCTATTATTCCATCATCCATTGATTGAATTTTAGAAGTTGTATTAGTTGGAAAAAGAAAAACTTGAACATTTGTAAGAGGTGAATCCCTCACCACATGTGAAGGAGCATTATCTAACAAAAGTAGGACTTTTCTATTAGCATCTTGCAATGTTGATCCATCTTTTGTAGCCATTCCTTGAAAATAAGACCAGTCATCCAAGCTTTTGCATTGCTGTGATAATAGAAACCCAATTGCTCTCCACTTTTTCTATTAAAAGCAAGTGGCCTTTGTGCATGACCAATGATGAGAGGTTCCATTTTGTGAGACCCATCTGTATTTGCAGCAAAGACAAAAGTTAGACGTGTTTTATCCTTCTTAGAACCTTCAATTTGACGTCTTGCAATTGTTTGATCAGGGGCCATATGATAAAAGAGTCTTGTTTCATCCATGTTGTATATGTCTTGAAGTGAATAGCTTTGAAGTTTTTCTTTTATTGTTGGCATATTTCTGTCAATTGCATCTAAATCAACAGAGCCACTTTCTCCATATGATTTTTGAGCTTTGAATCCATGGTGAATATTGAATTTTGCAAGCCATCCGTTTGAAAATTCTGGTGTTTTCTCTCCAAGTTCAAGTTATCTAGCAAATTGACGAGTCTTTTCCTTGATTAAATCACCTATTAATGCCACTTGACGTGCTTGGCATTGTAAAACCCAATTTGCTAAAACATTATCAAGTTCAGGATGTTTCACAGCTCTTTGACGCTTAAATGTAAGTTCAGTTGAGTCCATACTTTCATATTGTTGATGCTTAGCAAGGATGTTGATGATGGTTCCTTGTGTTGGGACTTTTGAAAGCTTAAATTCTTGCATTGCCAAATTTGCAAGAGTTAATTGTTTGATGGATAGATTTGCTGCTTTATGATGATAAATATTAAGCTTTTGATCATTACTCAGAGAAGATGAAGGCTTCATTTTGGAAGAAAAAAGAAATAAAAAAAAAGGACAAACTATAACTCAACTGTTGTATGCATTAGCCTTTATAATTCAAGTGAGGAACTTTTGATATTCCACACCTGGAAAACTCTCTTGGAAACATGGTCACGACCTTTGGTATTTCAAAATTTAAGCTGATTAATTTAAGCATAACTTTTAACTTTGGAAATTGATGGTGACTTTATTGAGGCTTGCATGGATTAATAATGCAATATCTTTGAAATATTTTCTGGTTTTTTTAGGTGAAGGTTCTATAAATTAATAACCTCCGTTAATTAATAATTTTTTGTGCTACGGATCGTATTAATTTAGAGTGGTTCCACTGTACTTGAAAGTGTGCTTGTTGTATGATAATATGTATACCTGCCAAAGATTAACTTGACATGTGAAAGCTATGTGTTGGCTTACTAAATGTTGCATCAAAAAATTAAAAACTTGGAATCTTGCTTATAAATAAAAGTGATTTGGAGTTCATAGCACACAACAACACATATCATGAGAACATTTCAAAGTGAATTGAGAAAATCTTGCTCATTTATTTTCAATTACATGTGTGAATATTATTGAGTTTTCTAGAAGTTGGTAGAATAGTTCAAACTGGTTCAATCAAGTATAATCAGTTTAATTTAATTTGACATGCTAAACTATTATTTTATTTATTTTATTTATTTTATTTATTTTATTTATTTTATTTATTTTATTTATTTTATTTATTTTATTTATTTATTTTATTTATTTATTTTATTTATTTTATTTATTTTATTTTATTTATTTTATTTATTATTTTATTTATTTTATTTATTTTATTTATTTTATGTATTTTATGTATTTTATTTATTTTATTTATTTTATGTATTTATGTATTTTATGTATTTTATGTATTTTATGTATTTTATGTATTTTATGTATTTTATGTATTTTATGTATTTTATGTATTTTATGTATTTTATGTATTTTATTTATTTTATGTATTTTATGTATTTTATGTATTTTATGTATTTTATGTATTTTATGTATTTTATGTATTTTATTTATTTTATGTATTTTATGTATTTTATGTATTTTATGTATTTTATGTATTTTATTTATTTTATGTATTTTATGTATTTTATGTATTTTATGTATTTTATTTATTTTATGTATTTTATGTATTTTATGTATTTTATTTATTTTATGTAATTTATGTATTTTATTTATTTTATGTATTTTATTTATTTTATGTAATTTATGTATTTTATTTATTTTATTTATTTTATGTATTTTATTTATTTTATTTATTTTATGTATTTTATTTATTTTATTTATTTTTTTATTTTATTTATTTTATGTATTTTATTTTATTTTGTTTTTGAATTCAATCATTACTCATTTTTGAATATTTTTTGTAGATATCAATTCGGCATACCTAAGTATGTATACTAGTTATGGATAAAATACAAATGCATATTGATGTATATTTTTTTTGTAGATATCAAGTCGGCAAACCTAAGTATATATACTATTTATATATTGTTTTTGTATACGGTCACCATCAAAATCCACACAATAACAACGTATTATATCACAAATACATTAAGCATGTATACGAATAAGTTTATATACGAAATTCAAGCATACCATGGTGATTAAAGAAGAAATTCGTAAACAAAAAAAAAAGAATAAAAATGATTACTCTTCGATTAAGCAATCCAAGATAATCAATGAAGAATAAATGTATAAGCGTACCTTAAATCAATAATAAATTAAAACTTTAACCTTGAATTAATTTTTGTTGAATCGTCATCGAGTGATTGATGGCGGAATGCGGAGGAATTTGGTTCTGTTAGAGATGCGTTGACGTCGAGAGAGAGAATGTATATTTTAGGAAAATATTTATATTTTTAATTATTAAAACATTAAATAAATAAATAAATAATACACACACACACACACACACACACACACACACAAATACGCATTAATTTTATTTACTATCAAAATTTTTCTAACAAAAGTAATGTGTGTGTAGCAAGGTACAAATGAAAAATAAATGAAAAGATGATAAAAATGAAAAGACATAAATGAAAAGATGATTTGTCTTCTAGCCACTTGCCTAAAATTTATAAAATATTCTTAATGTTAAAAAATATATAAAAATTTATATTTTATGGTTATAAATTTTTAAGAATTCATATTAATTTTTACGAATATAATATGAAATAATTTTAAACGCATAAAATTTCATAAAATTTTTAAGAATTAAGTAATATTTTTAAACTCATAAAATTATCATTAATAATTTTTAAAATTCAAAAAATTACTTAAAGTGAGAAGATCATTAAAAAAAAGTAATATTTATTATTTTAATAAAAACTTAATGCTAAAAGCTAATTATAAAAATATTACTTAATTATTTAATTTTTATAAATTTTAGTGGGATTAAACATCTATGTATTTATTATTAATTATTATTTTATTTTCTTTTAACTTTATTAAAAAAATTATATTTTTTTTATATTTCAAGATTTTCAAAATTTGTATTATTTATTCTTTTAAAAGTTTTCTATAATCATAAAATTTTTTTAATACTTATAATAATATTAATATTTACTAGTTTATTCGTCAATTCAGATATTTTTGAAAATATTTTATATTTTATCATACAGTAAATTAATTTACATTTCAATTAGTAGAAATTTTAATGTATGTTAATTTTATTTTTAAAATATCGAAAAAATTATTATACTTATTGAATTACTTATTTAATGTTACTTTAATTTAAATTATTTAGTTTCTTAATTAAAAATTTTAGAAAATTTTTTTGTATAATTTTTTAAAAAATTAATACATCATAAAAATAGTTATTTTAGTCCTTATCAATATAATTTTTTTGTATTTTTATATATTTTAAATTAATTATTTATAATATTATTTATTTATGATTTTACGAGGAGAATGTATTTTTCAATGATTGCTCATCTATAGACCATTAACATATATTTAATAAACAAAATTAAATAAAATATTAAAACTAATAATAAATTAAAAAAATTAAATAATTAAATAATTAAATATTGGCTAGGAAAATTCCATCGCTAAATTCGTAACGAAATTATGGATTTTATAAGTTAGAAAAAATTCGTCGCTATATTACGAATTTTATTAGCTCGAGAAAATTCATCGCTAAATTACAAAATTTATTAGCTATGAAAATTCTATCGCTAAATCTGTCGTAAAATTAAGGATTTTATTTTCTATGGACATTCCGTCGCTAAATCTGTCACTAATTTATGGATTTTATTAGCTAGGGATATTCGCTTGTTAAATCCGTAGCTAAAATACAGATTTTATTAACTAGGAAAAATCCGTCGCTAAATCCATCGCTAAATCAAGAATTTTATTAGCTACGGAAAATCTGTCGCTAAATCCATTGCTAAATTAATGATTTTATTAGCAAAGGAAAATCTATCACTAAATCCATCGTTAAATCAATGATTTTATTAGCTAGGGAAAATCCGTCGCTAAATTCATCGCTAATTTCAAGCTTTTATTTGCGAGGGATATTCCGTCGCTAAATCCGTCGCTAAATCAAGGATTTTATTAGCTAGAGAAAATCCGTCGCTAAATCAGTCGCTAAATCAAGGATTTTATTAGCTAGAGAAAATCTGTCGCTAAATCCGTCGCTAATTTCAGGCTTTTATTAGTGAGGGATATTCCATCGCAAAATCTATCGCTATAATCCCCACTTTTCTTGAGCGGAATTTACGAAAAATTTTCCCTTGCTATATCGTCGCTAATCCGTTGTTATTTTTTTTTCAAAGAAAAATCATAAATCCCTTGCTAATCCATTGTAATTTAGCTAGGAATTGATCCCTAGTTAAAATCCTCTAGTTAAATCGATATTTTCTTGTAGTGACAGATCAATGCTTCTATCATCTATGGATGATGTCGATTATAATAAGGGCTCATTAATCTCCCACTATAACTGAATGCATACTTTGAAGCAACAGTAGATACTTGAATCGCTAATATGTCTCTTGCAATAGTTTCAATGCATTATACTTTACTCCATTCAACTTCCACCATAATAAAATATCAAACTGAGAATTAGCAGATAAAACATCTTCCTTCAAGTAGTGATCCAAATCAATTCTGAAACTATTAGTTTTATTAGTCATCACCCATTTCATAAACAACTAATAATCACTATCAATAGTTATAGAACTCCCTTTTGAAGTTGAAGTGACCGTTCCATATACTGCATATTCTGTATCAGTCATTTTATACATTCTAGTATAATATTTCTCCACGAACTTATAACAAAGTCGTTAAATGTTACTAATTTATTCAGTAAAGTCATTTGGATAAACCAAAAGAAAATAAAAGAAAAGCAAAGTTATCTTATGCCTAGGGTCCAATACTGCAGCAAAGCAACACCCATTAATTTATGGATCACATTTCAATATGCATTAAATTTTGTAACCATACTTTTTACCATTATACTAATTACTATATTTGAGGACATGAGTCATTCATTTAATGTCATTTTAATCCTGCAAATCACAAGAAAAAATATATTGGCAGTGAGATATCTTGTCCCATAAAATAACATAGTGACATTATAGAACAACTCAAACCTATCGCAAATATTTTTTGCTGTCTCTCATTATGCTACACTAGGCACAAGCACATAATGTGACTCAAACAACTTAAGTTTAGAAAACACATTTTTATAAGTCAAAGCAGTTTTAAGCATGTAAGTGTAGTTCTACTTTGTTGGACAATTCAAACTCAATCTTCAAGTACAAAAATTGTATCCATGCGAGTTTTCGGATACGCCTAAATCCATATCCAATCCATATCTGATCAAAAAAATTAAAATTTATCTATATCGATATCCATTATCCAGTTAATAGATTTTTTTACTGTTTGACCGTATCGGATCGAGTTGGAAATCCACGGATACGAATACATTTGTCATCTCTACACATCAACACACAAAAAGCACTAATTTTATTTTATCATCTTCTTGAAATTTTTAAAAATAAATATCATGTGACAAAACAATTATTTTACTAGGGAAAATTATGTAAGTGAGCTATAATTTTTAAATTATTAAGAAAAAAAAAACCTTACCTTTTAATATTTAGAAAATAAGTACTCCAAAATACAAAAATATTTATATATTAATATACTCAGATAAAATTATGAAAATACTCTTACCTAATCCATGACATCATTAAAAAAGTAAACAAAAATAGAATTTGTTTAAAATACAAGCATATATAGTATATATGTTTAAATGTATAAACATATATAGTGTACATTTATAAACATATATATATATATATATATATATATATATATATTCATTTAAATGTATATATGTATATCCTTTTTTATCCTCCATTCTTTTCAGCTCAATTCATATGTGAGCCTCAAGTCCTAGAGTAAACAGGTAAGACTACTATTTTAATAACAACAAAGAGAGAACAAGTATCTTGAGGAGTATGTCTGATATCACAGTAGATTAGACTCATAACTCTAGGGTGAAAACATATATCCTCTTTATCAACCCGACTATCACATTATAAGTAAATTGTAAGTATATAATATGTGTGTGTGTGTAATTTATTTATTTACTTATTTATATGTTTACTTTAAACATATATATGAAAATATAATATATATATATGTTAACATGTTTAAATGAAACATAAACATGATTAAACAAAACATATATATGTGTGCGCGCGTGCACACGTGCGTGCATATATATTAAAACATACACATTACATACATTTATATTTTTGAAAATAATATTTTCATTTTTCGACTTATTATTTTTTTATCATATTGTGGACCAAGTAAAGATGGTTTGGATATTCCCTTTTTAATTTACATCTCCTAACTCAAATGAGTTGGAAGGAGAGCGAAAGATATCACAATTATGGCACCCTTACTAATCCGACCAATTACAGCAGTCCAGCCGAACCAATCCCATACCAGCAATGACAGCCTTATGATGACTCAGGCTTTCACTTCTACTTGTTTTGTTTCATCGTTCTGCATCGTCTGCTTCAGTCTTCCCGTCTTTGTATCATCCCAATAAGCTCTGATTCTACGAACAGAACTTGATGTTAATATGTTCAACTCAGAATCTCCATTAATCTCCAACACTTCAGGTAATCCATCAATGCACCCTTTGGACATGCCAACGTCAATCCTCACAGCTCTATCATCACAAGCGCCATTAATTCCCTTCCCCTGAATCGTGTGTCCCATAACCAGTCTCTTAACACCAGGAATGGTAGCTAAAACATGTTCAAGTTCATCGCAATCAACGTTCTTAGGCACTTGATTAGAGAATTTTCTCAACCAGACAACAGCGTCCCTCCCTCTACAATACTCAGGCGCAGATTTCCCTCTCAGCCCACTAATCCAATCGCTCACTTCGTTGTTCATCTTCTCCAATCCATACCTCACGTGATCCTCCTTCAATCCGCCATGAGCAAAAACAGAGTCACCGATGACCACCGCAGTTAGATTCTTCGATAAAAATCTGTTCGATATTGCTCCGTTAGGCCTCAGCGCAGCTATTCTACCTCTCATTCCATCGAGAAATTCGTCTCTTACTCCTTCAAGCTTCGAAGGAATTCCGTCGAAAAGATCTTTCCTCTTTTCCAACCCGGCGCATTGACGCCTCATCTTGTTCCCTACGGAATACCAATAAGCCCAATTCTTAAACTCCTCTAACCCAGATTCACTCACATACCTAAAATCGCCTTCCACATTCATTATCTCGTGGTTTCCGTTCATCGTTATTATTTTGCCGGATTTCTTCTCTGCTTCCATCTTCAATTTCTCTAAGAAATACAAAATTTTTATTTCTTCCCCGCCGCGATCTAGCAGATCACCCACCTGCACGACCATTGATGAGCCACCGGACCATTTATCGTAAATATCGATTAATCCTGCTAGCCGAAGAGCATGTTTGAATTTCTCCAAATCTCCGTGAACATCGCCTATGGCAATCAGCCGATCAGGTGTTGGATAACGTGTTTCTAAAGGTTTCGATTTTTCAGGATTGTCAGAATTAGGTTTAGAAATATGAAAAGGGATAAAGAGTCCACCGGAAACAGAGAAGTCCACAAAAGTTTCAACGAATGAGGAGAACAGATTCGGAATCTTGGAACAACCAGAGTTAATTTCATCTTCCATCTATGCATTCGCTTCTTAGATCTTTTCTTGCAGGTTCTATTTAAAGTTTATATACGCATCACAAAAGTAGTGTGTGTGTGTGTGTGTGTGTGTGTGTGTGTATTATGAAGCTTGGAAGCATAGCTTTTTGTTTACTTTTAAAATAATTAGGGATAATTATGTTTAAAAGTGACCACATACCAACCTAAAATATAAAATTAGTGAGTTTTAAAGTATAAAGAAACTTTGAAAATTAATAAAATTAAATATGTATAACGCAATGTCCTAGATTTAAATTATTCATCTAATCCTACCTATTTAAATTATTCATTAAATACGTACCACACTGTCTGCTTCCTAGTCACTTCTATACTTCTTAATTTTTCTCTCTCTCTCTCTCTCTCTCCCTCTCTCTCTCTCTTCGTTATCTCCTCTATCTCTCATCTCCCCTCACTTTCCTCTCTCTCTCTCTCTCTCTCTCTCTCTCTCTCTCATCTCCCCTCACTCTCCTCTCTCTCTCTCTCTCTCTTCGTTATCTCCTCTCTCTCTCATCTCCCCTCACTCTCTCTCTCTCTCTCTCTCAATCTCCCTCATCTTTCCTCACTCTCCCCCCTCTCTCTCTTTCTCATCCCCCCCTCATTTATCTCTCTCTCTCTCTCTCTCTCTCTCTCTCCCACTCCCTCCCTCTCCCCTTCCCTCCCTCCCTCCATTTCTCCCTCTCCCCCTCCCTCCCTCTCTCTCTCATTTCTCTCCCCCCCCTCTCATTTCTGTCCCTCCCTCTCTCTCATATCTCTCCCTCCCTTCCTCCCCATCTCTCTCATTTTCTCTTTCATTTCTCTCTCCTATATCTTTTTATATTCGCTCTCTCCTTCCTCTATCTCCTACCCCTCTCTTCTTCCTGTCTCTCTCTCTCTCTCTCTCTCTCTACCTCTTACTATTATGTTTTAGCATCTTACATTTTAATGTTCATTGTGTATGCACACCCACTTATGTTATGTATCTAATTCATGTAATACATATGAACATGTGTACATAGATATACATCAATTTATATCACTACTATATGTGCAAAAGAGAAAGTGACAATGTATAAGTTCATGACAATGTATGCACACCAACTCATGCCTATATAATATTAATTTTTTAATATGATATTTAATTTAATAATAAAGCTAAAATACTTGATTTAATTAGAGGTGTCAAACGGGCCGGGCCGGCCCGGACTAGCACGAAGCACGGCATGGGAATGACCCGTGCCCATGCCCGTGTCGGGGTCGGGCCTGCCCTCGACACCGATCATGTTGTGTCGGGCCGAGGGATTTTGGCCTGAGTGCCATGCCAGGCACGACACGAATGTCTGGCACGTGGGCATAGCACACGTGACCATGCATCGAGCATGATCAATATGAGCTGACGCCGGCGGGCGAGGCTCGATAAGCATCGAAAGGGTGACGGCGGTGCGGTGGCACGCTGCCGAAAGCCTACTTTTTTAAAAATTAGGATTATAGCCTGACCAGAAGTGGGCTGAACCTTGCAGATTTCAGGCCGCGGGCCCATGTTGAGCCTTACCTCTACTGAACAATGTCAGGCCAGGCACTGTAGCCCGTTGGGCTGCCTAAAACAAGATTGGACCAGCCCAACCCGGCTTGTTTGACACCTCTAGATTTAATGCATCCATTTTTTTTGTTTAAATATTCATATGACTCTATGATGCTACACCATTATAGTGTCACTATATTCATTGATTGGGGTTGGTGAAGATAATATGAGAGATGACATAAGCTATATGTGGACGTAAAATGAGATATTTCCTTACTCAATTTTTTTTAAAACATAAAAATAATAGTTCCATGAGTATCATCACCATGATTAAACAATAAATTTTTGGACTACTAATTCTCCAACAATGGTATCTGATGGAGTTGTTTCGATGTTGATATGCATGAGTGTGTTATGGTTTTAATAATATATGAATGTCTAACTAAAACAAAGGGGTTTTAACCTATGTTGACTTTCTTGAATATCTAAGCTATTTAATTGTGAAGTATGGAAATGTGTTTGGATGAATTTTATTCATTGGGTGTAAATTATACATTTAGATTTTTGATTGGGATGTAATTTTTTTTCTATTAATCTTAAGAAAATCATTACCGACAATGGTACTTATGGTGGTACTCATGGTGGTTCTCATGATGATTGGCAATATCAGAGAGGATGGCTGTCACCGATGATGCCATCTATTGTGGTTGTCATGACAATTGATAATGCCAGAGATGAATATTGCTAGCAATGACATCTATGGTGGTTGTCATGTTGATTGACATTGCCAAAGAAGATTGTCATTGACAACATCATTTGTGGTAGTTATTGTGACAATCAACAATACCAGAAAAGATGGTTGTCACCAATGACATTTTTTTTAGTTGTCATATTGATCAAAAATGCTAGAGAAGATGACTAACTTTGACAATGTCATAAATAATGGTTGTCATGATGATCAACAATGCTAGAGAAGATGATTTTCGATAGTAATGCCATATCTGGTGGTTGTCATGGTGATTAGTAATGCTAGAGAAGATTACTATTTATTGGAGACATCACTTGTGGAGGTTTCCAGGGCACATGGATAGTGTAGGAAGTGATAATTATTACCGACAATGTTAACTATGTCGGTATATGTGGACGATAGTGGTGAAATTTGTCATACCCTTAAGCTAGAATTAGAAAAGATCTAGATGATAGAATTCATGGTAAAAGAATCAGGTGGTAGCTAATTTCAAGGTGGTAGACACAGACAATGATGGAGTGCACGACCAACATTTGAAAATGAAATAGATTTCATATTTGTTTTATTATAGACACTACCCTAGGCCATTATGATGGTAAAGTCAGGTAGATTATGCTTGGTTTAGGGTACTATCCTAATTATTGAAAAGCCTTAGGTTGTAAGTCCTAAAATCTAAATAGTTGAGGTATTCAACATTCATATATATATATATATAGTACATAGTCACTATGTATGACGTATCTAAGATAGAAATATTTGTGGCATAGAAATATGTGTAGCATGAAATTATGTGTAGCATAGAAATGTGTAGGGCATGAAAATGTATCTATTATGAAAATGTATTTTCATGGCATGCATGTATAGTCATGTCAACTAGTATGATAGTTTTGGGACGAAATAAAATACATATAATATTTAAATAAAATATCTCAAATTTTAAAATATCTAAGTTGGCAATAGAATTCATTAAATGAATCTCATAGTCTCCATTGTTAGTTTAAAAGTTATGCAAGTTAGTTAGCATGTTGGTATTGATACCTTACCCCTATCAGATTAATTGGCTTGTAAGTATATTTAGCACAAACTACCTTATGGTAATTATATAAATTGATTAAATGAATTATTTCTCCATCTAAAGAATTTATTTGAGAATCAATCAGTTTAGAATTAGATGATATTTTTCACTTAGCTATAAATAATAGTATTCTCTCTTATCTGATTCACTGCTATTATTTCTAAGACTAACTACAAGTTATCAATTTAATAATGTTTGGCATAGCCACTACCTAGATTACAAGAGTAGTATGAAATGACATGTTTAAATAAATAATAAACAATATAGATCCTCCTATCGATGCATATTATTCACGGTGTATTAGACTAATGATGAATTCATTCAAGAATTATTGAAGGAAATCAATTCTCTGATAGAATTTAAACTATTAAGCTCATTATTAAAATTTTTAGGAAAATACATTTCAACCCACTTGTTGTCATTCTCAAAGTAATTAAACTCAATGGAACCAATTATATTGATTAGAAAAGAAATCTTGACATTGTATTAACTATTATGAACTATGAATTTATACTTACAAATTTGTGCCCGGATAAATCTTAACATGAGGCAACTGATGAGGAGGTCAAGTCTTATTAGAAATAAGTAAAAGCTGATGAGATATCTAGATGTTATATTTTGGGTTTCATGTCAAATGTACTTTAGCATCAACATTAGTCCATAGTCATTGCCTATGATATGATGTTTAATCTTAAAGAAATATTATGGAATTATACTCATTCTACTAGGCATAAATCCATGAGAGATATAATGAATACTATAATGACTAAAAACACTAGTGAGGAATCATATTTTCAACATGATTAGTCCTTCAGATCAACTAGAAATCCTTGGAGCTAAGATTGATGTGGATTCACAGATTAATATTATTCTTCAATTACTACTGGGCTCCTATACGTAATTCTTCCTAAATTACAATATGAATAGACCTAATTGGACTTTCAAACAATTACTTAAGGAATTAGTATCGAATGAAAGCATTATTAGGAAACCATCTTGAGTATTCATGGTTGAAAGAACCTCTTCTAAACCAAAAGGAAAGAAGAAGAAAAATTTTTAGAAGCATACTCAAATTCCACTTATAGCTCTTGTGTCACAAGTGAGAATTAAAAAGTTGAAAATAAAATATTTTTATTGCAACAATCATGGGACTAGAAGAAATAGTGTCTAATTTATCTTGATAAAGTGAAAAATATGGTAAATCTCAATTACTAGTAGTTGAAACATATTTAGAGGTGATATCTATGGATACATAATGTGTAGATATGAGCACCACTAATCATATCTACAATTTTTTGTAGTGGTTTTGAGAAACTAGAAAACTAAGTAATGAAGAGATTAATCTTCACATATGAAATAATACCAAGGTGATTGCTATTACAGTAAGAGATTGTATGCTTCATTTTGAGAGAAATAATATTTGAATTTTAAGAGAGTATCTTTATTACCTTTGATCATGAGAAACGTGATTTTAGCTTACAGTTTAATTAAAGATGAATTCTTTATTATTCAATGATTTTGTAACAAATTACTTGAATTAAAGGAGTATATATTTTGATATATTAAAAGATAACCTTTATGTTATTAAAATTGTTTCTTCTCTATTGTAATAATATAAGTTGAATAATATCAATGCCTTACACAATAAATCTAAATTGGATTTCGAGACTGGTTAAAGATGGATCTTTGGGTTCATTGAAAGTAAAAGTACTTTTAGCATATAAGTCCTTCTAAGAAGGAAAAATGACCAAATGACCTTTTGTGACTAAATGCTATAGAGCCAAAGAGCCATTAAAATTGGTTCATTTTAATTTATGTGGGCTCATGGCTATTTAAGCAAGAGGTGCTTTTGAGTACCTTATCAATTTATTTGATGATTACTCAAGATGTGAATATATTTATTTGATACATTGTAAGTCCAATGCCTTTGAGAAATAGAAATGGAGAAACATAATAATAAATGCCTCAAAATATTATGATCTAATCATGATAGCGAGTATCTCTTTAGATGATTTATTGACTACTTGTTGGATTAATGGATTATATCATAGTTATCCATACTTGGCACTCTATAGAATAATAGTGTGATAAAAAGAATACATAAGTTATTCGGATATGTCTGATTCCTTCAAGGGATGTGCATTAGAAATAATAGCTTATATTTTGAACTTGGTTCCATCTAAGTTAGTATCTATAACTCCAATTGAATTGCAGACTGGTGTAAGTCTAATCTAAAATACAATCATTTGTCACTTGTGCTAAAAAAGAAGACATATAAGTTGGAAACAAAAAAAAAATTGTTTCTTCATGGGATATCCTAGAGGGACTAAAGGTGATTTATTTTTTAGTCTATAAGATCTGAATGTCATTGTTAGCACCAATGCCTTATTCCTAGAACATAACTATATGCAAAATCACAAGCCAAGAAGTAGAATTGTTCTAAAGATTTTAAGAGTATACAAGTCAGTCCACATACATTCAATAACAAAGGAATATCGCAAGGTGACATCTCTGCTACCTCATTGTCTCATCATAATGAGAGAGCTATCCATGATAGTTTTGATATTGAATCTTTTTAACTTGTCATTGGTGTGCCCATAGTACAGTTAGAAGGTAGTAGCCATAATAGTTCACAGGAATCAATATCTACATAGCATGTCACTGAAAGTATATAACAAAAAGGAGTATCTCTCTCCTTATTCAATGTCTTATAAGAAGATATGCTAGGTAGCAAATATCATCTAGATGCTTCGTAAAGATAGATATTCCAAATACATTTGATATGGTGGATTGGAGTTTTCTAAGAGAATTCTTAGAATCACTTAAATTTCTGGATAAGTTTATAAAATACATATCTACTCCGACATTCTCATTATCCATTAATGGGCAGCGCAAATATTTTTAAGGGGCAAACTAGGCTTAGACAGAAAGTTCCTTTCTCCCCATACCTATTTTCAATATGCATAGAGTATTTGTCTAGACTCATACATAGGGCTAGAAAATACAATGGCTTCTTGTACCATCTAGGATACTCATCATTGAAGATAATGCACTTAATATATAATGATGATATCATCATTTTCACTAGAATAGAGATTTCCTCAACCAGCATCATTTTAGAAGTGCTATGAAAATTTACACAAACCTTTATATTTCATATTAACTTTTCTAAATATATAATTTTCTTAGGAGTCATGAATAATATTAAAATAATGATAAAAGCTAACTTGGGTTTCTCAATAAATTTATTACCTTTTACTTTTTTTTGGAGTTTTTCTCTCATGAAATTGAATGATATTAATGGGCTAATAATTAAGTCTATCATACATTAATGGGCTAATAAGATCTTGTCCATTATTGGTAGATTAGAGCTAATACGTATTGTAATTCAGGGTATTGAATGATATTAGTTTTTAGTATTATTTCTTTCGTCCAAAATCATTAATTCCATTGAAAATTCATGCTGGAGATTTTTATGGGGTGCTCCATTTGAGGGTAGATTTCACCCATAAGTTTTATGAGAGAAGGTTACTCTAATTTAGAATGGCAGGCTTGGATTATTAAGCCTTGTAACATGGAACAAATCTTTTTTCATCAAAACTTTATGACACATAAGTAAGAAATAAGATTTGTTATGGATTAAATAGATTCACCTCACATATCTAATAACATCAAACATCTAGAATTTTCATCCGGCTAAAGATGAGTCTCCTTTCTAGAACTTTATAATTAATGTTAGAGACAATCTGAGCAAGATTGTTGGAGATGCTCAATTAGCTAAACAAATTATTACCAAATGAGGTGTAAATGGTAACATTATGGGCCAATCTTATTAATTTCTCACTTCGCATCAACAAAATAAGAAATTTGTATGGATTGGGGTTATTTTGCTCATATTTTCACCCCTAAACATGTTGTATTTTTCTGAATTATCAATTGGGAGAAAATAAAAACTAAAGACCATTTTTTTCAACCCCTTAGAATATAGAATGTGAATTCTGTGGTTGTACCAAAACTAGAAAACACGTCTATTTTTTAATGCATATTTCGTAGGGATATCTAGTAAGACATCATGTAGTGGACAATATCAATGTAGAAGAAGCTTCAATTTCCAGCATATCAAAGCTTTTATGTAAAGAATATGGAGCAAATACACCAATGAATAAATCAGGATGGTTGTGTTCATGACAACAATATATCACATATGGTAGGAAAGAAATAGAAGATGTCATGAAAAGAATTCTTGGGGTGCAAGAACCATCATATAGAAGATTAAAATAGAATTTTATATTGTATTTAGAAATGTAAGTAATAGCTTGATGCAAAATGTAATTGTATAGATTTTTGATTGTGGAATTTCAATATTACTTATCAATAAAATCATAGTGAGAGAATTATTCATTAACGTATATGGTATATACTCTTAATAGAGTCTTATGACATAATCCTTGATGAGTTATATTTTGATCCTGAATACTATGATAAAATACGATGAGATAGAGATGAAAAATATTCATAAAGGGCTATGGAATCAAAAATACAATCAATATAATCTAATTATATATGGGATGTTATGGAACCACTTGAAGGGATAAAATTCAAAATGTAGGTGGATCTATAAGAAAAATAGAGGAATATATGATAACGTTAAAACTTATAAAGCTATGATTATTACATAAAGTTTTACTCAAAAAAAAGAAATCGATTATGGGAATATTTTTTTGCTGGTAGCCATGTTGAAGTCAATCTAAATTTTCTTGTCTATTACAACTCATTATGACTATATGATTTTACAAATTGATGTGAAAATTATATTTTTGAATGAATATATTGAAGAATATATATATATAATGCACCTTGATAATTTCATAGAAAAAGGCCAAGAGCACATATTGTGTAAGTTGAATAAGTCTATTTATGGAGTTAACATACATCTATATCGTGGAATACTCACTTTGATCAAGCCATTAAGACTTATAGCTTTGATCAATATTAGGATGAATATTATGTGTATATAAATAGAGATGATAAGAATGTTGTGTTCTTGAAATTATATATTGATGATATATTGCTCAATGGCTAGCAATGATGTAAGGTCATTTTCATTGGTCATTGTCATTCGGTTATCCAGTAAATTTGATTATGACAAACTTAGGAGAAGTTACATTCTTGAGATTAAGCTTTTGGAAGATTATAGCCAAAGAATGTTAGACTTGTCTTAAACTATTTATATCGATCAAATATTAACTCGATTTAACATGTAAGGTTACAAGAAAGATTTTCTTTCTTTCAGACATGGAATCACTTTATCAAGGAAATAGTGTTCTAAAATACCCAATGAGAGAGAAAAAATGAAGGTAGATTTTTATGCATCTATAATAAAAAGTCTCATATGTTCAATGCTTTGCACTAGACCCAATATCAATTATGTTGTTAGCCTGATAAGTAGATATCAATCTAACCTAAGATGAGAACATTATACATCAATAAAACATATAATCAAGTACTTGAAAAAGACTAGAGATAATATATTAGTATACCGTACAAACAATCTTGTGTCTATAGGGTATATAGACTCAGATTTCTAATTAGATGAGGATTTGAGAAAATTCACCTTAGGTTATATATTTATCTTGGGTAAATATATAACCTAAGTTGGAGAAATATCAAATAATTTTGTATTTTTGATTTTACCATGGAGGCTGAGCATGTGACATCTTTAAAGGTCGTAAAAGAAGTATGGCTCAAAAATTGTTTGAAAGATCTAGGGATCATTCCTTCTATGCAATTGTCTATTATACTTTATTATGATAATAATGGAGCAGTTACAAATTTGAAGGAGACTAGAACTCACAAGAAGGAAAAACATATCGAGCATAAATGTTATCTAATAAGAAATATTATGAAAAGAGGAAATATGGTGGTTACGAAAGTGACATCGGCAAATAACTTGGAAGATCCTTTTATAAAAAGCCATCCAACTAAAACATTTGTCAAACATGTAGAAGAGATAAGAGTCAAACATATGGCATCATGGCTTTAATCTAAGTGGAAGATTGTTTGAACTAGTTTATGCTCAAAGTCATTTATAATTATTTTCTTGATTTACATCTTCTTATTATTTAAATAAAAAAATTTATAATAAGCTGAATTTGTAAAAAATACATTTATCTTTTATTCTGCTTATCGATGATTTGATAAATAGAGATTAACTTATGTATAGAAGATCAAGTCATCAGTACTTGTGGAATATAAATTTGTTATTTACAATCTAGATAGGAGTAGACATCATATTGATAAGATTGTTATAATAAATTTTAGTAGGTATATCTTGACTATAGTAAATGGTAAAATGTTAGCTTCGAGTACTAGTATACTTGAGTGTATTGGAGAGACTAATATGGCATGATTATTTGTACTGACTTGTAAAATAAAATATACTATAGTTATTATAGACACTATTACTCTTATTCTTGAAATAGTTATTATTTATATATACTTATTAATAGTTATTTTGATTTATAAAGAGTGTGGTCTACAAATAAATTTAAGAACTCTATGAATTAAATAACTTTATCAAGCATATGGTGAATATTGATTACTAATAGAATCAATACCTTATCAAAAAGATTGATGATACCTCCTTAAGGAAGCTTATAAGTTTCAATATTATCAAACTATGCATGTGAATTTTAATTTGATATTTCAAATAAGTTAAATGGAAAGTATCAAAGAAATAAAATATTTTGATTTAATCAGATTATCAATAATTTAATTTAATCAATGAGTATATATGATCTTAACATGAATAAGTTTAATTAGTATCAACTAACAAAAGTCAAACTATTTTGAATACATGAGAAAGTACACTTATAATTAATGTAAATTATTATGAAAACTAATTTACATTGGAATCCCGATATTTTATTGATGTTAGAGTCCCTTCTATAGCCTTATCAAGATGCAATATAAGTATTAATGTTTTTTGTTTATTTATGTAGTATATATGTGCATATAAATTAAAATAATTAGTTTAATTATAATTGAATAATTTGATTTTGTCAATAATTGATTACTATTAAATTGATTTTGATTATATATATATATATATAATATGTTAAATTTTTAATATGATATTTAATTTAATAATAAAAATGAAATACTTTGTTTAATGCATCCATTTTTTTTTGCTTAAATATCCATATGTCTCGATGATGCTACCCCACTGTAGTATCACCATCTTTGTTGATTGAAGCTAGTAAAGGTATTATGGTGAGAGGACCAAAGCTATCTGTGGATCTAAAATGAGGTATTTCTTTGTTCAAAATTATTCAGAATATTAAATTTTGTAATATGAAAGACATCGATGAAAGTAGAAGGTGAAGATGTGGAAAATATGAAAGACAAATGTGACTATTAATTTTCATTCTATTCCCACAAAATTTTATTCTATTCCTATTAATTTTGTAAAATTCAATTACCTCGTACTATTAATTTTCTTCCTAAATCCTACAATACAATTTTTTCCAATTATAAACCATGTCTTTGATTTTAAATTTTTTATATTTATGGCGATAATTTTTTTTTTTTGCATTAATAAAATTATGAACATGTTTACAAAAACAATAAAAAATGTTTTTATTTTGTTTATTTTTTTTTTTTCGTAAATCTTGATATTTAATACCTTGTGGGTGATGATTAGTACAAATATTATGAAAAAGTAAATTTGAAATTTTTTATTTTTTAACTTTTTTGATGATGAATTTTTATATTTGCATTTATAAAATTATCAATAATATTTTTTATTTTTAATTTATATAACAATGACATTTTATTAGAAATAATATGATAGTTCAATTGATAAATAGGAAAAATATTTCATTAAAAAAAGTAAATTTGAAATTTTTTATGTTGCCGGATATATTTTTCAACAAGTATTTTTGTCGATTGTTATACTCTCGGTCTTCTGTGTTGCTTGTATGTCACTATATGCAATGCTTTGAGCGCTTTGTTTTTTTTTTTAATTTCTTTTTTTGAATTTTAATTTTCAACTTTTAATTTTTCTGCAATGTGTTTTTATGTTCGTGATAATAAAATCATAAAACATAATTTCATAAATTTTAAAACTTATTTTTTTATTTTCAAAACAAATATTTTTTTTATCTAGAGAAAATACATTTTTACTTTTATTTTAATAAAAAAAAAAGTTTTTCAAGGAAAGTTTTTAGCAGGCTTTAATCCAAAAAAAAAAAAAGATTAAACTACTTTAAAAAAAAATTAAGTTTGACTTTGAACATCGCATATCAAAAATAATAATGGCTGGAACATCGCATATCAAAAAAATTAAGCATGCACCAAACTCTTAAATAATTAATTTTTGGTACACTCAAATATACTAATACCAAAATGCCCTTAACTTAATCACTAAATACTTAACTTACTCATTAATCAATTTCATTCACCCTTCTCCCCTCAACCCTCCCCCCCACCGCCCATAACTTCATTGACTCCCGTAACTCGATCAAGGAGCACCTCGATGGAGCTCCAGCTTGTTATTAGGTTATTTGTTTAATGAGCTACTAGTTCACCATTGCTTGTCCATTATTTTTTAAATAATTCATTTAACTCGATGAGCTTAACAAGCTTAAAAAATTAGTTTATAAATGCTCATTTTGTTATTAGATTGTTTGTTTAAAAATAAGGATATTTTGATTTTACTATATTTGAGTTTACTAAAAATTAATTAGTTCAGAGTTCTATCTACCATTTTTTAAATATTAAAAGATTATTTTTTTTAATAATACACCATGTTATTATTTAAAAATTATTTTTAAATATTAAAAATTAGATTATTTTTTTAAAAAATTAGTTTTTTGCATAATACACCAAAACATAATTCACCATTTTATTATATTTCATTCCGCCCCCCTCCCCCCAAACC
This sequence comes from Sapria himalayana, assembly GCA_029783825.1. NCBI lineage: Eukaryota > Viridiplantae > Streptophyta > Magnoliopsida > Malpighiales > Rafflesiaceae > Sapria > Sapria himalayana. The sequence continues at coordinate 209,226 of JAREIK010007045.1, forward strand.
CAAAGTCCCAAACCTGTATATTATTCCTCAGCTCATGCATGGGCGCCCCAAGATCAAAGTAGGTAAAACCGTCGTCCCAACTACATGACAGATAATCTAGTAAGTACATTGGGAAAACACATCTGATATCCCCAAGGATCGGACCTATGCCCTCAAAGCTATGCACCAATATTTTATAAATTAACTATTGGCCTACAACAGTTAGTTTTATTTTTTTCTCAAACACCAAAATTAATTTCTAATATACTATCTTGTTATTATTTTATTTTATCCTCTTCCCCCCATCCCATCCCCATTTTATCCCTCGCCAGAAGTTTGGAGTAAATTGGGGAAAAATGCGAATTTCACGGTGAAAATGGGTATAAAAATGGGGAAATCAGGGTTTGTAAAGCTAAGCACCAGCTTGACTAGAAATTCATGGAAAGAATCGTGATTCATAGAGAATCATTGGGGATCCCAAGCAAGGAGTTCAGCCTGGCGACTAAGTGGGGTAGCATCTTCACATTATCTTGGATTGATTGATCTACGCACGACTCCAAGGAATTCCTAGCGTCAGAACCATCATCACGCAGCTTGCTTGCATCAAATTTATCTTGACACACCATTAGAGATCTGTTAAGCCTCTCCTGCATCCGCATCCACATCCAAAAATATGTTAAAATGTAACAAAAAAAAATGTAATCACATCCAAAATACACACACACACACACACACACACTAAAAAGACAACACGAGCACACATATTATATATCATATACACCATTTTATGTGTATTATATATAAATTCACAAAATGTCATCACATCCAAAATGCACACACACACGCGCATGCACGTACATAAAAGGAGACATTCATTATATTATGTTTAGTTAATTTAGATAAAATTACATCACAAAGGTATACCCACACATGTACACACACACATGCATCATGCATGTAAAATTGAAGAGAGATTCATTGTATTACTTATTAGTTTAAATAAAATTACATCCCAAAGGTGTGCCCACAAATATACATACACACACACATACATACACATGCATATATAAAGACAGAGAGAAAGAGAGAGAGAGGGAGAGAGAGAGAGAGAGATTCAGTGTTTTATCTCCCAGTTCCTCATACATAAACATTGGGGCCAAGAGATCAAAGCAAGACTCCTGCCTCAACAATACGAATGAGGAGTTTGGTAAAGAAACTCTGGGACACTACCCGTTATCCCTAAAGATTAAACTCGTGTACTCTTGGATTGGGTAGTACTTCCCTTTTATCAATCAAGCTATCATATTGTTAGTTTGTATTATTTGTTTAGTTAGGATAAAATTGCATCCCAGAGATAGACCACTTGGATACATACATGTATGCATATATAAATAGAGAGATTCATTGTATTATCTTGTTAGTTCAAATAAAATTACATCCCAAGATGTACTGCCCACACACCCAAAAGCATATTTGCACACACACACACACACACACACACATATAGATAGATAGAGAACAACAAAAAGAGAGATAGACAAATAGAGGAGAGAGAGAGAGAGATACATTTTATCATCTGATTAGTTGAGATAAAATTACATCTCAAAGGTGGACTACTTGTACAGAGAGAGAGAGAGAGAGAGAAAGGAGACAGATAGACAGAGAGAGAGATAATCATTGTATTATCTGTTTAGTTGACATAAAATTGCATTCCAAAGGTGTAGTGTAGACAAACATGCATCAAATATTTTTCAATCTGAACTATTTAATTTGAATTATTTATGCATATATATAATCAAAAAAAAAAACATCAACTAACAGTTAACACTTTATGATAATCATCAATTTAATAAAAAACACATGATCATCACCAATTCAATTCCTATGATCCCCAATCAGATTTCTAATAAAATCTGAATTTAATAAAAAAAATTTGATTATAATTGAAAATAAAACAATTACTATTAATTATAAATGAAAACATATTATCAAACTATAATCAAATATTATTGATTGGATATGAAATTTAATTCAAACAAAAAAAAAACCTTGATGCCAGCACATCAAGCTAGATCACGCACAAAATAATGAAGAATGAGTTGTTCTACATGGCTCAATGAGCAAAATGTCTTGGTCCACCACAGAGCAACCACACGAACCACACTGACCAGCCCGACTTATTTTTCATCTTGAAAGGACAATCCCAGGTTGGCTATGGCACGAGCGAATTTCATAATGTCGTCTTCATTGACATCATCAGTGTTAATCATTAAGCCGACAAACATCAACCACAATCTCAAGCCAAGAATCTTAAACATGTGGCAGCCTTGAATAATTACCAAAGAGTTTAGGGCAGCCTACATGTTGAATGCTCCTTTCAATACTATAAAAAAAAAAGTTAACTAACAAACTATAACACTTTGCCTTAGACTCGTATATAAATATATACTGTTCGATTTGATATCCGAATATAAATAATAATAATAATTCTATCATTAATTTTTTCTCTGGGAAAAAAATATTTCATATTTATGTATTCCATCCATTCAGAAATTATAAAATTAAGTATCATTTGTCTATCTTAAAAATTATCATGATAAAAAATAATGAGAAAAAATATATATCAAATTTCCTCAAACAAATATTAGATTAAAAATATCTCACATGTAATCATAATCTTTTCCCTAGGCCCTACTTTTTGGCTAAATTTTGATATAATTATTTGTCTTACTTTTTTTTAGAGATAAGATTACACCTAATAAAAATTTTAAAAGCTCACAATGAGACTTATTTCTATGCAAATAAGTGCTCATCTTAAATCTAAATAGCCTGCTAAGAATAAATATTCATGATCGTTGAATAAAATTTCTAATGAAATATTAATTAAAAAAGACTATTTTGATTTTTCACATCTCAATATGTACAAAGATACATCTAAATAAACTTGCTAAAAAAATATAAAAAACAAATCATTATACTGATTACATAAATTTTACATAATTAAATGATAGTCAGATAATTAATATTTTTTATTATTCTTTTAAAAATAATAAACATGTCATACAAGAAATCAAAACACAAATTAATTAGAGTATCTACTTGAATACAATCCAACAATAAAATTCTGAGTATATCAATTACATGTCACCTTTGTGATAGAATAATCTCTCATTCAATATTAATTATCTAAATCTGTCAAAATAATATTTAAAGTTATAATTGAAGAGACTCCTTGAGTTCAATAATATCCAACTCATCTCTTATAATAAAATTACATCAACGTATATAATAAAGTTTTAAAAGGCAAAAGCATAAGGCGAGACGTAAGCCTCGAGACTTTGAGACATAAGCCTCGAGACTTTGAGGCGTAAGCTTTTTGAGGCTCATAATATATAATTAATTAATATTTTAAAAAATATAAAATAAAATAGCATAAATAAAAACATGAAAATAATTCTTTACAATTATTAAAAAAAAGCATACTAGTTCATTACTCTCACAAAAAACCATAACAAAATCATAAAATAAAAAATAAATTCAACTATACTAATAATTTCAAACTTTAACAAAAATACATAACCAAATCATGAAATAAGAATACTAGAGTGAATTGTTTCAATTTAAATCATCCTCTCCAATGACATCATCATCCTTATCCAATGTATCAAAAGTAATAAAATATCTACTATCATGTATTCTCATTTCATGTAAATCTTCATCTTTATCAATTGGTGTTAAATTGAACTCCTCTTTGTCTTTGCTTCCACTTGTACTTAGCATAAATTATTAATTAGGTGTAAATATTATAAGTTTATTATTAAATTTAATCAAATTTATGACTTCAATTTTTAAGTATATACTTGGTGCTTCATTATTTTTCCTTTTGTAGTAATGTGAAGAAATCATGTGATCCGATGATACTCGAGTCTATTGGGAGTCGGATGACACAACTCTAATAGTATCAACGGTGAATAACTCATCATCCTGAAGCCAACAAAGATCAAGGAGGAGGAGGGGATCTTCTTTCTCCGCAATCCACTCATCATCCGAATCAATCTCTTCTACCAAAATCGGATCAACATTTTGTTTTTTTTTTGTAGACTTCGTTCTCTCAATCTAGTGTTGTACCTTACATATAAATAAATAAATAAATAAATAAATATATATATATATATATATATATGACTTTTAATTAAAAAAATTTAAAACATGGAATTGATCATAAATTTGTTTTAATGCAATGGCAAATTTTATATCTTAAGGTATTATTTTAATAAAAATTAAAATGTCATTACATATTTTTGTTTTAGGCCTCCAAATATAATTTTCTCAATAATTCTGGCATGTTTTTATCAATTTTTTATTTAAACAAAAATTCTTCAACTTTGTTTAGTGGCCGTGAAAACTGAAATCTCTTTTGAATCAGTTGGTTGTAACAAGTATTATTTTATTACTAATTACTTAAATATCTCTGTCGTGTCATTTGATTCACTCGCGTGGCAGCCATGTTCCTGCGGTGAGCCCGCTACCATATGGACGTGGTTATGGTTGTTGAGGCTTCTTGTTTAATAAAACCAGAGATGTCAAGACTGGTTCCGAGATGGACCACAACTCCACTCCTGGGATATCAATGTCGTTTGTGTTTGTCATCAAATCGTAATCATCTGGCGAGCAAGACCACCCTGCCCAAGTTAGTTTCTAATGTTCTACTGATTTTTTTCCCGTCGAGCAGTTACGTTTTTTTACAAAAACCTCAAGGCATTTTGTCGGCGCCTCGCCCTGAGGCGCGCATCATGGCGCGCCTCAAAATTGCCTTTGAAAACCCTGGAATATAATAAATAAAATCACTATAAGAAACTGATGAAATAAAAATGAAAAATAAAGACGCTATATTCCATTTTTAAAGTTAAAAACAAAATTAAAACAAATTAGAATCGGATAGGAAACTTTGCTATAAAAATTAGAAACAAAATAATAATCCGTCGTTATTGGAAAGCGAGAATTATTTCATATGATATGAAAAAAAAATTAAAAACAGAATTAGAGAAAAAAATTAAAATGATTAAACCTTCCGTCACTATTATCATGAGGGGTCGTTGGCAGATTACCTTGAGTGAAATTTAGTGATAAAAAATTTTAATCCTATATGTATTTGTTTAAAAAAAATTGTCTAAAAATTACGACATTAATGAATTCCATTTCGATTAATTTTAAAATGAATTGCATATCCATGTTAGAATTTACCGACAAAAATTCATTTCGTCTCTCTTTTTGAAACGAAATGTTAGACCATCACTGTTAGCCTTTAATAATTTTGATGATGAAATTCAATTCCATCATTGCTTTTAAAACAGAAACTTATTTCATCATCATTTGATGTTAATTATTTTTTGAAAAAAATTTTGTTCGTTCGAAAAAAAAATTTAGGATTTGGGCAAATTTATCAACACTCTGTCATCGCTCATCCACTTAATCAAGGTTGTTTTCCTCCCCGTGTATTCGTTGCCCTAATCATTTATCACCGAGGTATGCAATTAAGTTTGTTTCATCTGCCCGTATATACTTAGCAAAATTCTTAGTTTTATCATCTCTATTTAGGCACTACCTTTGTTGTTGTATTTTAATTAACATAATGATAAGTATTGACATTATATTTTTCTTTTTTTGAAGATTCCTATTATATAAAATGTTTTAGTCCATTAGTTTCTACATGGTTTTAAATTTTAAAGACATTAATAATATTGAAACTTAAATTCACCGAGATAAAAGAAATACAAAAGTACTTAACCACATTTAAATATCATATATTAGGATTCGTGATATCATTTTTTTAAATAATTCTATTAACCCCAAATATAATAGAATCTTAATGAGTTGGTTTTAATAATCCCAAATAAAGAAATACTTAATCTAATGAACGATTATTATTTTTATACATCTCAAGAGTATATCTTTTACCCTCAATATATTCTTATAATGTGATCTTTTAAATATAAACTAAATTGAAAAAAAATTTACTAGCATAGACAACTTTTTTCATCACAACATTATAATCCTATTAACTTCAAACATCTTCTACATACACATAATCTTGAAATAAAAGAATACTATTTCTTATAATAAAATATAATCGAGGATAATTAATACAAATATTTAATAGGTGAGATAAATTTTAAAAAGTATCACCTAACTATTTTAAAATATTTATGATCATATGCACATATCCCATACATGATAGATCAAACTTCAAATATAACAAGATGTTGCATTTATGTGATTTTTGTTTTTAAGTGATATTAATTTTTTTTTGATAAAAAAATGTTAGTTTTATTCTTTTAGAATGTATGATTATGTTTTGATTTTATGTGATTTTAACTTAATTTTAATGATTTTAACCTTAAAAGATAATTATGAAATATTTAATTTTTTGTATATGAAAAAAATACAACTGAAAACTATTCATAAATATCTAATAAATTAATACAACTCCAATTATCTCATTTTAATGGAAACTTACTTGTTAATTAATTATAAGACTACAACAATTTTATGATATTTATATAATATCATAAATATATTACAATAACTTTATTACAAATAAATCATTATATACATTACTATTATTCAATATATGTTATAGAAATAAAAAATATTATACATACTAAACATCAATTAATAAATATTAGAATAGAAATAAGTTTTTGATTGATGAGTTTATAGATGAGATTGATGAGTTTGTTAGCTTTGCTGAAAAACATCTCCAATTAATAAATAGAACAAAAATAAGATGATATAATGACTATAAATATAAAAATCAGAGATTATAAGATATGAACATATGCGATTTCATCTTGTAAAAAATAAATTTGTTAGACTATTATATTTGATATAAACATTAAAAATAATTATGTCACAAATAACAAAATATTATGTACATAAAATATTGATTCAAATATTATAATTGAATATATTAATCCTAACAATACATGTGAAGCTATGTTGAATCATGTTTTTAGTCTTTTCTTCAATCCAAATGTAATTGATGATATCTCAATCAACAAAAAAATTTCATGATATGCTCAAAGCATCAAAAAAAGAGATTTGACTAGGTAATTCATATAACCACTTAAAATTATTTAAGGTGGTAAGATTTTTGAATTTAAAGGCAAAATAACATTTTCTAAAAAAATATATTTTGATGAAATTCATGATTTATTATCTGAATTATTATCAAATAATGACATCATTACATATAACTTTTACAGTACAAAAAAATTATTACGAGATTTGAGTTTGCATATAAAAAAATATATTACTATATTAATATTTGCATGATATATTAGGGCGAAGACAGTGAAGCAAGTGCTTGTACTTTTTGTAACTATCATTGATACACAATACATACTACATGTAAAAGATAGAAAATAAATATTTCTCATAAAAAAATTTATAACTTCTCATTAACTCTTAGTCTACAAAAATTATTTATATCTAAAACAATTACTAATAACATGAGTTAGGACAGAGCACTAACAAAAAAATGTAATGTGGTATTACTCAAATTCTCAATCTCAAAAATATTTTAATGATATTCATCTATCTTTTGTAGATAAAAATTAAAATATTAAATTAGTACTGTGCACAAATAAACTTCAATTATTTGAATAAACAAGACAATAATATTTTTCATGACTAATAATTGTTACACCATATAATTTATCATCATTGATATGCATGAAAAATGAGTACATATTTTTATGTGTTATCATGCCCGAGCCAAAAAAACACAAAAGATAAATTACATATTTTCCTAAACCACATTATTACAGAGCTAAAAATTTTGGAAGAACATTGTGTGAAAACATATAATATATTTAGAAATCAAAACTTCCAAATACAAGCAACACTTATGTGAATTATAAGTAATTTTCTAGCTTATTCAATATTATTATGATGAAATACTATAAAAAAATTAGTTTGTCCTTACTACATAGAGGACTCTGATACATTTTTTCTAAGTAAAGAATAAAAGATTTCTTGATTTGATAATCATAATGAGTTCTTAGATATAGAATATCCATTTTAAAAGAATTTTAAGATATTTAAGAAAGACCAGCTAGTTGTACAAGATATTAATCTTATTATATCTTGTTAGTTGTACATATATTATAAAGATATAGAATTTTAAAAAAATTTTAAAAGAATTTAGCTAGTTGTACAAGATATAGAATATTAATCTTATTATTCAACACCTTTGAAATCAGGTGTCGAATAATAAAGATAATTAAAAGATAAAATTTTAAAAATATTACACATATTAATGCTGATTGTATTAATACGTAAATTTTGAAGAATTATCACTATGATTAAAAGAAATAAAATATTTTTTGGAATTTATCTTATTATAAAACTAACTTAAATTAAACACAACTTAGATGTAAAGCACACTGAGAAAATCTTTTTTTTAATATTTTTTTAATACTATAATAAATATAAAATAAAAAATAAAAAATAAAAAAAATGATAAATCAATAAAAAATTGAAAGAGTTCAATTTATGTCCAAAGTTACATAGGAATGAATCAACGAATAAATTTCCTAAGATTTATTAAAATATTAACAAGAATACAAATAAAACTTTGTGTAAATACCTGTATAGAGTTCAGTTTCCCTGACAAATATACATCAAACATGTGAAAATGTGTTGATATTAAGAAACATAAATTAATTAGGATGAAAAATCATGAGTGTCATGTCTTTATGTAAAGACTAATACGCATAATATTCTGAGAATTATATCAGAAAATATATAGAAAGTTTTGATTGAAATAAATATTTTTTTAAGAATATTACTAATAATGTCATAATAAAGAAATACATAGAATTATAAAATAATATATTCATAATTATATGCAAATTTGTGCATATTTTTCCTCTTAATTTCTTTGACTTTGTGAAACATCTTCTGATTCACCTGCCTTATGAATTCATGATAGTATGCTTTGTACAATAAAGATAAATATATCCATTTGAGAGATTATATAATTTTTATTTGTTCATCTAAAAATTTAAATATATTCGACGAATTAATATTATTCTTATAAAAATAGTTTTCATATATCTTAAAATATTAAAAAATAATAATTAAAATAAAACTAAAATTAAAGGATTGATATGCAATATTTACTTAATTAAAAAAACTTAGTATTTTATGTACACTACTTTGAGCCACAAGTGTATAATTCATATTATAAAATATCACCAGATAATAATTATTATATGAGAAATTGATCAAAAAAAGATGATATGCTTTTAATTTTTACTCATATGAGTCGATTGTATGGTAGAGCAAAATTAATATATTTTTTAGATGTCCAAGATTATCATGTTGCACACTCATAGATCAAAATTATACCTTATATTAAGTAAAATTTATAATTAATTTACATTATTATTTTTTTGTCATGGTATGTAATATACCTTTCTTAATATTTAAAATAACTTCAATTTTATTTTTGAAAAAATTATACTGAGAAATTAAAATAAGAAAAATCACATATTGATGATGTCGCGAGTGACGCATAACTTAACAAAGACTTCATATTTTAATTTAAAAAAATATCAGTATTTAATTTATTATTTTTGTTTCAACAAAATAATATGCCACAATATATAAGTATTATTTTAATTTTTATTCATTTTTTAGATACATTTTTCGTCATCAAATATTTATAAAAAACAAGCAAAGAATCTTGCAAAATAATCATTATAAAATTTACAGATGTATCTCATATATTATGTAAATAAATATAAATTTTATACTTTAAAACATGATTCAAATAAAAATATAATGAATAGTTGTGTATGGATTAATGGATATAACTATATTGCATCTAATAAAATATCATGTTTTACCAATTAATATAACAATTCTGTTTAAATGTAAATAATTTGATCTTATTCTAAACTTAGATACTAGAATTCATCATTAATATAATTTTATGAATGTGCACCATAAAAAAATATTATCGTAAGTATAAATTATTCATTCTTACTGTGCAAGCAGAACAAGTATGCTACATAACTTATCCAATCACAAGAAAACATGCTTATGACTGGTGGATTAATTATAAAATAAAACATAATTCAACTGTGAAAATTATTGAAAAAGATATTATGGTGACACCATCACATATGAAACATTGAACATTGGATAGTAAATATAGAAACTATTCAAATATTGATTATATATATGTTGAATAAGATAATGAAGACAAATTAATTGCACAATCAAAAGAAGATGAATATATAGATTTGAGATAATTTGTTAGAAATTTCCAATAATAAGTACATATTTATTGACTTCAATCTTAAGTTGTGTAACTTATTTTGTAACTGCTATAATTTGAGTGTTAAATAAAAAATAATAATTGTAAATATCAATGTATTTCTCATTATGTTTTGTGAGTACAACATAATCATTATATGTTATTGTTTTTGCATTTTTTTTATATTTATGAAACTTGAATAAAGTATGAAATATGATAAATTAAGTAGCTAAGGATCTTAATCCGTGAAAAAAAATAAAAATCAACTAATAATTCGTGGAGAAAAAATTCAATATTTATTCAATGACAACATTACAAATATCTCTCCGTCTTCTCTTACACATACTAAGGATTCATTGACATCATCTCATCATGAGATACAAGTATTGACTATCACTGATATTCCAATTTCGTATCATTCTACACCAGATGATATTATTAGCACCGTCTCACCTATCTTAGGAGAAACATGCATTGTTACTACAATATCGACAATGACTGGATATTTAGATTCTATATTTACATACAAAATTATGATAAAATCTCCATTCGGCCCATAATTAATAATAAACAATACATATATTTCAAAATTTTACTACATGCATGCATTATAATTTTTTATTCTTTTCATTTATAAAAAATTTAAATTACAACTATGCATGAAACTATAAATACATCATTATGTTTGAATTATGATAATTTTAATTAATAACAAACTATGATATTACTTATCCATTATCATTGAGAATTAAAATAAAATTTGTGTTATAAAATAATAATAAATAATATAAATGAAAAAAAATATAAACTTAATAACGGATTTATGAGTATATTTCATTTATATGTATATATATGTGATAATGTTAAATTACTTACAAATTTATTCCATCTGTTTCTCATAAAATCAAAAAAAATTAAGAAAAAAATAGTTATAGAAAGTATAAAATAAAGCAAAATGTCCCCAAATATGAAAAAATATTATTAAAAAGAATTTGAAAAATAATTTTATTACATTTACCAATATATGTAATTATTTTTTTTTATTGAATACTAAAAAAAATGTATTGCAATGCATTATTATTTTTTTTTTGTTTTTTACAATTGTTGATCTTTGTGGAGGATACATAGAAAAATATAATTAGTGTCAAATATAATGATAAGCTTGGAAAATAAAAAAATATATGATAAAGATACAAAACCAAATAATTAACCCAATATGTTTGGATAAAATGATGGGAATAATAAAATAGTAAAGAATTCAAAACATTGTTCTAGATAACATCACAAAGTCATCGATCAGAAAAAATAAATGAAAAATCGAGATATTTCAAACATATTGGAGATTTCAAATGACTTACCAATATTCAATAAATTTGATAAAATTTTATCTTTTCTAATTTATTTTAATTTTAACTGTGAATACAAATAATATTAAAGTTATAATAATATATCATGTACATTATTAGTAAATATTATTTATTTTTAGGAAACTAAATTGGGACGTCCACTAATATCGTTTAAGGTGTGCAAGCAAATACATAAAAAAAATTGATCATTTGTAAACAAAGCGATCAAATGATATTAATATAAATTTCTACATTTATACTTTGAGTATGTTACATACAAATTACTATAAATTTTATTTTGAATATTATATTCTCTAAAAATTTTTTTTATGCACTTATATATAATTGAGCAATTATGAGAATAGAAAATCTCTAAGAATCTTAATATCTTTTTATTTAATATCCATTTAAATTTTACATAATGGGCACGGGCAATGAGGCATGCAAAAAATGTATCATTACGACTAGTCTAGATATCGAACATCACGAATACCACATCACTATATTTCCTAAATTTATTAGTAATTATTTATTTTTTCAACTTTTAATATTTTAGTATGTCGTTTCTACATGTGAATCTAGAAATCATATGATATGCATGCTAAAAATATGTTTGTATGATACTAATAATCCTTGAATCCTCCAAAAATCTAATCAAAAGACTCATCATTGTGATCAATTTGATCATACTTTTAATCTATAACTCATTGCAGTATATAAAAGGAGTTAACATAAAAACAATACTAAATTCAATCTCAAAGATCCCACCATTCTGTTAGATTTGCCTAGGAACTCAGTCTCACATACACTCCTACAAGTATATATTTTCTTACAATACTTGTATTGTGTCGATTCTTCATCGATACCCCTAACATTTTTATTTTGTATAATGTTAAAATGAGTCTAAACTATAAACATTTATCTAATTTTTATTTTTTAGATATTTGAGTTTGGATTGAGTATATAGAAAAAACATGATTTTTACCTCGAACATTTTCATAGGGTTATCAATATTAAATTTATCTATGTTAACATTAATATTAATCTCGTTATCATTACATTCACTATTTATCATTTTTAATTTTTGTTAATTTATTAATTGTATTCTAAATTCTAATTTTTAAATTAAAAATTATTTGAGATTAAATTATTAATAAAAATAAAAAACTAAATAAAATTTTAAAAATAATACTCATTTATAAAATACCAAATATGGATAGAATAGAAAAAGCCACACCACCCAAATCGTAGTCTGTTGTCTACACCCAAGAGCGAGGCCAAAGCAAAAGTAAATAGCAAAACTGAGAGAAAAAAAAGAGACAAGATGAAAGAGAGAGAGAGAGAGAAAATTGAAATAGAGAAGAGAATAAGAATATAAGAGTGAGAATGATAAATTGAGAGAGGAGAAAAATATTATATAGATTAGAAAAAAAATATTAAAAAAAATATTTTTTAAAATTTTTTGAATTTTTTAAATTATTATATAGGACAAAACCCCGACAACAATGAGATCTTCTACCGTAGCCATTAGATGTGCATCCAATGGTCTGGATGCACTCAATTTTTTTTATATTTTAGATTGTTAAAACTTAGGTTAGCCAATAAGGTTAGCTCGATTCCAAAAGGTTCCATCGACTCGAGATCAAAGCTCAGGAACTCGGCTCGGGCTCAAGCACTCAACTTGGAGGGAGAAAGGCGCATGCAGCCCCGTGGCAAGTCCACGTGGGCTTGGTCGTGCCACGTTGACACCTTCATCCAAACGAATGATAATTTTTTAAAAAAACCCACATGTAAAAGTCGAGGCATACTTTTTTTAAAAAATATTATTTTTTTAAAAAATGAGCAAGCCAAGCATGATCCAATCAGACATAGTTTGAAACCCATTCCGAGCACGGTAGCCTATGCCACTAGACCATAACTACACTCCAGGAAGCTAGGTCATGCCTAGCTCGACATGAGGCCTGGCAACCCCTAGCCTAGCACGGCATGAAACGAGTCTAGGCACGAGCACACAACTCAATCACACCATGTCTCGAGCAGTGCCTGAGCTGTCTGGCCCACTTGACACCTCTAATTCTATCGCTATAGTTAGAAATTGTAAATTTTTATTGAACGTATTTAATATGCCCGGATAATTTTCATTTCTAAAATTTAGAAAAAAATCTTAAAAATGAAAATATTTCATTTCCATTTAGGTCGCTAATTATAGATTATGCCAAAATTAGAAAAATATTTGACCATTTCTAATTTGCTTCTTTCTTTTAGTGAATAATGTTGTCATCAAAACTTACCTGAAAATAAAAAATTTACTACATAGATGTGTAATTTGAACAAAGTAACTACTTGTGAGAATATCATAAATTAAATTCTAAGTAATTACTTCAGACTATACAATACATTTCACAAATTATAAATTACATTTAATTGTAATAATTAAAACTAAAGTAATTTTTCTATATATACTCATTCTCAAGATTATCATGAAAAAATATATTTTTTAAGTTTAACTAATATATCATTTATTTGTGAGACACTATTAACTAATAACAAAAATACAATCCAAAAAAGAACTTGTACAAAGACTATTTGTTTAATGGGAGAAGTATCCAAAAAAACCATAACAAAAATCAAAATAAACTCTCTCACTATAAATATCACATTAAGATAATTTACTTTTCTATTTGAATTCGTCTTCATGTGAATCTTACCATGAACAATGAATCTTCCCAAAAAATAATGATATGTTTCTCTTCCAATATAGTCTAACACTATGCCAAGTGAGATTATGTCTCAAAAGAAGACTTACATACCTTAACATATGACAAAAACTTGTTAGATCAGATACCAAGTACAACCCATATATTCCTTTAAGGATGTAGCCTAATATCAAAATCATATAAATTGACTATAAAATCATATGACTTCTCAGTAAGTTTATCTTTGATATAAGCAAACTACATATATCTCATTCTCCTAGCATGAATTCTAAGTCTTCAAATCTCCAAGTCCCAAGCTCATCATAAATTCATATACTATTATGTTATCTAAACCCAAGGAAAATATTGCACTCTCCAGAATCATGCTAATTTTGTTGGTACATATAATAACTTCATGTAAGTGTCATCATAATATGAAGGAACAAATGTTAATATAATTGACTATATTCTCTCTTAAGATCCAAGTGATATTACATACAAGTAAAAAAACTAAAAATTATGATATATTTTATAAAATCATACTCTTCATAAGCTTACAAAAAAAATAAATAATATTTTTTAAAAAAATAAAATCATTAGTAATTAAATCCTGCTAGACATAATTGTATCCTCTTTAAATATTAAAATATTTAAGAAAAACACATCTCAAGACTATATGTCATATTTTCCCGACAATAGATAATAAATAAAGAAATTACTCCCAAAAAAACTAAGCAAACTACAAAACCCCTTTTCAATATACAAAATCTAAAAGAAAATATAATAAAAAATAACAAAAAAAAAAAAAGATGTCCAATTCATAGAAAAATTTAGGATTAATATTTCATCTCTCCATATAGATTTCAGAACATTTTTATCAAATGTAGACTACCCCAACTCTCTCTCTCTCTCTCATATACACACACACAAACATACACATATATTATTCTTTTTCTTTACTAATCTTTTCCAAAACTCTAATAGAACATAATATGAAATGAATTCTAGCAACCAAAGAATGGTGCACTGTGACGTGCATTGTGCACATGATGCACCAATGTCGACAACTATGTGCACTAATGATAAACACTAATAACGGCCATGATAATATTCTATGAATGGAAAAACTAGTCTTACATTTAGCGTGCATTGTGACTGTGGAGGTTGATAGAGGCTTTGAAATGATTCAATCGTTTACGATGATTCCCATGTTGGTTCTAAAGACGAATCCAATGGTGATTCCTGTCCAATGCAATATGTGGTGCTTTTTTCATTGGGTGGTGCCTATTTCAGAAAGACATAGATTTCAGAACATTTTTATCAAATGTAGACTACCCCAACTCTCTCTCGCTCTCTCTCTCATATACACGCACAAACACACACACACACACACATATATATATATTATTCTTTTTCTTTACTAATCTTTTCCAAAACTTTAATTTAGGCAAAACTCTAATTGAACATAATATGAAATGAATTCTAGCAACCAAAGAATGGTGCACTGTGACGTGCATTGTGCACATGATGCACCAATGTCGACAAATATGTGCACTAATGATAAACACTAATAACGGCCATGATAATATTCTATGAATGGAAAAACTAGTCTTACATTTAGCGTGCATTGTGACTGTGGAGGTTGATAGAGGCTTTGAAATTATTCAATCGTTTACGATGATTCCCATGTTGGTTCTAAAGACGAATCCAATGGTGATTCCTGTCCAATGCAATGTGTGGTGCTTTTTTCATTGGGTGGTGCCTATTTCAGAAAGACATAGATTTCAGAACATTTTTATCAAATGTAGACTACCCCAACTCTCTCTCGCTCTCTCTCTCATATACACCCACAAACACACACACACACACACACACACACACACACACATATATATATATATATATATATATATATTATTCTTTTTCTTTACTAATCTTTTTCAAAACTTTAATTTAGGCAAAACTCTAATTGAACATAATATGAAATGAATTCTAGCAACCAAAGAATGGTGCACTGTGACGTGCATTGTGCACATGAAGCACCAATGTCGACAACTATGTGCACTAATGATAAACACTAATAATGGCCATGATAATATTCTATGAATGGAAAAACTAGTCTTACATTTAGAGTGCATTGTGACCGTGGAGGTTGATAGAGGCTTTGAAATGATTCAATCGTTTACGATGATTCCCATGTTGGTTCTAAAGACGAATCTAATGGTGATTCCTGTCCAATGCAATGTGTGGTGCTTTTTTCATTGGGTGGTGACTATTTCAGAAAGGCATTAAATGTAAGCTACTCCAATGAGGATTTGATTATTAGGTCAAATGAACATGGGGACACTTGGATAAATCAATTGACTAAAATATGATTAGCATATTTTATTCATGTCACGCATGCAAGAAAGATTAAGATTTAGTTATATTAATATACTTAATATTCTATATTAATCAATTAATGTCTGCAACATTTCACCATATACTAATATTACACAGTTGTTGATGTACATAGAACATATCTGAATGTTTTGCATTCAAGCATTTATATTTACAGCCTAGACACAATTATATAATAAGATTGATGAAATAATACCTATGTTGATTGAGCATGGCATTTTGAAGAATTTAAATCATCGAATTTATAATATTCTATATTTACATCTATTGTAGAAGCAATACAATGTTTTGCATTCGAGCATATATAGCTACCCTCAAATCAAGTAGGATTGAGATGATGATACATATTACTACAATGACTTCTCTACACAATGATAAAAAGATAATTAGTAAAAGTGCTCCAAGAATGTTGAATCTAGAATTAGGAAAGTCATTTCAAGCACTTCAAGCATCCACTGGATATTTTTGACACACATTCTCTTTGTACCCTAATTTTTATCAAAATTTATTTTAATTTAGTTATTGTACTAAGCACCTAGGTTGTAATTTATTATTATTTTTATTAATATTTTTAAGCACAAACAACTCACCAAGCAAATGACTTCCCTATAGAATAAATGATATAGATTATACTTATCTCCATAGGAATGAGCTTCTTTAGGTACTTGACTATCACTAACTCACTCATTATTCACCCTCAATTTGGACATTAACTATAAGATAAGTTCGAAGATTTCAGAGTCAAACATCAAGAAAAAACTAAGATGTGTGTTAGTTAGTAAAATAAGCTAAATCTTCCTACCATACACATGAAAAAAAATTAGAAAAGGCTCATTACATATTTTATTATGCTTATTAATTATTATACATGATATATATGTTTATTGATTTTAAAAAAAAAAATCTTGATTTTTATTTATATTTATGAAATTGTTGGTCAAATATATTATGCTAATAATCCTATATAAAATATTGTAAAAAGAATAAGATTTAATCATGATGATTAAAACATTTTTACTCTATAAAAATATTCCTAATAATTTTTTGGGATAAACAAAATTATTTTTTAATTACTTAATCAACCAAATATCATCTTATGTCATTTAATATTATATCCCATGTTATTTTTTATATTTGAAAAAAAAATTCATATCATAGTCAAGATTTTTGAAAATACATTTTAATATGCATTCTCCAAGTACTCTAATACTCAAAATGGATACATATTCTCGCCATGAGTCAAAGGAATCATTACTAATAGGAAAATAATATTATTCGAGGATAATTCATTTATAAGGATCCAATCCAAGAAAACACATCTTTGGAAACTATATTAATAAGGTCATTTCCTTGTCTAGTTATTACTCCTCACAAAGTGACACCTAACCCAACATTTATACATGATACCACTAGTACAATTAATTTTAAAAAGAGTAGTGAAATATCTTCTTGTAATGTGTGCCAATAAAAAGAGCTCAATGTGAGAATCCTACAAAATATGAGACATGAGTTTTCCGAAAAAAATAGAAAGAAAAAATAACAAACTTAATAATCATAACCTCAAAATATATATTAGATTGATATATCTACTATTGCACCTAGGTGAGTCTTTTATCATGTCAATTGATCTAGTTTACAATTTGGACCTTCAAAATTTTGATTTTACTACAAAAAACTCTAAGGGCACGTTTTATCTAATGTTCATTATTACAAATATTTCCTCTCTTTTTTTTATAATCATCTCTTAATAGCTGCAAGATAATACTTTGTCCAACACACTTAGTCATTCAAGATGACAACATACTATATTGAAAGAATGGAACAAAATCACTTCTAATCATTTATGACATCTAATTTTGAAGCTTAAATATAAGACTAAATGCAAGTGGGTACACACAAGAAAGGCTAATCCTAAAAAAAATGATCATCTTAAAGTTATGTTTGTAACTAAGTGGTTTACACAAACTTATGATATTATTTTTGGGATATTTTTTCTATGTGACCAAAATGACAACTATTAAATTATTATTTTTTATTATTATTTCTCATATATTAGCTCCACATTAACTGAATGTGAGATATATATTCCTTAATGATATAAACTTGCGAAAGAGGTATTTATACATCAACCATCATTTTTAAATTGCATGACTACTTAGGATATGAAACAATCTCCTAAAACGTGATTCAACAAATTATCTACAGTACTCATTATTTTTAGTCCTAAGAAATATATGTCAAATTATCCTTATTTATACTAGTATGAGTTATGACATTTTGCAATATTAGTAGCAAATGTTAATGAGATTCTAATTATATGAGATAATCAATTCAGTATATCCCAACTGAAACTAGCCTTAGAGACTAAGTTTCAATATGAATTTTAAATGTCAAATATATCCTCGCCATTAAAGTTACTTACTCTGGTAATATAATTTTTCTTTCTAAAAAAAAATATATTTTAGATATTTTATTTGATTTTGATATGATAAATATGAATCAATTGACTCACCACCTAATTCAGTGTAAACTTATCCATATATCATATGTATCAACTCTTCAATTGACTCCTCCAAATATAGAAGAATCATAGAAAAACAAATTATCTAATTATAATTATATCAAATATTACTTGTATTATTAGCATAAATAGATATTTCTAAGATTCTCTTAGATAATCTCATCTTGATCCAAATGTAAACTTGTCGACAAACCATAAATACCGACTCTTTACTTGACTCCTCCAAATACAAAATACTCTGTATCACTTAGTATAGATAGTAATACATGAGAATCCTATATTCAAAAAAGTAAAAATAATTATTATCAAAATTTTCTTAAACTCATATGGGTATAGTTCTCAAAATTCTCATTGGATGTGACAAGAGCTATCTGAAATGAGATTTAATTTAGATATCTAGGCACAGGTGGATAAAGCCATACCTAGATTCTAGATTCTAGTTAGTCTCTAGCATTTACAAATAAAAGATACATCACATAATTTTGTATATTTCTTTAAGAAAATATTATCTCATCAAAAAATAAACACATATTCAAATATTAAATCCAGTATAAAAAATATAGTACATGATTTTAATATTTATTACTTTTAAGTTTCAATGAATCAATCACTTCTTAGATGAGATAGGCCTATCAACTTAAAGGTCATAATGCTTTATTATGACTATTAGACACCTCAACACATTATTATTAATCTGATATTTTATGAATGAATAAAACATATTGAGATCAATTACTATTTTATACATGAAAAAATTCAAGATAGTTTGATAATAACTATCTATGTGTCTATCAGCGAGCAAATTACAAATATATTCATAAAACCACTTAGAGAACCACAAATGACTTTTCAATTTTCCAAGATGAGTATGGTGATATATACACATCAAATTGAAGGCAAATATTAAGATTTAAAATAGTTTATTAATTTTGTTTATTCATCTTCTATTTTAGTTTGTACAGGAGCATCTAATATGAACTACCCCAAATTTAGTGAGAGTGAGAAAGTGACTGTGTGTGTGTGTGTTGTTCACGCGCACACACATACATATATTATTATTTCTATTTTTTATAATATATGAAAAATTGAAGCTATCATATTTTTCTTTTATCTTCCATTTCTCTCTTCCCTCTCTGTTTTTCTCATTTTTCCTGAAACTCTAATTTAGGCAAGAACTAATTCATCTAAAAGATAATCAATCATAACATATAATAAAATTATCAATAACATATATAATTAAAGCTATCATACATTCATATAAATTATACCAATATAAATAATAATAATTAAATACATCTTTTAAGATAAAAACAAATAATTTATGAAAAGAATTTATCAAACCATATCTTAGAAACAACACCCTAAAACAGAAAAAACCTAGCAATTATGTTAGAAATACATATTTCTCAAGATCTTTATGAAAAAAAAATATGTTCTTTATATTTAATTAGTACAAAATCTACTTGTTAGAAACAAGAAGAGAAAATTATAATTTGACTAAAATCAATTTAGTTACAAGGAAAAATATTTCAATACTCAATCTCATAAGAATAAATTAACTCACTTGCTGTAAATATTGTCTTTAGCTAATATACTTAGCTATCATCCTCAATCTTCATGATTTTTAACTATTTGTATAATACTAAAACTTTCATATAATATTCAGTACAAATTTCTAAGTTTTATAATGAATAATTATACTCAATTCAATCAACATGATTTGTTGTCAATCTAGATGATTAAGTATCTATGAAACAGTATATAAGATCCAACAAGCAACAAAAGAGAACAATAAACTTGAGCATACTTTATTAAAATATGTATAAAAATACTAGTAACGTTAGTGTTGAATAATACACTTTCTTAATTTTTTTAATAAGGCAATTAATAGATCCAAGTTAATATTTTACATTAGTTCTATAATTAATAATTATAGTTCTCCCAGTAAATATCAATAAACATGTCCATCTAAGATAAACTTTTTAATTGAAATCATAACATTTGATAATCGACTTTCCTTGAGAGACACATGACTTGTATTTCATTAAACATTCTTAAACATGAGAAGTTACCCTTCCCTTTAATAATTAGAAAAATCTTAGTGATACATCCTAAGGTGCCTCCAATTTAACTAAACGTATAGTGATAATAGAACCAAAAGAAGGAAGCTCATTTCAAGACCTTAATGGAATCAAAAGATGACATGTAAGATTCATTCTAATAATCTATTATTTTTTGAGCAAAAATTAAAAGAAATTTTTTCAAGAAAACATCAAATCAATATGCACATTTTTTTCCATCTCATGAGAGTAACATTTATGCCATTTATAGGTATATAGGCAATTAAGAAAGGCAACTGGTGTCAAATGCTTCTATCTTATCTCTAATGAAGAAATCTTAAACAAAACAATTACATGTGATAAATATAATAATTTCTATAAAGAAACACTTAGGCACATTTCTTTGAATTAGAAATGTTCTAAGCTCTCTTACAAATGCTTAGGCACATTCCTTCAAATTTTATTTTTAGCTTCAATCATCTTGTATCATAGTTTCTTTTGTTTTTTTATTTATTTTACATTTGTTTGTTGTGTTATTATAATAATAGTACCCAACGTGTAGGTTGCTCCAATAGGAAAACTAATAAATAAGAATGTTATCTGCATGTTTTCTTCATCGAGTGTTATTATTTTTCAATAGTTTTGAGCTTCTACAAATCACAATAGTCTGATTATTTATTTCATACTGATAAAAAAAAATTATGAAAAATACATTCTAAATTATTATTATTTCTTAAAATTTAATATTTTTTTTCTAAACTATGTTTTATAGTTCCATAAATCTTTGTAAAACCAAGTAAAATCTGATTTCTATCTTTAAAAATAAAAATCAAAGTATATCAATAATAATAATTTATAAAAATAATAAAAAATCTGAGATCAAAATAAAGAACAATCTTACATGATCCTAAAAAAATATTAATAAATCAAAATAATATGTTTCTGCTAATATCCTCTTGATGTGCATGATTAGAAACTTTTATATATTTTCCAAGTTGATACACCTTAAAATTAATGAAAGTTGCAATTAATAAAACTTCTACATGTCTCTACAATTTGATTAATGAATAGTCTTTTATTATTAATTACATGAGTTTCACCTTAGTCAAAGAAAGAAGATAAAGTTAAAAATAAATAATCAAATAATCAAAATGATATTATTCACAAAGCCCTCTTCCCCTCACTCTCAAAAATTATTAATAATATATTTTATATATTATAAATTTTACATATTTATTTATTGAAATTGTATTATTTTTTTTAGAATTCTAAATACTTATAATGAGAAATACTAATGATACTTAATTTTTAAATTTAATATTTTTTAAGTAATTTTATTTTATTAATAAATAAATATTAGAGCATCTCTTTTATATATTATAAAAAATACATAATAGAGCATTTTCAACCCACTCTCTATTTCTTTTCTTTTAGCAACTTTAGTTAGTCAAACACAAAAAATTCTTTCTAACTCACTTTCTATTCCACTCTTTATTTTCTAGTTTACCCAAATGGCTCACCAAATGTGGAAAGCCATTTGAGCTCTCTAAATTCTCTCTTTGCCTTTTTTTTTCTTTTTATCTCTATATATATATATGTTTGACTTTTTAAAAATTATTGGAATGTAGATATAAAAGAATGTGTGGTTAGAGTATATTTTAAAAAATTATTAGCTAAAGTAGTGAATTTAATATTTAAATATATTTTGAAAAGCTTTTTTTTAAAGTGTGATTGGAGATACTCTTAGAGAAGATATATGTTACAAAAAAAAATCTCAGTTTAATAGCACAATGTGTCTCAATGCTTCAAATAATTTTTGCATCTTAGTGTGTCTTACCGCTTATGTCTCAAATAACAATATTTAAAACAAACGAACAAGTCATTAATATTTTAAAAAACATTACATAAAATGAAAAATTAGATTTAGATCCAATTAGTTTCAAATAGAGGTGTCAAACGGACATGACTGAGCTAGCCTGACTCATTTTTCCCAAGCCCACCCAGGCTCAAGTGTCATGCTAGGCATGGCATGGTAATTTGGAGTGCAGGCCCAACACGGCCCGTGGCCAAAAATTAGCCCAGGTTCGTGCTAGTTCAGGCTAGGTTGGCTCGGGTTAGGATAGATTTAGGTTAAAGTTAATTTTAAAAAATAGAATTTGAGAACCCGCACCGCCACGCCACCGCGCCTCTGTCCCCACCGGGCCTGCCGAGCCATCGCCCGTTGGGCAACGCTACGTCATCCCCCGTCAGACGTCGTTTCGTCTACCATCAAGCATTATTTCGTTGGCCATCAAGAGATATTTTGTCAGACATCGGGTGGGTTGCCCATGCCATGCCCATGTGACAAGCACCAAGGTTGTGCCCGGCAAGGCACGCAAGCCGTGCCGGGCCAAAGACCCTCGACCAGGCACGGCACAAGCCATGCCATGAGAAGACCTGGCACGAGCATGGGCAAGGATCTGCCGTGTTTTGTGCCGGGACAGGCATGGCCGAATCGGGCGGGGCCAGGGCCACACAGCCCATTTTCCACCTCTAGTTTCAAGTTGAGACTACATTATTACAAAAAAATATTCTAGGTGTGACAATTATTTCTATAGTGAAAACACCACACAGTACTTGAGGACATAAAACACCTGAAGCTTATCTAATTCTATATTGGTAATTGCACAAAAACTTTTTAAAATATTTACTTGTATTCAATGCTTTATTTTATGTTTGTTGGAAATTTTTCTGTATTCACATCTTCAAATTAAATGGAAAGAACATATATATATATATATATATATATATATATAAGATATTTCTCTACCAAAAGTGAGAGGCAATATGTTAATAAAATGTCTCTATTAAAAAAAAAGTGACAATGATAAGAATGACAATGAACCACTATAATGGAAAAAATAAAAACAAACTCATAAAATTTAATTTTTTTCCATATTTAATAATGTGTTATAAATATCATACATATTTGAAAAAAAAATAATGTAAAAAACTTTATCCTACGATAAAATGTACATTCATACAATATACCTAATATAACATAAATTAATCTACTACACATATAATAAACATACCAAGTTCAAAATATTTCAATTTTGGACTATTATACATTATCTCTAAAGAATATTCAAACTTTAGTAAAAACAATCTTTAAATATATATATTGAATATGTTAAATAAAAACTTTAATATTAAATGTTGTGATGAATTTCATGAAATGGAAAGCACATCATAGATTTAATAAATAAAGTTATGACATGAACTAGTTGCACATATAAGTTAACATATCACTTTGGTAGTAACAAAAGCATTAATTAAAATAATAGATGTAATATAGT
This sequence comes from Sapria himalayana, assembly GCA_029783825.1. Taxonomy (NCBI): domain Eukaryota; kingdom Viridiplantae; phylum Streptophyta; class Magnoliopsida; order Malpighiales; family Rafflesiaceae; genus Sapria; species Sapria himalayana. The sequence goes on from JAREIK010007045.1 coordinate 233,893, forward strand.
TCATTATGTGACACTCATAATTTTTACAATATGACCATGATAAATAAATATAAATTGATCATTTTTTTATAAAAATAATCATGATTCTAATTAATGTGAAATTATACTTAATTAATCTTCAATGCCAAACAATTTCAAATAGCATATGTAAATGCATAACAAAATTTTAATAAATCTATTTCAAAATCTAAGGCAATACATAGTTTATTATCATAATCAATTAAATTATTTTAATAATTATTTACTTATTAAAATTAAAATGAACATAATTTTTTTTATATATTATTTATAAAAATTAGAGTCATTAAAACTAATAAGTTAAAACCAAAAATTAGTCAACAAAAAATTTTCTAAGAGGCCATACCAGTAAACAAGTCCATGTATTAACCAGATAATCATTGGAGATCGTACTAGTAAACAAGATGTCATTTTTAGTACGGGATATAGGAAATAATAATATCTCAACAAACCTACAATCAAAAGTCAAAGATGTCGTTTGATACGTTTCGAACTCAAGATCTACTACTCTTAAACAAAGATACTTATTATCGCACTAATACATAACCTCCAATACATACATGTAACACAAGGATTTTACAGATAATCAATTCTCAGCATTACTATCATCCAAATACTTTTAGCTTCACATATCTAATATCTTATGAGATTTAACATATTAATATTTGTGTAATTATACATTTTCCCAATAATCATTATTAAATTTAAATTGAGCCAACATGAACTTTTTTTTACATAATATAACATTATATAATACAAAAATTATGTTTTGCAACTCAAAGATAAAAATATTTATGTTTTGATATGACTCTTAAAAGTATTTAAAAAAATAAATATCAAAACATAAAATATTTGCAATTTGAGGCATCCAAAATCAGAAAGCCGATTTGCCCCTATATATAAATGTTTATAGGATTACATATAGGTTTTAAAAGTGATTTCATAATAATTTTAGTAATTTTTGAATTTGAAAATTACATTAAATTATATTAAAATAGCTAGCGTGTCGGCAGAGGAGGGAAAAATTGGATCACTTATTTTAAACATCATAACCATAAATATTTTATATTTTAATTTTTTTTTTACTTTTAAGATGAAATATTAAAACATAAATATTTTTTTATGGCTCCAAAATATAATTTTCCCTTACACATTTCCCTTCATAACTTTTGAGATCCCAATTATCATTATTTAAATTAACAAATAATAATTTTGTTATAAGACTTGCATTGCATTTTGTTCCATTTATTCACTTAAACGTTTCTCTTCATAGGAATATTCTGTATTCCAAATCAGCTAAAAAAATCCTAGGCCAGTCGGAAGTCTACGTGCCATAGCATTATAACTTGAACATTGGGTTCAACCCATTCGGCATGACTGATACTCATACTTTTATCAAAAATAATCAAGTATTATCAAAATCTATCAAATAAACATAAAAAATTAATAAATTAGATCAAATATTATAATAAAACAAAATGAATTATGATATATACAAATATAAGTATAAAAAAATATTTTATAGCATATAGAAGCAGTTCATTCATAAATAATTTGATGACATATAGACAAAAATAAAAATCACAATAACTTAAACTCATATGTAACATGTTAACACATCATATGATACCTAAGTTCATTTATGATATATGCACTTTATGTCAAAACATAATGAACCTCTATTATGACATATACATATGGATGAAAATGTCATATAAAGTACACAAGACTCTCATTTATCATGAAATCTAAAAAAACTTAATACCTCAATAGTCTTACTTCTAGAAATTTAAAAAATTATATCTAAAGAATTTGAAACCCAAAATTTATCATACTTGAACAAAAATACTGGTCATCATAAAAAATTGTAACCTCTATTATATGAACATAATATGGGAACTTATAAAGTGATAAATCATCTCAATATTATTCTCAATTAAATACTTTTTAGCTTCAAAATTTTAATGAGATCCAGTATATTAGTATTTATGTAATCAAACACAAAATACATACGCATATAAGTATAAGTAAATCATTCATAAACAATTCATTGGCATGTGCTCAAAATACACACTCTTTTACAACATATTAACAAACTTATAAAATACTAATTTCGCTTATGAGAAAAAGACATTTATTTCAAGAATACAATGAAACTCACTTATAACTCATACATCATAATTGAAATTAAACAAATTTTAAATGTCATCTAAATTCATTAAACAAAATCAAAAATTAACAAAAATTATAAAAATATCATAAATGATTCACTGATAATCATGAATGAGAATGTATTTACCGATGAATAATTATTATGATATTAATGGTTGTAACATATTTACCAATGAATAATTATTACAATATTAATAATTATACCATATTTATCAGTAAATAGTTATTATGATATTAATGAATGTAATACATTTACAAAATGAATAATTATTATGATAATAATAATTGTAACACTATATATATGAGTTTCTTGAAGAATAAAAATTATATAAAAATCATTAAATTATATAAAAATCAAGAAATCTTATTGGATAACATCCAAATATATAGAAAGATACTAGTAATATTTGATTCATCAAATAATAATGCTAATTTTTAACATGATTGCTTTCCTAGTGAATTTATTTATGTTCAAACTCAACTAATTTGATGCAAACTATGCATTTTTCTCCCTGACATTATTTTCACGACAAAATGAAACTAAAAACATAAATTAGCAATTTACCTGAAACTTGTTCATCTCGTTCTCAAACTGGTTTTGAGCATTGACAACTGGAAGACTACAATTCTGAACACAATTGCTTATGACTTCTTGCTTCCTACTTCTATCAAAACATTCGTATGCACATTTGAAGTATGCTTGCTGCAAATAATGATGGTTTCAAGTAACACAAAGATAAAATGCACATCACCACTATCTAGGAAAGAAGAGTAGCTATTATGATTTATGAATGTTTTTGCACTAACCTATGTGACACAATGAAAACTACAAAAGATATATAAATTAAGCAGATTGCAAATTTAAAGAAGTAAACATTATATATATATATATATATATATATATATTGATCTTTTTTGTATTCATTCCATTTTGTTAGAGGCATTACCTAAGAAAAATTCTAGGGTTCATCATTTCATCATAATTATAAACACCACATCAGCTAGTAATATAAGTGTCAAGTGGGCCGGGCCGTCCAGGCCCGACCAAAGGCACAACCCGAATGAGCCGTGACTGCCCAGCATGGCACGGTCCAGAACCATGTGTGGGCCCATGCTGGGCTGGCTCTAGGCCCGGTTTGTATTGTGCCGTGCCGAGCACACCCGGGCCTTGTGTCGGACCAAGCTCGACCAGGTTGCATGACCTGAAGACATGGTTTATTAGCATGGCCCGAACCATGTTCTAGATCTCGGACTGGTTTTTGGGCACAATCCAAACCCAATTGCCCGAATGTTGCCTAAGACCCATGACTGTGAGCTATCAGGTTCAGCTTGAGCCTGAGCCCCAGAAGTCGAAGATTCTGGAACCGTTGAGTCAAATGGAACTAACAATCAAAAAAAAATCAAAAAAATAGTGTTTTCCTACTGTTGGATTCAGCCCCAATAGCTAGGGGCAGAATCCGACTACTATCAAAATTCTGCCAAAAAATATTTTAAAAATCATAAAAAAATAAAAAAATTATTTTTTTTAAATTACTTTTTTCAAATATATATATATACCTCTCTTTCTCTAATATATATCCTAATTCTATTCATTTTCTCATTCTCTCTATCTCACTCTCGTATCGTCTCTCTTTCTCTCTTCTTTCAAGACTGGTGTGTGGACTATGATACGGACATCTGTCATCGAACATCACACATTGTCAAACAAAAGAAATTTAATACTTTACAGATATTATTTTTTATATTTTGTTTATTTTTTTATTTTTATTTTAGTTTATAGTTTAATATAAATTAATATTTAATTTAAAAAAATACTTTATAATATAATTAATAAACTAATTAAAATTAAAAATTAAAAAAATAATTTTAATGATAATAACAAGATTAACATTACATAGATATAATTAATTTTAATATGAAAAATAATAATCCTACGGAAAGGTCAAAGGCAGTCGAAACTATTTTTTCTCTAATGGCATTGACCCAAATATCTAACAAATAAAAAACTAAAAGAAAATTAATAATTTAGACACACTTTAATATTAAACAAAATAAAAATTTTTAGAATATTGATAAAGAATCAGTACAATACAAATATTATAAAAAAACATTAACTGTAAGAGTTCAAGTGGGACTAGACACCTTGATGAGACATGTCGAACAATACAAAAAAAAATGATACATTAAATTTTAAACAAACCTAATTCAGCAGTGAGAACTTTAAAATTTGATCAAGTTTAGCCTCTATGTTGACCCCTTTCATATAACGCAATGAGTTAGGAATGAAAGACAGTTAAACTAATCATTACAATGATTCTTCCAATTAAATTTTTGTAGTATCCAAGGATAATAAGTATCATGCAAATTTATTTTCAGTATGTATATCGTAAGATTACTAGGTCCACATCTAAAAACGACATACTAAAATACTATATCTTAGAAAAAAATAATAATTTATAAATTTAGAGAATATAGTGGCGTGATATCCATGATATCCAATATCGAGACTATTCATAATGATACATCTTATGCATGCCTCAATGTTCACTATGTAGATTTTAAATAGACACTAAATAAAAAGATATTAGAACTCTCAGAGATTTTATATCCTCATTTTGGCCGGACCATTTACAAATAAATGATAATAATTTTTAGAGAATATAATATAAAAAATAAAATATATAATATCATATTCGATAATGCATCTAATAATGGATAAATCATTAACATATTTGTTATAATTATTAAAGATGAATCATTAGAATAAATTTTTCATGTTAGATATATGTGTCACATTATTAACCTCATAGTACAAACAGGAATAAAAATTATTTCTCCCACTTTAAAAAATATACATAATTCACTAAAATTTCTTTGTATACCTTGTAGACAACATGAGTTTGACGGTATTTATTTATCTGCAAGTCTAAAGAAAAAAAAAATTTAATCGAATGTGAGATACTATTAGAATTACACATACTTTATGTTAGAATCATATATTAGATATGAATACGTATATACGACTAAGTCAATAGTATGAGTGATGAACTTATTCTTGATAATAAAGACCAAGCTACATAAAGTTCATTTATGAAATTCCTGAAAATTATTTATGTCACGACAAATATATATTCATCAACTTATACTCATGATTTGTATTGCACTCATGTGCATAAGCAACATTAGTAACATGTTTAGAAAATTTAGAGATAATCTGACATTTAATAACATGACTCTAGAGATAAAAACCAAATACTTAAAATACCAGTCCACCATTTCATCTTTTTATTATCTGGCTGCCTACATTGTTCGTATGGTTAAGATGGAAGGATGGAGAATATTTTGACATACATATCCTCGTACATAAACCAAAATTACTAACCTGAATGGTTCATTCACAAGAAATTGATTGAGCTATTTACATACTATGATATTAGATGTAATTGTAGTAGTAGTCATGCTTCATGTAAAGACATAAATATCATATTCGAAGACGGTGACTTTTCCATTCAGTTAAAGAAAGAAAAATAATAAGGTAGACAATCGAATAAGAGTGAGCTATTTTGATATTTAAATATTAATAATTGTTTAATTCTATCACATGCCAATAATAAGAACCTTATATTTTATAGTGATAAAAATCATATAAGTCCACATATTTCATACTGTTTTAAATGACATGAGATCTACTGACTCCTCCAATGTCGAGCGTTGTATTAGAATCTATATTTTTTATTACAATGAATATGATTTTAGAAAAGATTTTAAAATTACGACCAAATATTATTGAGACATTGACATGTATGAAGAATCATGCTGCAACTACAATAAAAACTAAAGAGTTAGTAGTTGATAATAATTCATGGAACTTTAATGATAACTAAGATTGAGCGTACTACCTACGGTCTACCACTAGTAATACCATCATATGTTTAAAGGATTAATCATTTTTGAATTGTCTATAAATTTTGTCATTTAAATTTGCTACTTTCATTGTTATTTTATTCTTTATATATTCAGATGCTTACAAGATTTATATTGATCTTTGATGTATTAATTTTTATTTTTTGAGCTTGCTTTATTATTTTATAATTTTTACTTGTATTAAGTTATGAAAATAAAATGATTACAATTTATAATATTTATATTATGTTTTTTCTTTGAGTTATAAGTTATGACTTATGATTGTAATTTGTTTTTTTTGTTGTATGAATTTATTTAATTAATTAATTTAGTATTAAAATTTAAAATATATTTAAAGTTAGAGATGACCCAATTCCAAACGGGCTGAAAAGGCACGTCCCGGAACATACCAGCACCACGCGGCATGACCTAGCATGAAACACACAAGGCCCAATATGACCCAACACGAAACCCACAAGGCCCAATATGACCCAACACGAAACCCACAAGGCCCGGCATAAACAGACACAAATATGGCAAACTTAGGCCTGTTGGTATGTTTCAAGGCCTGCCCTTTTTGAGTCATGCCGTACTTTTGACACCTCTAGCTAGCAAACAAGTTTATGAGAAAAATATATAGATAATGATAAACTAACATTGTTTCAAAGCATCACCCACAGCCATTAAAGCATTAAAACATCCAATGCTGGAGATGAGTAAACTTCACTCTTCTATGCACGTATATGTGAGGGTATTTATGTATATGTGAGAGTGCATGTATTTGTGCTTGTGTGAGACTGAAAACAGCATATTCACTAGTCCCACAAAATATGATTAAAGCATCTCATCACAATGAGTACTCCAATAACCAGCCTACGTACAAACTAAATAAAAAAAAACAAAAATAGACAATAAATACAAGCAAAGTTGCATGCTGTTTTGAGTTTATCAAGGTAATGTACATATACATATATCTATCATATTAAACTTAAATAATAATAAAAACTAAAATTCTCTTGCGATCTTTGTAAAGGTATGTTTAATGGGTAAGTTATGATAGGAACATTAGTAATAATTAATTCATTCTATAACATAGTTATTAAAAAAATCAAATTTAATACCTATAATTCTAAATAAAAAAGTATGACAAATGAAATAGCCTAAAAAAATATAAGAAATAACTCATTATAATAACGTATCGAGTCCAATATAATTAGATAATTAAATTTTCATATAATTATCATATATCATAAAATTCATTCCTATATATACAAAATCAACTCTCAACAAAAAAAGATATCTATCATGTGCCCAAAAATTAGGATAGCTAAGAAGTACAGACACGGACACGGAAATACGATAAGGCAAGATACGAAGACACGGTAAATTCTAAAAAATTAGGATACGGATACGGCTAGGATACGGCATGATAAAAAAATAAAAAATAAAAATAAAAATTATTTTTTTTATAAATATTAGGTATTTTATAAAATAAATTAAATTAAATTAAAATATTTTATTTTATAAAATATATTTTTTTTTATTTTATAAAATAAAAATATGATATTTTGTTTTATAAGATAATATTTATAATTATTTTATTTTATAAAATAATATTTTATAATTATCTTATATTATATAAAAAAATATTTTTTTTATTTTATAAAATAAAAATATTTTATTTTATTTTATAAAAATATCTTATTTTATTTTATAAAAATATCTTACTTTATTTTATAAAAATATTTTATTTTATTTTATGCCAGCCCTGCATCCCCACACATAGCGCCCGCCCCTGCCTCCCCCCTCAAATCGCACCCGCCCCCTGCCTCCCCCCCTCAAATCACGCCCGCCCCCTGCCTCCCCCCCTCAAATCGCGCCCGCCCCCTGCCTCCCCCCCTCAAATCACGCCCGCCCCCTGCCCCCCCCCCTCAAATCGCGCCCGCCCCCTGCCTCCCCCCCTCAAATCGCGCCCGCCCCCTGCCTCCCCCCCTCAAATCGTGCCCGCCTCTTGCCTCCCCCCCTCAAATTGCGCTTGCCCCATGCCTTGAGTGGCCAACATCGCCCGTGCGGTGATGTTGGCCACTGGACGTCGTCGGACGTCGGTCACTCTCAACATGGATACAGCAACCGACGCAACCGTCCGATACGCCACGTGGCGTATCGGATATGGATTGATCAATGATACGCCACGTGGCGTATCAGACACGTATCTGTGACGTGTCCGTACCGTGTCCGCGTGTCCAGGTGTCGGACACGTGGACACGGCTATAGGGAGCCGTGTCCGTGCTTCCTTGCTAAATGCTATAATAATATTTATTACATATTTTCATGGGTTAAAATCATATTTCAACAAAAAATTAAATTTGTATATCAAAATAACACTAAAACAAACATCTAAGAAAATACCTCTATATCACGAAATTATATTTCAATAACTCGGCAATAATAAAAATAATAAAATTATCGACGTACGCTAATAAAAAATTAATCTTAACAAATGAAATCATCTAGTAAAGAAAATAACTAAAAGTGAAATTGACTCAAGGTTGACTCTAAAATATTATTTCAGCCTAAGTAGAGATTTCTATAATCTACAAAAATATTTTTTTAGGCTCAAAAATAAGGTGGAAGCCCCACTGGGAACAAGATCTTTATGAACATTAATTAAGAACAAGATCCTAACAATGAGCCCCTTGTAGCTATTAGTACAAATGAGATTCTAATAACAAAATATATTTTTCATGTCCAACTAATATAAATTAATCATATATAAGTAAATCAACATATAAATTAAACACATAAAAACTAATAATACATATAAACAAATCAATAAATATGCACACAATTACTACCTATCAATTGAGTTTTAAAATGATTTACCTTTCCATCAATATTAATATTTGCAATGAATATTCATAAAAAAAATATTCTCGAATGATATAATATAAGTTCATAAGTTCCACAATAATAAAAAAGTATTTATCTCTTTCATTATCACTAATCATGATAGTTGAAGATGAAATAACACTTTTGAAAAGACAAGAATATATTAGACATGAATGTATAATATTATCTAGTAAAAATAATAGATTAGTAAAAGAATGAGTGCGTCTACAATGATATACAACCTATAAGATCAAAAATAAAATTAGATGCGTCAAGTGAGCCATGCAACAAAGGCATGACACGAGACATGACCTGAATGAGTCATGTCTGGCCCGCACATCACGACTCTTGGCATGCTGGGTCAAAGGCTACAATGCCTCATGTCCGGTTCGTTTGTACTATCCACCGACACAACTACTAAAAATAATGAGAATGCCGACCAAATTACCGACCTAAAAATTAAGTCGATAATTTTTATCCAAATCATGACCATTTAGAAACCAAAAAAATGAATCAAAAAAAAAAAATTTCCGACCAAATTTACGACCAAAGACCGACCATAATTACCAACCAAATATTTTTGGTTGGAAATCGGTCTGTAAATTAGGATTGAATAATTGAATACAAATTGCCGATTATTTAACGACCAAAAATATATTACCATTAAAATTGATCGGTATAGTTATTTTTTAAATTATTTATAACTTTGTACTTACTGAATATTTATCGACCAAATATAGGTAAATAATTAGTGACTAATTCACGATCATTTAGAGACTAAAATAAGGTTTCAGAAAAAAATATTATCAACCAAATTCTCGACAAATACCGACCATATCTACAAATCAAATATTTTGATCAGAAATTAGCTGTAAATTATGATAAAATTAACAAATAAAAATTACCGACAAATTATTGACAATGTAATGACCAAAAATATATTACCATTAAAATTGATCGATAAAGTGGTATTCCAAATATTTATAACTTTATACTTACCTACCTTTTACCGACCATAATTTTGATTGGTAATTCATAGGTTTTATTTTTTAATTTAAAATTCTTTTGCTAAGTCATTAACACCTACAAATATTCGTATCTTAATCATTTTTCGAAGCAAAGGCGTACGCGACTGCAAGCATAAATTCGAGGAATTTTAATCTTTTCTTCTGAATTTAGGTAAATTTTTCTTTGTTCTTCTCTTTCAAAATGCTTATATATATCTTTGTCTCTATGAATTTTATTAGGACAATCAATTTTCATTTTTTTAGTATAATCAGGTATTAGGTTTTTTAATTCTCCTCCGAATTTCATCTTTGTTTCTATTTCATTTAACCTATATAATTTTGATTCTACATAATTAATTAAACTATAATTTTTCAGTGTAATCTTGGATCTTTAATTGTTTAGATTTTTAGGGTTTTATTTATTTTAATTTCAAATACAAAATATTTGCATTTTGTTCTATCCTTCTGAAGCTGAAGAAAATATATAATAATTAATTTATCTGTTTCTGTAACTTAAGAAAAATTAATCTTAATATTAATGGGTTATATTTTTGTTGTATCCGAATAAATTATAAATATGTAATAGTATATATAAACTTTTATACATTTATATAATCATATGACATGTATAAATATATATACTTTAATATATATAAACGTATTCGATATTACATTATAAATAAACATTGATATGTTTATATAAACATATAATATTACATATAAATATTTATACATATGTATTAATGTTTATAAATATTTATATAATATTTAAATAAAACTATCCATTTATATAATTTTTTATATAACAATTATATAACATTAAATGATTATACAATTTTGTAAATATTTATATTACATATTATTTTTTATATAAATATAGAATATTTATAATGTTTATATAAATGTGATATATATATTATATATTATTTATTAAAGTGTTACATATAAATATAATAATATTTAAGTAACATTTATAAAAATATTTTATTAACAAATATTATATAGATACACGTGTTTAATTATATAATCATATGTCATTTTATATAAAAGTATTTATAACTATTTTTTAACTATATAATATAATGTATAACTATATGTATAATTCTATATAACTATTTTTCGAAAAAAATATATACTATAAGTTTACTAATATATAACTATATATAATTATATTTTATTAAATGTATAACTATATAAATATTATATATAATTATATCTTTAAATTCATACATATTTATAACTATGTGTAAAACTATATATAAATATTTGTATAGCTATATAACACTATATAATTAAATATAACTATATTTGTAACTATATATGTGTGTGTGTGTGTGTGTGTATTCATATAATTAAATCTAAATGTATGTTTATAAAGTTGTATATATTTATGTATAACTACTTATAACTACTTGTGTGAATATATCTATATATAACTATATATTTAATTATATATAACTATTTATAACTATATATATTATATGTAAAATAATATATAATTATAAATAATTGTATCTTACTATATGTATAACTATAAAAGTTTTATGTATAATTATATTTAAATATTAAATTTACAACTTATATTTAATATATATTTGTATATAGTAGTATATATAAAAGTATTTTACTATATTTATACATATACATTACTATATGTATAAATATATAAAATTAAATAAACAAATATATAAACTTACATGTATAATATACGTTTAACTATATGTATAACTATATGTATAATCATATATAACCATATTTATAATTACATGTATAACAACATACAATATTATGTTAAATTATATGTATATAACTATATATAAATATTTGTATAACCAAATAAATATCTATATAATTATATATACCTATATTTGTAATTATATATACATATATGTATTAATATAATTTAGTCAAAATATTTGTTTATAACATTGTATATATTTATTTATAACTACTTATAACTACTTGTATGAACATATTAATATATAACTATATGTTTAATTATATATAACTATTTATAACTATATATATTATATGTATAATAATATATAATTATGAATAATTGTATTTTACTATATTTATAACTATAAAAGTTTTATGCATTATTATAGCAATATATTTGTATATAGTATTTTATTATATCTATACCTATACATTACTATATATATAAATATATAAAATTAAATAAACAAAAATATAAACCTACATGTATAAGTATACGTTTAACTATATGTGTAACTATATGTATAACCACATGTAATTATATTTATAATTACATGTATAACAATATACAATATTATGTTGAACTATATGTGTATAACTATATATAAATATTTATATAACTAAATATTTTTATAATTATATATAACTATAATTAGAGACAATCGCATTTGTTAAATAAATTTATTTTTTTAACTAGTTATGAAAGACGATCGTAAATGGATGTACAATGGTCGAATTGTGAATGAAATGTTCTCTAATGAATGGGGAATAAAATTGATGGATTTGTTGAGTTTGCTCTAAGACATCCTGAATGTGTGAATGGTGGTATAAATATAAGGTATCCTTGCATTTTAGTTAAATGTCAGAATAAAAAATTTTTGAATGCTGAGATTGTGAACATGCATTTGTATAGAAATAGTTTTGTGACGAATTACTATGTTTGGATATATCATGGTTAGAAACAAGTCCACCAAATATGTTCAAGTTCAGTATGGGTGTCAGTAAGTGAAACTGATCAATTGATCTCGGATAATATTAATCACATTGTTTACCATAGAATGATTTGTGATGCTGTGAGCCTTAATTTCAACCCGAATGAGAAACTCAATGCCGAGGCAAGGAATTTTTATGACATAATTCGAGTTGGAGACAAACCTGTATATGAGGAAAATTCTAAGTATACTCAACTATCTGTCGCCGTGAGAATGTTAGAAATAAAGTGCAGACAGATGTATTCACAGGCATGGTTTGTTGATATGTCTAATTTCATTCAAGAATTATTGTCACAAGATAGCCTGATGCCATTAAATTTTTACAACACGAAGAAATTAGTTAGAGGTTTGGGATTACCCATACAGGTCATTCATTACTATGTGAAAAATTGTATGATATATTGGGGTAATGACAGTGACCTTAACAGTTATAAAATATGTGGGCATGCTCGGTACAAACAAAAGGTTTGGAGTTTTGTAAATAGATTGTATATACAAAAATTAAAGATGTCTAATAAGAAAATGCATTATTTTTCAATAACACCTAGGTTACAGAGATTGTATGTATCAACCTCAACAGCAAATGAAATGAGGTGGCATTCAGAATATCATATGAAAGACGATAAGATGTGTCACCCTTCTGATGCCCCTGCTTGGAAATATTTTGATGGGTATTTTTCTGATTTTTTTTCTGAAGTTCAAAATGTTAGGCTGAGTTTATTTGATGATGATTTTCAGCCGTTTAATCAATCTGGACAACAATATTCTTTGTAGCCTATGGTGGTGATGCCGTATAATTTGTCTCCATAATTATGTATGAATGAAGAATTTATGTTTTTGACTGTGTTTGTACTGGGGCCTACAAATCCAAAGGAGAAGATAGAATTTTCTTGCAGCCATTGATAACAGATTTGAAAAGTCTTTCAGAGGTTAGGGTTCAAACTTATGTTATTTCCAAACCATAAATGACTTTCCAACGTATTTTATGATGTCTGGGTAGAGTACAACTGGTATGTTGGCATGTCCGTATTGTATGGAAGGTTCTGAAGCTTTTAGATTAATTAAGAACAGAAAACAATCGTGGTTCAACAACCATCCGAAATTTTTGCTCATTAATCATCCGTATCGACATAATACCAAAAACTTCATTAAGAATAAAAAAGTTACTAGGTAATTCCCGGAAGTTAGATCTGAAAATAAAATTCTGCAAAATTTGAATAACATAAGATTGAGGAATGTGATAGATGTGAATGCAGCTATATCTAAAACTTATGGGTGGAATAAAAAAAGTATTTTCTGGGATTTGCACTACTAGCGTGAATACTTGCTCAGGTACAATCTTGATGTTATGCATATCGAGAAGAATGTGTTAGACAACATTTTTAATACAGTGATTAACATTTCAAGGAAAACTAAGAACACGTACAAATCAAGAGATGAGTTAAATAAATATTATCGTCATCCTCAATTTACAAAAAATCTTGTCACCAATAAATATCCTGATGTATCATTTGTTCTAAATAAATCACAGAAAAATATTGTGTTGGAGTAGATAAAAAAACTTAGATTTCCAAATGGGTATACTTCTAATCTAGAGAGATGTGTGGATACGAAAAAATATAAGATGTTTGATATGAAAAGTCATGATTATCATGTATTCGTACAAAAGTTGTTACCAATTACTCTTCGAGAATTCCTGCCTAATAGAATATGGGAGCCAATAACTAAGATTTCTTTATTCTTCAAGCAACTGACTTCTTCTTCTTTGACTGATGAGGAGGGGTTAAAATCTGGATGAATAAATTCCTGTTATCTTATGCAATCTTGAGAAAATCTTTCATTCATATTTTATTAACTCAATGAAACATCTTCCAATGCACTTGACTTACGAAGCTAGGATTGCTGATCATGTCCATTATCGTTGGATGTATCCTTCAAAAATATAATATTAATTCACTCAATCAATTTTTTTCCTATATATATATTTATATATACACAAAAATAACTTATAAAATTCAATAATCTTTTTGTAGATACTTGAAGAAAATAAAACATATAATAATAAATAAGGCTCGGGTTGAGAGTTCTTTATGAATAGGTTATATCATGGATGGAACTACCAAATTCACATCATTCTATTTAAACGAATGAGATCCAACTCTTTCACTTATGAAAAAGCAGAATGAGATTTATCTTTATGACATTGTTGATAATCAAAGAAGCACGGACACGGCTCCCTACAGACGTGTCCACGTGTCCGACACCTGGACACCTCATGGATACTTGTCTGATACGCCACGTGGCATATCATTGATCAATCCGTATCGGATATGCCACGTGGCGTATCGGACGGTTGTGTCGGCTGCCGTATCCATGCCGAGAGTGACCGACGTCCGATGACGTCCAGTGGCAGACGTCGGCCACTCGACGGAGGCGACAGGCACGATATTGGGGAGGCAGGGGCGAGCACGATTTGAGGGGGGGGGGGGGGGGGGGGGGGCAGGGGGCTGACGCAATTTAAGGGCGGTGAGGCAGGGGGCTGGCATAATTTGAGGGGGGAGGTAGTGGGCTGGCACAATATTTGAGGGGGGGGGGAGGCAGGGGGCTGCATTATAAAATATTTTAATATTTATATATAATATAAGATAATTATAAAATATTATTTTATAAGATAAAATAAATATTATCTTATAAAATAAAATATTTTCATTTTATAAAATAAAAAATATATATATTTATTCTATAAAATAAAATAAAATATTTTATTTTATAAAATACCTAATATTTATAAAAAAAATAATTTTTATTTTTAATTTTATTTTTTTTATCATGTCGTATCCTAGTCGTATCCGTATCCTAATTTTTTAGAATTTGTCGTGTCCACGTATCCTACCATGTCGTATCCTCGTGTCCGTGTCCGTGCTTCTTAGTTGATAATGATAAGTTTGAAATTTTCAAGCCTTCGGGTAAAGTAATTGGTGCTGGAGGTAAAAGGTATCTAGCAGACTATGAATATACTGCAGCTAATCTATATGTCCTAATGAATTATCCAGAAGTTCAACAATTCATTGATTAAGTATTTCCTAAAAATAATATGAGATCTATTTAGCATTATAATTTACTATTTCCTATTAATGTATTAATTATTTCTAATTTGTTTTAGTAAATTTGTTATAGATAAATATAAAGAATTTCCAAAAAATAAATGATGAAACTATCAATGCCGTGACGAAGCAAGAATTTCCATCATTTTTTGAATAATAAGTATGTTTACTTAAAATGAAAATCACAAAATAATTGTATTATTCTAATAAAAATTTATAATTGTAATCTATATAATCCACTTAATTTTGATTACAAGTTCATAATCGTACAAATAAAATTTCTAATCATTATATTCGAAGAATAACACAAGGTCCTCTAAGAGAGACTAGAAAGTACAACGGTTATTGTGTGAATGGTTTTAAATTTCACACTAAATCGTATGGTAGTTACCAGGTAACAAATAATACGGGGGTATGCATTAAAGGATCTGTATACAATGAAACCAAATATGACTATTACGAGACTGTGGTCGAAGTGATCGAGTTAGAATTTGAAGCCCTCCCAGTTAAAGAAACTGTGTTATTCAAATGTAAATGGTTCGACCGAACATCACATGTTGATATTGTTGTCCATCCTCTATATAAACTTGTCGATGAGTACGATAAAAAATAATTCAACAAGTATGAACTTTTTGTCTTAGCAGTACAAGCATCACATGTTTATTATTATGAATATCCGGGTCGGACCGATCTTTGAAAGGATTGAAAAGCTGTGTGCAAGATTAAAACAAGAACTCAAATTGACATCTTCACATCAGCAAGTACTGATTTCATAGAACCAACTTTTCAAGATGATAACAATAATGTTATAATCGAAGCTGTGGTGGGGGACGAAGATATCCTTTTAGTCACATCTTCTGAGATGGATACAAGTGGAGATATAGATATTGATAAAAATTTAATTGATTATAAGGAAGAAATGAGTGATGAAGAAGAGTTTAAAAATGATGTTACTACATCTGAAGAAGAATATGAACCAGATTTGGATGATTTTGATGAGAATGAGTAGATAATGAATTTATGTTATTTTATTCGTTAATCATTTTTGTTTATTTCATTATCTTATGTATTTTTAACAGATATGACACGTGAACGAGGTAGAGGCAGCACGTTTCAAGGTCGTACCAGTTATAGTATAGGCAGTAAGGCCTCAAGTATGCCCAAAACTTGTAGAGGGTCATGGATAGATCAGATGTCACAACAGACAGAGAAGGTTGTGAATGTACCACAGCAACAACATCAGCTGATTGATCCACATAATGATACTGAAATTTTAATGAATGATCAAAAGACGTGGGAGGGTGAGGAGGGAGATATGGAGATGTGGGAGAGTCTTCTTCATAGCACCCTACAGACAAAACTTTCCCTATTGTTCAGTTTGATCTGATAATTGATAATCCATAAAATATAAAATTTAACAAATAATTTATCAATTTATTAATTTATTTCTTACTTGCTAATAAATAAATTTTCAGTCTTGTTCCAGAACGAAGTTAGAGTCGTCTTGTTCCATTTCTAGGGTCCTGAAGATAATTTTCAAAAAATTTTTTAAACCTAATAGACATAATTGAAAGTCACGGACACATAGAAACCAATTGATGATTTAGAGAAAATTTAAGGTAAATATTATTACCTAACATTTTTTACATCTTTTATTTATTCTTTTGTTCACTAATTAAAAATTTTTTAATTATAATTACAGAAAGTTTACAGGTGGATACAGCCAAAGGAGGCAATTAAAAGTGTGTTCTACAAACATGTTGCCAGTCGGTATAAAGTCACCGTATACGAGATCAAAGATATATGATTGAAAAAAAAAAAGATTTGAGTATTCCAGATCATATTTTCAAGGAGTGGCAGAGCAGATGGTAAGATCTTGATTATAAAAAGATGTAAGATAAACAGAGCAGCAATCATCACTCAAAGCAGGCTGGGGAGGGTAGTGGCATGTATGCACACACTTGTGGATATCGCTCTATGCGTGAGCACGAACGAGCATTGATATTATTTCTAATTTATATTTTTTATGTTTATTAATTTGTGAAATGTATTCAATTATGCTTAATTTTTATTTCTCATATGAAATTTTTTTTTCAATAGAATTAACGTATGTATTGTGTGTAATTATAAACACGCAAAGATGGTAAGAAGCCCAGTGCTCCAAGCTTATTCAGATACACGCACACGAAGACTCATGATGATCAGACTTTCGTTGATCAGTGATCTCGTGTAGCAAATATAAGTTTCATTTTAAAAAAATTAGCTTTTCTTTTTTTTTATTATAAATTAAAATACTTATCGTATATGTTTATTAGGCAAGATATGAGGAAATGTTAATTGCTACAACTCAAGCGCATTCCCAGTCTACTTCAGGTTCATGTGATGATGCAACAGTAATATATCATTCATCAGCTCCACCAGTTGATACAAATCAGATTTGGTATGCGACTATTGATGGCAAGAAGATGATGCTCGTCTATAGTGTGAGTTTTCGACATCATCATTTTACTCGCTTAGACGACTAGATTATAAAGCTGAATTTTCAGGACTAGTTTCGAATTTGTTCTCGACGATGGAAAAATTTCAGGACGCGATGCAAAATGCGATACAGTATCAGTTGGTCAATACCGAGCAACGCATGATCAACTATGAAGATGATAGGGATGAATTGCGTATGCGTTTTGACTGACTTACAAAGAAGTTTCATGAATGAGAATTGCAGTTCAACCTTGATCATCTACCTCAAATTATTCGGCGTAATGCTCCAACTACAACATCTACTCTATCACCTACAGCAACACCTACATCAACTGCATCAGGACTAGCAGTAGTAGACAGTTCTACCCCAGTACCCGACATCTCACCATGTGGACCAGATACGTCGCAGCATAACAATTATGAAACCAAGTTAGAAGATTAAGTGTATTACACATTTATTTTTTAATGTCTTAAACTTTGATTTTAAATTTCATTTTTTTATTTTCTCTTGTCGTATTAACTATAAATATGCAATATATATAGTTGGTTGTTGGATTTAATTAGAATTTTTTTTGTTACATTATATGAATATATTTCCGAATGTATATTTATTTCAAAAGCAAGATTTATAAATCAAAACTGGAAAAAAAAATATTTAGTCGGTAATTACCAACGAAATTGCGACCAAAAATCGACCAAAATTTTTTAATATCAATTATCGGTAAAAAATCACCAAATAGTCAGTAATACTCTTGGAGATCAATTACCGACTAATAATTTTAAAATATTTTAATCGGTTTTTAGTCACAATTTTTTCGGTTATTACCGATCATTTTGTGACCATTTACTGACCTAATTCTTTTAGTCGGAAAATAGTTAGAATATAATCAAAAATTATTTGTCAGTAAATGGTCTATAAATTATCGATAATTACCGACCATTTGGAGATCATTTACCGACCTAATACTTTCGGTCAAAAAATGATCGAAATATAGTTAGATATTATTTGTCGGTAAATAGTATGTAGTCGGTCAGTAATTACCGACCATTTGAAGACCATTTACCGACCAAGTGCTTTTGGTCGGAAAATTGTTAAAATTTAGTCAGTAATTATTTGTCAGTGAATGGTCTGTAAATTATCATTAATTACTGACCATTGGATAGAAATCTAACTATTGTAGATTTTTCTATTTACATTAATAATTTTTTTTTAGATTAAAATAATATATTTTTAAAATTATTTTAAGGATAGAAATCTAACTACAAATTTCTATTGTAGCCATTGGAAACAAATCCGATGACTACGAATTCTCTAAATTTTAAAAAAAATATATTTTTTTGCCGACATGAAAAGCAACATGGCATGCCAATCACTTTCCATGTCAATGCCTTAAAGGTGTTAAGTGGATCGTGAGGCCCAGAGCTGACCCGAGGCATGCCCCGATTCGGTCGTGCTGGGCCTGCTCATGTAATGACTCGTGTCATGTCGTGCTGGGCCTGCTCACATAATGACTCATGTCATGCCGTGCCTAGGCCAAACAGGCCACATGCCGAGCCAGGCACGACCGAGCACAAAGGCCCATGGGCACGATATCTTAACACGAACCGAGATATGCCCCGAACCAGTCCCAAGCTCCTAACCCAAACCAAAGGCCCAACGAATCCAAAATTCCATCGGGCCAGAACCCAACCCGCGGTCTTTTTCCGCACCCTCCAGACCCAAGTCTGAGGCCAAGCTCGAGCCATCCACTCCACTCCATGGCTCAATTCCAGAAAAAAAAAGCTTCTAAAATAAAGCGTTCGAATCGATTCAATGGTTGAACTGACCCAATGGTAAAAAAAATAAAAAAAAAATTAATCTAAGCCATTGGATTTCACTTCCAATAGCTATGAGACAGAATCCGATGGCCCTAAGAATTCTGCTAGTTATTTTATTATAAAAAAATTAAAAAATCAAAAAAAAATAATTTTTTTTTAAATATATATTCTTTTTTTATTTATAAAATCCTCCCCTCCCCTCCCCCCTCATTCTAAGATTTATGTTTTCAAAAACATAAATCTTTTGCTCTTTTCTTTTTCTCTTTTTAATTTTCTCTTTCTCGAGACTCAAGTTTTAGAATATCAATTATGGACTTTCATCATTTCATATTTCGAGACTCAGCTTTAGTGCATATTGTGATGCACATGCAGTGCGGACATAAAAAAAACTAAAATTTACGCAATACGATTTACAAGTATTTTTTTTATTTAATAGTTTTTAACAAATAAGCACGGATACGGCTCCCTATAGGCGTGTCCGTGTGTCAGACACTCGGACACGTGGACACGGTACGGACACGGTATGGATACGTGTCTGATACGCCAAGTGGCATATCTTTGATCAATCAGTATCCGATATGTCATGTGGCATATCGGACGGATTCGTCGGCTGCCGTATCCATGCCGACAATGCCCGACGACGTCGCCCATTATGGCCAATGGCCAATTCTGTGAGGCGGCACAAGTGAGCACGATTCTGTGGGGCGGCGAAGGTGGGCGCGATTCTGTGGAGGGGGCAGGGGGCGAGCGTGATTTGTGGGAGGCAGGAGGCGTGCGCGATTCCGTGGAGAGGCAGGGCACGATTTGTGGGAGGCATGGGAGTGGGGGGGGTGGGCCTGATTTTTATAAAATAAAAAAATTATATTTTTATATAATATAAGATTATTATTAAATATTATTTTATAAAATAAGATAATTATAAATATTATCTTATAAAATAAAATAAAATACAATATTTTAATTTTATAAAATAAAAAAACATTTATTTATTTAATAAAATAAAATAAAATATATTATTTTATTTTATAAGATACCTAATATTTATAAATAATAATTTTTATTTTTATTTTTATTTTTATTTTTATTTTTTTTATTATGTAGTATCTTAGCTGTATCCGTATCCTAATTTTTTTGAATTTGTCATGTCCTCGTATCCTGCTGTATCATATTCTCGTGTCTATCTTCGTGTCCGTGCTTCTCATGTTTTTAAATTTTAAAGTATAAAAATTTAAATCTAGAAATAAAATTTTCTACTTTTTCTCTCTAATCTAATCTCTCTTTCTAGTCTAAAAAATAAAAAAAATGATAAATAATAATTTTAATAACAAAAATAAATTTAATTATAATTTAAATAACAAAAATATTAAGGAAAGATCTGAGGCTGCCTAAACTTTGATTTCTTCGATCAATTCGACTCAAACATCTAAAAAATAAAAAACTAAAAGAATTTCAGTAATTTGTAATAACTTAATATAATAAAACAAAAAAAAATATTAGGAATACCAAAGAAAAATCTGCACAATACAAATATTATAAAAAAATATTAATATGTAAGAATTCGTATGAATCTAGGCACCTTAAGAAGCATGCCGAACGATGCACAAAAAAATATGATGCATTAGATCCTAGAAAAATCCAACTTAGAGATAGCCGGTATGTTTTTTAAGGCTGGATCCAATTCAATCTTAAAATTTATCTCCTTCATATACAACAACAAATTGGGAATAAAAAGTATTGTCAAACTGATAACCACGATAGATCTTCCGATTATATTTTCAGAAGATCCAAGGATAATCAGTATCATGCAGCCATATTTTAATCTGCATATCATAAGATTCCTATGTCTACATCTAGGAACGACATACTAAAATATTATAAGTTAGAAAAATAAATAATATTATTATATTAAAAAATATAGTGAAGTGGTATCCGTGATGTCCAATATCTGAACTAGTCATGACGATGCATCTTATGCATATCTCACAACCCACTATGTAGATTCTAAATGAAGACTAAATAAAAAAATTTTAGAATTCTCTGAAATCCTATATCTTCATGATGGCCCGGCAATTTTTGAGTACATGATAAAAATCTATAAATAATATAAAATTAAAAATAAAATTTTTAGTATCACATACGATAATGTATCTAATAATGAAGTAGTGATTAATATATTTATTAGGAATATTACAGATGAATCATTAGAAAATATTTTTCACGTTAGATATATATGTCATGTCATTAACAGAATAGTATAAGCAAAGATGAAAATGAGTGCTCCCGCTTTAAAATATATATATAACTCACTAAAATATATTTGTATGTCTTGCAGACAAAAGGAGTTCTGTAGTCTCTATTTTTCTATAAATCTTATGAAAAAAATTCTAATCGGATGTGAAACATCGTTGGAATTACACATACATGATGTTGAAGTCATATTTTGAATACGAACACGTGATATCTGACTATGTCAATAATAAGAATGACAAACTTATTATTGATAATACTGACTAGGTTACAAAAATTTTATTTATGAAATTCCTGAAAATTTTTTATGACATGACAAACGTGTGTTAATCAGTTTATACTCTCACGACTTGCATTGTATTCAGGCGTATATGCAATATTAATAGCATATTTTATAAGTATCATGATGAACAATATGATTATATAGAAGGAAAACAAGTATTTAAAGTACTGATCTATTATTTCATCTTTATATTGTCTAGCTGTCTACATGAACCCTAGAATTAAAGTAGAATGGATAGAGAATATTTTGACATACATTTTCTCGTGCATGAACATGAAAACCCACCTGAAGAGTTCATTCACGAGAAGTTGACAGAGCTCTTTACATACTAAGATACAAGGTATAGTAGTTGAACTAGTAAGGTTCCAAGTACGAACATAAATATCATATTCGAAGATAATTTTTCCATTCAGTTAATGAGAAGAAATATACGGGATGAACCATAGAATATGAACGAACTATCTCGGTAATTAGATACTGATTACTACTCAATCCTATAATATTCTGATACTAAGAATCTTGATATATTACAATGATGAAAATCATACGAGTTCACCTTTCCCGTATTATCTAAAATGGTACGGAATCTACTGACTCCTCCAGTATCGAGCATAGTATTGAAGTCTACTTTTTCTATTATAGTAAATATTATTTTGAATAGAAAATCGAGATTACATCTAGATATTATTGAAACTTTAGCATGCATGAAGAATTAGGAGGATTAGAGCTTGAGCATCCAAGATCATGCTAGGACAGCAACAAAAACAAAGAAATTGATTGCTGATAATGATCCGTGTGATATTGATATTGAAAATAATATGATGATTGATAAAGTTGACGGTTGACGATTGAGATACTGATGTCTGATATTTGATTTCAATTTACTCATGTACATTGTATTTGTATTTATTAATTTTTTTTTATGATATTACTTTAAGTTTGTGTCTTTGTAGATTGATGCTTGAAACTTGAATATTTATTATTTATAATTTTTCATTTTTCATTAATTTTAAATTTATATTCATATTTAAATTTTAATATTTTATTAATTCATACATTTAAACTGATATACATTTAGTTTTAAAATTTAAGTTGTTTATTATAATAAATAAACTTAATATTTTATTAAATTTAATTAAATAAAAATTTTAAATTTAATTATTTATTCATAGTTAATAATTAACATTAACTATTAATATTAACTAATTACTAAAAACAATAACAAAAACTTTTAGAGTCTTAAATATATATAAACATTAACTTTTATAAATAAAAAAATTTTAATAAATTATAAATTAAAAACCAGCCCATACGAGCCCAACCCAGCATTATTTCATCACTTTTAGGGCAGACGGGCGATGTCAGGCCTGACCTGATAAACTATGTCGGACTAAGCACGGCATAGTGGCCTAGTTGGGCCACCTAAAATTAGATCGAGTCAGCGCGACCAGGCCTATTTGACACCTCTACAAGGCCTATTATGTAAATTCATAATGAGCATGACCGCAAAGTACTAGAGGTGTCGAATGGGTCGGGTCATGCCCATACCTGTGCCTGTGTCGGGCCTATTCATGGCACGACTCATGTTGTGTCGTGCCGAGGCCAACCAGGCCACGTACTGGGCCAAGCATGACTCGGTACCAAGGCCCATAGACACAATATCTTGACACGAGCCGAGATAAGCCCCACCCAGCCCAATGCCTCGACCTGAACCCAACTATGCGAGGCCCGAGCCTGACAGATCTGAAGGTTCCATCGGGCCAGAAGCCGACCAGCGGTCTTTTTTGACCTAAATCCAATGAGCAATTCCATTCCAAAAGCCGAAGCTTATGGAATGAGAACCATTCGACGGTCAAACTAACTCAATGTAAAAAAAAATTTAATCTAAGTCATTGGATTTCACCTCCAACAGCTATGGAGCAGAATCCAACGGCCCTAAAGATTCTACTCATTTTTTAATTATTAAAGATTAAATAAAAAATCAGAAAAATACTTTTTTTTAAAATTTTTTAATAATCTATAAAATTCTTCTCTCATTCTAAGATTTATATTTTTTAAAAACATAAATCTATTGGCTTTTGCTCCTCACTCTCTCTCTCTCTAATTTTTTCTCTCTCGAGATTTTGACATTTCGCATTTTGGCCTTTGAGACTCGACTTTGGCCTTTGGTGTGGATTGTGGTACACGTACGGTGCGGAGATAAAAAATTTAAAATTTATGCATTTTGATTTACAAGTATTTTTTTATTAATTAATTTTTTAAGTTTTAAAGTTTTAAATTTAAAAAATTTTCTCTAATCTAATCTCTCTCTACTCTCTAGTCTAGTCTCTCTCTCTCTACTCTCTAGTCTAGTCTCTCTCTCTCTCTCTCTAGTCTAGTCTCTCTCTACTCTAGTCTAAAAAAATTAAAAAATAATGAATAATAATTTAAATAAGAAAATGAAATGAATTAAATTTAGAAAATAATAATCTTACGAAAAGGTCTGGGATTGCCAAAACTGTGATTTCTCTAATCGTCTCGACCCAAACATCTAAAAACAAAAAATTAGAAGAACTTCAATAATTTGAACATACTGTAATATAATAAAACAAAAAAAAATTAGGGATGCAGAAGAATCAGCACAGTATAAATATTATAAGAAAATTTTAAGCTGTAAGAATTTATGTGGGACTGAGCATCTTAAAAGGATATGCCAAACTATGCATCAAAATATATGGTGCATTAAATCCAAACACAACTCAATGGTGGGTTTTTTGAGACTGTATCCAATTTAGTCTCAAAGTTTATTTCCTTCATATACCGCAATGAGTTGAGTAGAGAATACATGACCAAACTAATCATCACGATGGATCTTTCAATTAAATTTTTGAAATATCTAAAGGTAATCAGTATTATGCAAAGATATTTTCAGCCTGCATATCATAAGATTCTTAGGTCCACATCTAAAATTGACATACTAAAATATTATAAGTTAAAAAAATAAATAATAATTAATAAAATTAGAAAATATAATGGTGTGATGTCCGTGATATCTAAAATCTGAACTAGTAATAATATACATCTTATGCATGTCTCACCGCTCACTATGTAGATTCAAAATAGACATAAAATAAAATAATTTTAGGATTCTATAAGATTCTCCATCCTCATGATGGCCATATTATTTTTGAGTGGATGATAAAAATTTTTAGAGGATATAAAATTCAAAATAAAATTTAGTATCATATTTGATAATTTATCTAATAATGGAGTAGTAATTAATATCTTTATTGAAAATATTAAAGATAATCATTAGGATATATTTTTCACATTGGATGCTTATGTCAAGTGATTAACTTGATTGTACGAGTGGGAATGAAGGTGTGTGCCCCCACTTTAGAAAACATACATAACTCACTAAATTATATGTACATGCCTTGCTGATAATAATAGTTCAGTAGTCTCTATTTGTCTATAAATTTTAAGAAGAAGAAATTTAAATCAGGTATGAGATACCGTTAATTATACTTACCTGATATTGGAGTCATGTGTTGGATACGAACACGTAATATCCGACTACATCAATAGTAAGAGTGACAAACTTATTATTAATGACACTAACTAAACTATAGAAATTTCATTTATAAAATTCTTAAAAAAATTTCATGACATGACAAACATATATTCGTCAGTTTATACTCCCACAACTTGCATTATACTCAGTTACATGTGCAACATTAATAGCATGTTTAAGAAATATCAAAATAACCTAATACTTAGCAATATGATTATAGAGATGAAAACCAAGTACTTAAAATATTAGTACACTATTCCATTTCTTTATTTTCTAATAATCTGCATGGATCCTAGTGTTAAGATGGAAGAGATAAAGAATACTCTATTTACATTTTCTCATTCATGAACCTGCAAGACTCACCTGAAGGATTGAATCACGAGAAGTTGTCTAAACTCTTTACATACTACAATACTAGGTATGGTGTTAGTAGTAGTGAGACTCCAAGTATGAATATGAATATCATATTTGGAGAAGATAACTTTTCCATTTAGTTAGCGAAGAAAGAAATAATGGGATAGATAGTCAAATAGGAGCAAGCTGTCTCGATACTTAGATATCAATTACTACTCAATCCTATTACATTCTGATACTAAGAATTTTAATATATTATAGTGATGAAAATCATACGAGTCCACCTTTCTCAAACTTACTATCTAAAATAATACGAGATCTACTGACTTCTCCAATGTCGAGCATAGCATCGGAGTTTGCTTTTTCTGTTGTAGTAAATATAATTTCGGATAGGATATCAAGATTACATTCAAATATTATTAAGACTTTAGTATGCATAAAGAATTGGAAAGATTCAAGCTTGGACATACAAAATCATGTTGTGACTATAATAAAAGTGGAGAAGTTGATTGTGTATGATAATTCATGTGATATTATTATTGAGGATGATATGACAATTGATGACATTGACGATTAACGTTACTGGATTACAATGTTTATGCCTGATATTTGATTTCAACTTACTCATTTATATTTTATTTGTATTTGTTTATTTTTTTTTTGTGATATTACTTTTAACATTAAGTTTGTGTCTTTGTAGATTGATATATTTGATGCTTGAAACTTAAATATTAATTTTTTTATGAATTCATACACTTATACTAATACACATTTAGTTTTAAAATTTATGTTGTTTACAATTTATCTTTATTATAATAAATAAACTTAATGTTTTATTACATTTAATATTAAAAAAAATTAAAATTTAATTATTTATTTATAGTTAACAATTAATATTAACTAATTACTAAAAATAATAAAAAAAAAATTTAAAGTATTAAGAATATATAAACATAAACTAAATACTACTCTGAAAAAAAAATTATAAAAAATTAAAACTAGCCCATATGGGCTAGAACTGGCACGGTCCTACATTGTTTCTTAACCTACAGGGTCGACGAATAGTGTCAGGTCTAGCCTAAAAAAACCATGTCAGGTCTGGCCTGAAAAAAACCATGTCATGCCAGACATGGCACAATTATTATACCATGTCAAGTTATGGACGATACGATGGCCGAGTTTGGCCACCTAAAACTAGGTCGGCCCATTTGACATTTCTACAAGGTGTATGCCCAACTTTTTAAAAAAAATTCAAACCACAAATCAAAGCCTATAAATCATGCCTGGTTTAGCATGAGGCAAGGTGGCCCACAGCTTAGCACAACATAACCTCAATTCAATCACAATTTTGGATTGTGTCATGCTCGGCCATGCACAACTAATTTAGGCCATGCCTTGAACAGTGCACAAGCTCTCTGATTCACTTGACACCTCTAATAGAGAGCAACAATAGTAATTATCATTATCACATGAAAAAAATATATTTCAATAATTAATATCATAAATTTAAATAAAACACATAACTACCAACAAAACTTAGTCAATCACAATTCTCTTAGTTCATACTTTACCATATAGACCTATTTACATCTCATTACCAGCTTACCTGAAACTTACAAAACAAAATCCCAAAAATTTGTCATCAACACATCTACCACAGTTTGTCATCATCCCAAATGACTAAGTTACACAAAAAAGAAATTATAAATCTTACAGATATCAAGAAAAAAAAACTTAAATATAAAACATTAAAACAAAAATTAAGATAGTGTATATTATAGTGAACATTGGATATAACATATTTTTAATTTATTTAATAGTTAATTTAAAAGGTCAAAATCATTACTTTGAACCAAAATAGTTGATATAATAATAGATTCATCTGACAAGATTACTAATGTATTCGTCTAATATATATACCATTAGGTTGGAATCATTAAATCTCTCAACTCTCATCTCACCTTCTTGGGAAGACCAACACCTCATATCAAATGGGCCACTAACACTCAGCTTCTCTCATGGCATAAAATTTTAGAAAAAATTTCACTACAATAAGCAAGAGAAGTCTCACTACTCTTCTTAAAATTAGTTGTGCTATTATTATAATAAAATATCAACTATTATTTCTCATTCCTAAATATATTCACATCTCATATCAAGTGAGAGTTGGGGTGCTAAAACTTGGCTCATCATCATGACAGAAAGCTTCAAGGCAAGTCTCACTACTATAAGGAAGAGAAATCTCATAACCAACTTTGCCTTAAATCGATTAACATTTCCTTAGAGTTCAAATTGAACAGAGTACGCATATTTGCATCCCATTACCAACTTTCTTGAAAAACAAAATAAGATCCTATGAGTATTCAAATATAATTATGCTTAATTTATCCAATATAATCTATCATCATTTTAAAGAATAAGTTACTCAAAAAAAATTATCATAAATATTACAAATATCATGAGAATATAAAAAATTTGAAAATATAATATCAAAATAAGAATAAGATAACACATACGGTGATAAGCTAAGAAACACGGACACAAATACAGATATGAGAATAAGATATTACAAAATACGGGAACACGATAAATTTTAAAAAACTAAGATACGAATATGACTAGTACACGGTATAATAAAATAAAAAAATATATAAATATTATTTTAAAAAATAATTATACTTACATATTACATATTTAAAAATTAAAATCATACATTTAAACTCTTCGCCTTACTGCTCCAATTTCGTAATTTCATATAATTTTTTTGTTTATTATTATTGTATATTAATTTATAAATTTTAACAAATAATTATATTTAAATATAATTTTTAATTCAATATTATCTTCGACACCCCCTCAATTTACTGCTTCAACACCCCCCACCTCCATTTACTACTTCGAACCACCCCCCCTATGCTTCAACACCCCCATGTTACTTCAAAATCCCCCCCCCCCAATGTTACTTTTTAGAAATCCCCCCCCTCTGTTACTGCTTCAAAATCCCGAAGACACCCCCCACCATTACCTCAACATCATTGGCCACTCAGCATCGTCGGTGTCGTCGGCTATTCAACGCGTTCATAGGATTTATTACGCGTCGGATATGTATCCGACACATCCATCCGATACACCACATGGCATGTCGGACACGGATTGATCAACGATACACCATGTGGTATATCAAACACGTATCCAATACGTGTCCACACCATATCCACGTGTAAGACACGGGGACATGGCTGTAGTATGACATATCTATGCTTCTTAGGTGATGAGTATTAGGTAGAACATATTCTTAATTCATTGCATAAAAATCAAAAGATCAAAATCATTATTATGAATCAAAATAATTAATATGACAGAAGATTCATCTTAAGATGATTATTGAGGTATTCATCTAATATATATATACCATTAGATTGTAATCATGAAGTCCCTCAACCCTTATCTTCCCTTCCTACAAATACCTACATTTCATGACAAATATGACATTAACACACGACTCATCTTCATGGAACAACATCGCTACAAGTCTCACTACTATAAGCAAGAAAAATCTCACTAAAATTAAGAAGAGAAATCTCATTACTCTCTTCAAAACTAAGTATGATATTAGGTATCATGTGCAGGGACAAAAATAACTTTTACTCTGCAATGCATAATAATTAGATGAGAATAATCGTATCACCAAGATGTTCAAATGTGCATTCTCTTATATTGAATTCTTAATAAATAAATAATCCTCAAAGAACATCAAATCAGGATTGGTAATAATTTTTTTCATCTCTGATAAGTAGTACTTATATTCATTCCAAGTACTATAGTACACAAAAAATACAATTGATAGCACAATCAATTATCTTATCTCTGCCTAAAAAGATGGTGAACATAACAATTACACCCAAAATTTTAAGTGAGGCAAAAAAACTTTCCAATATATAAAAAATTGATGTAAAATAAGACTTATGAGAACATAAAATATTATTTAGTTGAATAAAAAGTTAATATTTTATATCATTTCTCATTAAAAGTGTTGATGAACACTCTTATAAAATAAAAATATCATTATTATTTCAATTAAATATCAATTTTTTTTCTATTAAATTATGATCAAAAGTATTAATAAAAGATATCTAATAATTTATTACGTACTCCTCATACAAATAAAAATAAAATTAATAAATCATCTCAAAAATATTATTACTTCTCAATATTTTAATGCCAAATCAAATTAAATTTTTATTTTTCATAAAATTTTATTAACATAAGCAAAATTTAAGATTTCTTTGAAAATCAATAATCATATATATCTAATCAATCATGAATAAAAATAATAAAATATCTTTGATCATCATATATAATTATTCTATAGGATCCCCAAATACCAAAAAGAAAGCCCTAGTATGATTCCTACCTAACATTCATCAAAGCCAATATACATCATCTATTTGATACATTGCTTTAGAATTTTTTAGGTCAGCTTATTCAATGATATATATTCAAGTGACCAACAACTCAATGGTATATAATCACCGATGGAGCTTATGTGAGTGAAAAAAGAATATAATTCATCTCATTTACTCTTCATGAGAGCCATCCACCGGATATGTCAATCTCATACAAAAATATCTAAAGATAAAATATCACCACTCAATTGTTTTGTACATCAATTAACTAAAAATAAATTATAGTAAAACTCTAAAATAAAAAAAATTATGTAAAAAAACTCAACATTAATATTGTTATGCTCTCTAACTTGGATACAATATCATTGAACATACAAATATCAAAATTACTAAACACCACAAAAAAAGTAAATAAAAAAATATGAACACTCATGACATTTATATTGACTCTTGCATATATAACTAAAAATTCTAAAATGAGATTGTGAAAAGAAATAACCATAAACATAAGAATATCTCAACTATAACTAATAATGCCCAAAAAAAAATCTAGAACAGCACTCTTGAGTAAGAATAACAAAATCAATGTGTACACATAGAAGGTCCAATAGTATGTGGTACAAACTTTAAACCCTATAACATCATTGAAGAGTACATTAATATAGTCAAGTCCCAAGTTTTCTTATATGTATGATGTATCACAAGAACCTAACATATTAGATACAATCAAGTCAATTAACTATCATAAATATACTAGTAACAATTCATCAATCACCAACTATTCATCTGAA
Organism: Sapria himalayana; assembly: GCA_029783825.1. NCBI lineage: Eukaryota > Viridiplantae > Streptophyta > Magnoliopsida > Malpighiales > Rafflesiaceae > Sapria > Sapria himalayana. The sequence continues at coordinate 265,627 of JAREIK010007045.1, forward strand.
TCTATTTGAAGTGACTCATCCAAAAAGAATCTCATGCATACTTGGCTCAAAAATAAAATCCACTAAAATAAATCATAACGAATATATGTTCATTATTAATTTCACTAAATTATCCACAATGATCTCATACAAATTATGATCATCTTCAACAAGAATCACAAAAAAAATATGTACTATACCACTACACCAATATTATAGTCACACACTAATTTACCAATATGAAATAATGAGCAACAAACAATTTCCCTATACACAATAGATGCAAAAACATTATAAATCAAACATCTTACCAAAGTTTAAAATCAAAGGTCATACATAATGTAACCCAAAAGAATATAAATTATACCGAAGCAATATCGGTACCACCATATGAACCATCATGAGATCCACTATATGAGTCAAACCATAAAAAAATGATTGTCAGACATCTAACAAATACAATTATTCACTCACATGCACCAAAGGAAAATAATAATATTATTAAAACCATCCAAATTTTGACAACAACAATTGACAAAAACTCTCACAAACACTTGTGAAAGGTGTTCCACCACTTGAAACACCATGTGTCACTTTTACTCTACCTTCACATGTGTTCTCATATATTATGACTAGAAACTTTTTAGAGTTATAAAAAAAGTCATGAGAAAAGAAGAGCATAAATAAGAGAAAAGAAGAGCATAAACAAGAGAAAGAAAGGAAATAAAAATAAAATAATCTTTTATTCAACTTCAAAAGAAAAATTATAATTATCTATACGTATAATTTAAGATATTTCATATGTTGGGTGCTCTCAAATAATATAATAAAAAAAATAAACAAATAATAATTATAAATCAACACACTAAAATAAATCAACACACTAAAATAAATTTAAACAAAATAAAATAAGTATTTATTCACATAAATTTAATAGATATGATAAAAAAATTTAGTATACTTTTCTAACTAATATACCTCATACTTTAGAATAAAGATACATTTAACATTATGATTCAACATTCTCAATTTAATCAACAATGAGCAACCAAGTTAAAAAATAATAAATAATAAAATTAAGAGATAGAATTTAGGTCAAATACAAATTGAATTTAAATAAAAAACATGAATATATAATAAATACAAAAAATATTCTATATCACAATATGAGTGCACACACATATAGTGTACATATTACTAGTATAATATTCTAGTATTCATTGTCTTCAATTATTCATACCCATGAGCATTACTAATTTCCCCATCTTAATATTCTTTTACAAAGTTATAATCATAGTGATGCAAATACATACACACACATATGCATGCCCACACAGACAAAATATTTTATAAGAAAAAGCCTCTATGATTCAGAATTGCCTTATAATATTCATATCATTAACATTATAAGATTCCCCTCTTCGACATTTCAGTGGTATTAATATGAAACATATCCTGCCCCTACATTTTGTACAAAAAAGTATATACCTACCGTGATGCATCCAATATAAATAGATGTACATGCACACCCACATATTCCATGATTTCATAACAATGAGCATTTTTTTTAGTTCTATTCAAATCCTTCCACCTTATCCATTCATAAAAATAAAATACAAAAAATAGTTTTAGAAGTTGCGCTAAAAGCATCCAACTCTTTCTAGTGATAGTAAACTACAAAAGTACAATTTCCCCCAAATAACGCTTTGCGATAACCTTACGAATTCTGGAACTGCTGACATTCATGGTACACAGCCCCAGTTGACATTTGACTGTTCCATGAGAATTGCACAAAAAAAATGATAACCAGGAAGAATTATTGCATTAGGATAAGAGGATATACCAAGTGTTACATTGATTATCTCACCTGAAGTGTAAAATTGACGTGTTCTTGGATGGGAGACAGATGTTTCTGAGCGGCGGTGTTCACATCATTTAGTTTTTTTCTTAACCTCTCTGACACCATGCGCTGCTCGAGCTCTTGTATGTGATCCATCATCTTTTTTACCAATAAGGAAGTTGCTTGCTATCGATTATAGCAAAAACATTCTCGAGTGGTTGTGTCGTCGGGGAAGCCCAAAGAGCCCTTGGCTAGAAACTCCCGCTTCGGTTTCTACTCGTTGAATCTATCCCGGTAATCATAGGCTCTCGCGCATTTTTTTTATAAAATGCGGCACCCATGTTCCAGCATGGTTTTAGTCCAGCATGGTTTTAGTCCAGCATGGTTTTAGTCCAGCATGGTTTTAGTCCAGCATGGTTTTAGTCCAGCATGGTTTTAGTCCAGCATGGTTTTAGTCCAGCATGGTTTTAGTCCAGCATGGTTTTAGTCCAGCATGGTTTTAGTCCAGCATGGTTTTAGTCCAGCATGGTTTTAGTCCAGCATGGTTTTAGTCCAGCATGGTTTTAGTCCAGCATGGTTTTAGTCCAGCATGGTTTTAGTCCAGCATGGTTTTAGTCCAGCATGGTTCACGAGCTTATTCATGAGATTGGTTCATGAGCTTATTCACGAGCCTGGTTCACGAGCTTATTCACGAGCCTGGTTCACGAGCTTATTCACGAGCTTATTTCACGAGCCTGGTTTACGAGCTTGCTCATAAACTTATTCACGAGCCTATTTATGAGCTGACGAGCTGAGTTTAATGATGCTCGGGCTCGGCTCGTTTAACTTACGAGCCTCAAAATGATGTTCGAAAATTAAAGAAAATATTCATCTAAAATAGCTAACATACAACTTAATTATAAAAGATAAGATAATAAAAGTTCAATTAATTTGATTGAATTTCAAGAATTAAAATATTGATCTTGTTCATTTGTAGGAAAAATTTATTGTGCATCGAGTTTTCTCCATGTTCACGAGCATGTTCACAAGCTTGGTTTACGAGCTTGTTCACAAGCCTAGTTAACGAGCTTGCTCACGAACCTATTCACGAGCCTTTTACGAGCCTGTTTACGAGCTGACGAGCTGAGTTCGAGGGTGCTCGAGCTCGGCTCATTTAACTCACGAGCCTCAAAATGATATTAGGACTCAGCTCATTTAACTTAATAAATGAGTTCGAGCGAACTTCTAACGAGCCGAACACTGAGCAGCTCGCGAGTAGCTCGGCTCGGTTACAGCCCTAGTTTTAATCGAACTTATTTTAATCGAGCTTAATACTGGTACATAATAACATTAAATATTAAGTTGTTTTTTTTATATTTTATTTCTATCAAGAATTTTATTTTCGAATGGGAAGTCGAAAAATGATGGATCAAGCATTTTTAGATACAATGTTTTTTGAATAGATTCTTCTGAATAGAAATGGCCAAAAAAAATTTGCTTAAATCTTTAAACATTTTTTAAAAAATTTTAAGTGAAAATTCTTTAAAAAAAACACGTTTCGACTTAACACTGAAAGTGATTTGATTTCAACGTTAAGCCAAAAAAATAAACACGTCTAAGTGAATATACGACTGAACAGAGTGCCGAGTTCAGCTGCTCTATAAATATTCCGGTGGTTAATCTTGTATATTTTATTTTTCAATTATTTATATTGTTTTTCAATTATTTGTTTCAATTATTTGTTCAATTATTTTTTTCAATTATTTTTTTCAATTATTTTTTCAATTATTTTTTTCAATTATTTTTTTCAATTATTTTTTTCAATTATTTTTTTCAATTATTTTTTTCAATTATTTTTTTCAATTATTTTTTTCAATTATTTTTTTCAATTATTTATCAATTATTTGTTTTTCTATTTTTTTCATATTAGAAATGCAATGAATCAAGAATATGGCATAATTTATCATGTTCAAATATGATCGATCATGTGCAGTGACAAGGAGGGAAACCCCAGAGACGACAAGCATTCCATCGGGCCCTTTAATTACTAAAGTTAAAGGGTTTTTTTTTTTGTTTTTCCATAAGACGAAGAGGGGGCTATAAAAGCAAGATAGATGGTGGTTTTTTTGTTTTTACAATAGACTCCCCTTTCTTTCTCTTGTGGTTCATTCAAACCTAAGAAAAAAAAAATTTCGAAAATATTATAGAAATGTTTTTGAAAGTTGTGTGCTATACACAATTAAACATTAAAAAATTATTAATTTTTTGTTAAGGTGCTAACAATTTGAACTCATAATCTAAAGAATAATATTGAACAACTTCTAGAGCATTGTCCTCGAGGTCTCGAGTTTATATTATTATTTTAGATTTTATTTTTTGAGTTTGAAATTCTAAAAATTTATCTTTGTTCAAAACATAATTTTGGATATTTTATGTTTTATGAAATTTGAGCATGTGTAAAGAACTTTTTGCTACCCATTGTTCGTATAGGTGATAATATATAAATTGGATATTTGATATTTTATGTACAATGTGAATTTTTATATCTTTGGATTGTGAATTAAATTGATTCTGAATTTTAAGATAAGTAGATTGTATATTTAAAAATTTAGATTTTGTTTAATTGGTCTTTTTTAATTAAATAAAATTTTCATTGAATTTTATTTTGTTAAGAGTTAAAATTTTTTAAAATGATACAATTTAGGTCATGTTTGTTTGTTGGGCTGAACACTGAAAGCATTTTGTTGTTAGTGTTCATCTATTTATTTTTTAAAAAAATTTATAACTTAATTCTGAATTTTTTAAAAAAATTATGAATAAAAAAAGTTAAAATATTTGACTTTTTTCTATCTTAAAAAAGTTATTTTTAACCAAAATAAGAACAAATTCATTATTACCTAATAAAGAGAAGTGCTAATGGTACTAACTACTATGGATGACAACGGGGAGTTTGGGACAGTATTACCTCATCTCAACCCGACTCATTTATTTTTTTTAATTTCGCTTTGTTATCATCCCTACTTATTACTCAGTATTAAACAACAAACAACTTAATACTTAATGCTATTAAATATCATTTAGTATTGATATCAAATAAAATTATATTTAACAGTAATCTCAAATAAAATTATATTTAGCATTAAGTAAAAAAAACAAACATCACCTTAATCTCATTTGAGTTTTTTGAATTGAGATGTTTCTATCATGCCAAATAAATAATTTTATTCCTAACATTTAGTGATTTTGAAACAAGGAATAACCTAACCTACTTCTCCTATAACTTGTATCATAGCTTGGTTTCTAATATAGATACCATCAATAAGTGGCATCAGGTGGAGATTTTTGATATCAATACTTAGTATCGGAATCTTTATTGAAATGGTCATTCAGTGATACATATTGAGAAGTAATAGGTTATAAAACCAAATATGTAGTGATCAGCTTTTCAATATATTAGAATATTTTAGGAATACTAATAAAATGAGCAATCAAACAAGCAAAAAAAAATTAACGATGCAGTGATTTACATGGAAACCTCTCCAACACGAAGATGAAAATCACGAGGCTCTTAAGCCCACCAAAATTTTCATTATCACCAAGTACAATATCTCCATCAATTATACAAATTGAGATAAAGTCTTAAATCATAAACAAGTTGCCATGAATTCCAATCCAAGAGTAAAAATTCTGGATTAAAAATAGCAAACTACAACCATGTTTAGAAATTTAATACCGAAGATCCATCCATTAAAATCCAATCTTTGCCATTCAAAACATAGAATAGGATGTTGGCTATCACCAGTAAAAATTTCAACCAGATTTGATATCGTTTGCAATGTCAATCGAAGATCCAACCGTAGAAATTATATCTCCACCATCCAAATCGTAGAATATGATGTTGGCTGTCTCTAGTAAAGATTTCATCAAGATTCGATGTCGATTGATGTGTCAATCTGCCTAAATTTCAGAACTATTCACATGGAAAAAAGTGTTTTGAAAAATTGTCATTTTATTTCTCTTTCTCCTCTCACGCGTCTTCTCTATTTTCTTTTGTATATCCGGTTGTCGCTACCAAATCCTTTAAAAAGCCATACTCATAAATGTATTAATGGGTCAATTGATCACCCATTAAGCATTTGGGCTTTTCCACATTAGTTGGGGGCCCAAAAACCAATAATACATACATAGAATCTAGTTTATTCGATATCATCAAATTGGTATTAGGTTATTATGATACAAATATTGCGATATTGAATATGATTTGAGATTTTTTTTATTTGTGTGGTTTATCTAAGGTTGATTTTGAATTTTGACATCATGGATGCTTATTTTATGATAATAAAATTAAATATAACTAAATATTAAATTTGAAAAAATTTAATGAATTAATATCTTGCCATCAAATAGTAATATGTCTCTAGCAAAAAAAAAAACAAAACCTAATAAAAGAGTGATGAAAATTGAGAAGACATGCTTTGGGGCTAACTCTATCATTCAGAAATTGATACATGGTGATATTTGGGAACATATTGAAAAAATGAGAGTCGACAACATGTTGTCGACTCTAGGAAAGAAACTAGAGTCTATGTTTAAAAAGAACATATTTAGAAATAAAATATTAATCATTAAATGTTTAGTTAACTTAAAGTTAAATAATAAAAATTAAATGCCAACACACATCAATCTCTTTGTAATGATTAATAAACAATATGAATCTATGAATATGTTTTTGGAAGATAAGATACTTGCTTAACTACTACATAGCTTACTTCTAGATAGCTAGATAACTTTATAGTTTCTATAAGTACATTACCACCATGAGGTACTATATCAATATACATTGTCTCCAAGTTTTTATTATGTGAAAAAGTATTTAATTTATCAAATATTCTAGTATATTTTTGTAGTTCAGAATTGTGTGTATGTGAAAAATGGGGTTGATTTGTGTTGATTTCACAATTTTTAATATTTTAGAGAACTTTGATAAATAGTTATGAAATCGACAAGTTTTTGGAGATATTTAGCATAAAAAGTAAGTCTATAAATTTTTTGTAGTTTTAACATCCATTATTGCTCAAAAAATATATCTAAATCTTCATATTAAAATCTTGTGTGCCAAGACTCTGCTCTATCATTAGCATAATTTTTCTATCACGTGATATTTTTTCAATGGCTGTAATATTATTATGTAATTGTAGTCATACTTAGCTCATAAAATTTTAATGATCACAACATAAATTTTATGTCAAAGAAACCAAATACCTCACTAGAGCTTAATGTCGTAGATAATTTAATAGAGCCATAAATGTATATTTATATGCCTTAATAGTCTCAAGTCAGAGTCGTGAATTTTGAGTTATATAAAAATAAAGAGTCACAAGTACTTAGGCCACAGCCATTAAAATTTTTTAAAGTTGTGACTTTTCATTCACTAAATATTATAAAGGATATTATTTAAGTATAATTATTTCTAAGGTTATGACTCTTTTCTACAAAGTAATGCATAGTCATGACTAATACTTACAAGCTAAGTGCAAGGGTTAACCATATACTTATCAAGAAGTATGAACGGCTAAAGTATGCGGCCACTACATGACATCATGGTCATTTTATGGACTACAAATGATGAAGTCACAAAATCACGGCTATTTCATAGTGTCACAGCTTTATGTTATAGAGATATTAGTTTTAAGTTATAGTCATTGTCAGCACCAAGACTTTGTGATACAAAAAGATCAATATGTCAAATATTATCACATTCATGTCTAGAGTTGTGACTTCAAGTTGAAGAGGAGAAGACTAAAGTCATGATTTCTATTGGAGAGTTTTGAATGTGATTTCTTAATTACTTACAGTAATGCAAGGTTACTAGAGTATAAAAAGGGAAATTAGAGAATTTTTGATGGATCACTCTTTTCTTCTTTTTCCCTCTCCCTAAACAAGCATACGCTATAACAACTACAAACCCTATATGTAAATTTCATAGTTTCTAAGATCTTTACAAGTAAGTAAGGAATGTACAATCAATGTCAATCTCTAGAGTTGAAGAGGCACAACTTTCAAACCCTCCTCTTCTAAAAATAAATATAATAATTTGTATTAAATATGTGTGGTTTAGGGTTTGTGTTATTTGGATTATATGATGTAATAGTATGGATGGTTGATACAATATTGATTTACTTATATTTTATGTTCATGTATATTTATATATAGTGTTTAAATAGAACTTGAATTAAAATTCTAACTAATGATGGGTTTGTGTGAGGTTGTCATAGTAGATGGTAAGCCATGAGATTCACTTTTGCATGTGATATAAAGGTGATGACAGCCCTTTCAATTATGATGCATGAGATTAACCTATATGTCAAATCCTAAAGTTTAGGTATGTTAATCATCACGAGTATGGTACTTAGAAGATGAAAGTGTGAATGCTTTTACATATCACTCCAATGTATAAGCCTTAGATAAAAGTGTGAAATTCTTACAGACCATATAGATCATTGGTCTTAATAATGGAGTCTAGTGAATAAGCATATGCATACAAAATAACTATCAAGGATAATTGACAAAGTTACCTAAAATGTTTAGGATTATGAAGACCCTCATGCAAGGATGAAGTATTGTCTCGAAGCTAAGGTACCAAGGCGACAACTATGAGGGGACTATCATTGAGAAAAGTTAAATGGTGACAACCACCTTGAATCTAATATGGCAGGAGGGCATTTGCATAATACTTCAACATTCATTATATGTCCAACATAAGATATATCGAACAAATTAATAGTATCATATAAATTAGGTAATTTGACCATTTACCTAAGATTGATTAATAATCTTAGTATCCCTTCTACTAAAAATAGGTTGCCTCTCGTTATCTAATGATACTATCTATATGAGATCAATATCTAGACTTAAGTCTATTATATTATTTATACAACTCATGCACTTATGGATCTTAGTTGATAGGATAACCTTGTTAATGAGTCTTTTGGGATATCAACTAACTAATTAAATTAGATGAAGTAAAAAAGTTATAATAAATGGTTCAATGGTGACAACCACCAATATGTCGTTAGGGCAAGGATTTATTGCACAATACCCCAAACTTCATTTTGTTTTCAATATAATATATGCCAAAGAGAAGTTTAGAAGAGCCAACACCACTGAGGAAAAGAAATTAAGATAACTAAGGAGAAATATAAAGTTATTGATTTACTTAAGTCTAAAGAATGTGTTACATCATAAATCCCTATAGCTTGTAAAAAAAGTATTGTAATTGAGAATTTAGAAGAGGAATATGAAGATATTACCTAAATTATTCAAAAACATAAAGATAAAAAGAATGATGAAATCTTCATGTCTAATATGGTCTCAATTTGTGGTAGGGGATCTTGAAGAGAGATATGAAGATACAATCTCAATTTTTCAAGAAGAAGATGAAACAAGTGATAAATCTCTATGGCTAATATGAAGATACATATGGTAGAAAATCTTGAAGACAAAATCGAAGATATGACATCAATTACTCAAGAAGAAGAAGATAAATTGAACCATGAAATTTTGGTGGTTGAAATGGAGAAAGTTGTGGAGGAGAAGTTTAGGCAAAAAGATGAAAAAGTCAATATATTTTTAATGTTAAGACTAAGGAGAAAACAAACAAAAAAAGTTTCACCCTAACTATCTTTATGGATGAGAGTATCGATATGATCATTCATCTAATATTCATTAATGATACCAAAGGTACAAAAAAGAAAGAGGTAAAATAATATAGTGAGAAGCTAGCATGGACATCAAAGTCTTAGTTAGAAAAAAATATATTTTGATGATTTAGCTATGGACATTAAAGTAGCACTATTTGAGAGACAATCAAAGAATTTTTTTTATACTGCTTGTTTGATGGAGTGTATTTGTAATGAGAATAAACATTATATATATATATATATACACACTTAATCCCCCCCCCCCCCCACACACACACACACACAAAAGAATAGCGAATTCAACCTAACTATGATTCTTATTCTTTTTGCCTAAAGTTATGACACTTTTTTAGAGTCATGATTTTGATATTATAGAAAAAGTCCACCAAACATTTAATGGAAAATCCATGATAGTTTTTTAGAGTCATGACTTTGGTATTATAAAAAAGTATCATAAAAATTATATGACAAAGTTGTGAAAGTTTTTCAGAGATATGACTTTGGTGTTATAGAAAGCAAAATATTATAGAAGCCAAATGGAAAAGTTGTCGCCTAGATACAATGTTGAGATTTTGAAGGAACTTCTTGAAATGTCGTGACTTTTCATTTACAGAAAAAAAACTAATATGCGGAGTCATGAGTTTCATTTACCAGGCCACGACTATAAATACCTAATCTTCGAATCTCAACAAAAATCTTTTATTTTCTACTAACGCCATGATAATGTATCATAAATTCTTTTAGTTTATTGATTCAATAATGGATGAGAGAATATCATGAAAAACTTATCAAGAAGATAAGACATAAGGAGAAAGAAAAAAGATAAAAACTTATCAATATAGAAATGTCACCCAAAGTTGTGGAATTATATATTATTAGACAAATTCTATGCGATCAAAAAGGGGTTATTAGATATATAGAATTTATAAAATTTATTCCACCCTTAAGGATATTATCAAAAGGTAGAATTAGATATTATTTTGTATGCATAAAGAATAATAGAATGTTTAGGTTGTGAAAAAGTTTTATACAAATTTAGAGGATAAGTAGTGGAAGATGTTTTATGTGAGAGGCACTTAGATTTATTTTGATAGGAGAAATATCAATGAGCTGCTTGGATACCATAGCACCAAAGATAGCATGGATCTTAAATTCCTCTGCATGCAATCCAAATTTTTAGCTATCACCAAATTATTGATGAATCACTACTAAAATTTACTGAATTAACGACCAATTATTTGGTCGGTAAATTAGCTATTTTTTGGTCGATAAACCTATTACATGACCATTTACCGAGCAAATTATTTAGTAGCAATGTTGCTAATTGGTAATTTTTTTGCCAACAAAAAATAAGTTGGTTGGTAAATTACTGACCATTTATCGATAAAAAATTATTGACTATATTTCGACTATTTTCCGACCAAAAGTATTAGGTCAGTAAATGGTCTCTAAATGGTTGGTAATAACCGAGGAATTTGTGACCAAAAATTGACCAAATTTTTTTAATATCATTAGTTGGTAATTGGTCTCCAAAGGTATTACTGATCATTTGGTGACCTTTTACCGACCATTGATATTAAAGAACTTTGGTTGGTTTTTGGTCTCAATTTGGTCGGTAAATTAATTTTTAAATTTTTTTTGTTTTGAGTTTTATATCTTACTTATATATATATATAGATTACAAAACAAAAGAAATGTACAATTAAAACAAGCAAACTAATATATATAATGCATATATATAGTAAATAAGTTAAGAAAAAATAAAAGCATAAATTCCCAAATCCAAGTTTTAGACATAAAAAAATAGTGTGTAATACACTCAATCATCCAACCTAGTGTCGTAATCGTTATGTTGAGATGTATCTGGTCCGTATTGTGATGATGTCGAGTACTGGGGTACCAATCTTGTATGGAGCCGTTGGGCTTTCTCTTGGGCCTGACACATTGTATGGGTTGGTTGCATTAAAAGGTGGAGGAAGTTTCAAAATCAACCACACCCCGTTACACCAAACACTTAGGAAAAATGTCAGTAAGATGAAAATAATTCAAAATAGAAATAAATAGCAAGCAAGCAATATAATCAGTAAAAACAACTCCTGTGATTCATTAATCACTGAAATTGTTATATATGAGTAATGTCAAACATATAGGCATCAAAATGATCGTGTTGTGCCGGAATGACCCATTATAGTGTGGCATATATGTATAGTTATATGTTATTACACATAGTATATATAGTTATAAATAATTATATATAGTTAAACATATAGGTATATATAGATATATTCATACAAGTAATTATAAGTAATTATACATATATGTATACAAATATATAGTTACAATATAGTTACAAACATATAGATTTATATATATGTATACATATATGTATACATAGTTACAATATAGTTATATTTAATTATATAAACTTTTATATAGTTATACATAATTACAAATATTGTTATATTTAATTATATAGAGTTTTATATAGTTATACAAATATATATAAATAGTTATACACATTTAGTTAACATGATGTTGTATGTTGTTATACAAAAATTATAAATAAAGTTACATGTGGTTATACACATAGTTACACATATAGTTATACTTATATTTATACATGTAGGTATGAATATTTTTCAAATAATTTTATATATTTATACATATAGCTATGTATAGGTATAGATATAGTAAAATACTTTTTTATATACTAATATATACAAATATATAATAAATATAAGCTGTAAATATTATATTTAAATATAATTATATATAAAACTTTTATAATTATACATATAGTAAGATACACTTATTTATAGTTATATATTATTATACATATAATATATATAGATATAAATAGTTATATATAATTAAACATATAGTTATATATAGATATATTCATACAAGCAGTTATAAGTAGTTATACATAAATATATACAACATTATAAACATATATTTTCATTATATGTATATGAATACATATTTGTATATATATTTACAAATATAGGTATATTTAATTATATAGAGTGTTACATAGTTATACTATATTTATATATAGTTATACACATATAGTTATAAATATGTATGTAGTTAAAGATATAACTATATATAACATTTATATAGTTATACATTTAGAAAAATACAATTATATATAGTTATATATTATTATACAATATATTGTTTTTAATAATATAGTTATATAGTATTATACATATAGTTATACATTATTATATAGTTAAAAATAGTTATGTATAGTTCATAAATATAGTTATAAAAATAGTTTACTTAATTCTAAATATAGTTATAACTACTTTTATATATAATGGCATATGATTATATAATTAAACAAGTGTTTAGATATAATATTTCTGATTAAAATATTTTTATAAATGTTACTTAAATATAATTATATATATGTAACACTTTTATAAATAATATATATTATATATATCACATTTATATAAACATTATAAATATTCTATATTTATATAAAAATTAATATGTAATATAAATGTTTACAAAATTGTATAAACATTTACTGCTATATAATTGTTATATAAAAAATTATATAAATGGATAATTTTATGTAAATGGTGTATATATTTTTATAAACATCAATACATATGTATTAATAATTAAATATAAACATATCATTGTTTATGTATAATGTAATACATTTATATAAATTAAAGTATAGACATTTATATATAATGTCATATGATTATATCAATGTATAAAACTATATATATACTGTTATGTGTTTATAATTTATTCGAAAAAAATAAAAATATAACCCATTAACATTAAGTTTAATTTTTATTAAGTTATAAAAGTAGAAAACATCAAAAAGGAGAGAACAAAATGCAAACATTAAGAATTTGAAATTAATAAAACCCTAAAAATTTAAATAATAGTAGAACAATGATTACACTGACAATTTATAGTTTCATTAATGGTGTAGAGTCAAAATCATATAGGTGAAATGACAATAGAAGCAAACAGAAAGAAAATTCGGGATGATTTAAAAAAAACTAATATCCGATTATTCTGAAAAAATGAAAATCCGATAGTACTAATAAAATTCAGAGAGATGGAGATATGTATATAGCATTCTGAAGAAGAAGAACAATGAAAAAATTACATGGTAACAGAAGAGATAGAATTCCTAGTTTGCTCCCTTCTAGTTGCACTTTGCCTATGCTTCGAAATATGAAAGGGAGAAATTTTACTAAGTGCTAATGACTTAGCAATTTTTTCATAAATCAAAAAATTTAACCTTGGTATTACCGACCAAAATTTTGGTCGGTAAATGGTCAGTAATTATGATGTTAAAAATAATTTGGAAAGCTACTTTACCGACCATTTTTCATGATAATATATTTTTGGTCATTAAATGGTCGGTAATTTGTCGGTATTTTTTATTTGCTAATTCCCTACCAATTTACAGACCAATTTCTGACCAAAAATATTTGGTTAGTAAATATGATCTGTCATTGGTCGAAAATTTGGTCAGAATTATTTTTTTTTTCGAAACCCCTATTTGCTCTCTAAATGGCACATGAAGGTTAACTTCAAAGAGTGCATAGATATTTGATCAAGAAAAAAATCATGGAAAAAAGTAAAGTTTAGTTATATTATATATGCACATTTATATTACTGATTCGCTTTGTTTATATGATTATTTTGGAGAGTGGTTTTTCTAAATGATATCATCATTATCTATCATTTTGATGTGAAGATGATTTTAAAGAAATCAATTCATAGGTTCCTTGAAAATTAATTTTCTATCCAAATAATTCATCATTCTCTTATCACTTTGCTATGTCTAGTCAAGAGAACTTAAATATGAACAAGCCGATACAATGTGTTTGATGGAATTCCCATGATATTATTATAAGTAAAAAGGAAAATAGAAAAAGATAAAAAAAGGAAAGGAGCTAATGTTTGAAGGGAAAAGACCAATATAAATTTGAAAAGATGCTCATTCTTCACTATAATTGACATACAAAAGTTGGAAAGAATGAGAGAAATGTGAGAAGATGAGTTCTCCCACATTTATCATTTCTCAGCTACACATGATGGTATGTTTGTAGATAATTTGTGTATTTTGAAAAATATATAGTTGAATGTTTGAAAAAAAATAAAGAGCTAAAATAAGAGATCCATTCCTTATACACAATAGTAGTAGATAATGAGAAAATATGATGTGATGCGGGAAAAGAATCTCTATCAAAAAGATATATCTTTTATCATAATGCACGAAAAGTTTGAAGGCATTATTCATAAATTCTTAGAGAAAGGAATAAGATGAGTGAATATTGGTTTAATGGGGAGTGGCGAATCATTTGGAATGTTATGCGAGGCCATCATAGTAGATTAGAAAAGAGCAATGAAAAGAGGAAACAAAGTGAATGAGGATGGAATAATATATCGAGAGCACCAGTGGATGGAGAAAATAGTAAAGTGCATAACAAATTAAAAAGACTTTATTATGTGATGGGATATTTTAAAGGTGAGCAGAATTTGATTGGGAAAAAACAAGAAGTGCTTTATGACATGTTGACAAAGATATTGGTTGGGTTAGCTACTCAAAAGAGAGTTTCAGAAAGGTCATCCACTTCTCTTTTACTATTCGAGTACTAAATGTAAGATTTCACCTTTAAAGAGTATGATCCTAAAGGAAAATCACATTAGCCACCTCCAACACTACCTTAATTATGATAGTAAATCTATGTCATAGCAATTAAATATCATATTGGTGTTAAAGGCCATGGTCAAGTCCAAGCATCATGACTTTATCTTTAATATGCCTTTGGTAATCTCAAGCCAAAGACATGAGATTTAACAAAACCATGATTTTTAAGCTATAAAAAGTTACATAGCCAAAACTACTCAAACCAAAGTCATAATAATTATTCAATATTATGACTTTTGATACACTTAAATGTTATAAAAAATATTACTTGAGTATGAGTACTCTTTAAGGCCATGACTTTTATCCTCAAAGGTAAATAAAACTGACTTTTACATATGCACTAAATGTCAGTGCTATAACATCCTTACACCACTATAATGATATGTTATATGAGAAAAGTGAAGATTAGTGTCATGACCACTTATAGCACCACAGACACTTGAGACATATGAAGAAAAAATTTTATGTTATGGTCATTTCCTAGCGATTAGGCTATATGTTACATAAGAGAGGCCTTTTCAGTACCGAGACTATTTCTCAATGTTGTGGTCATATAATGATCAAGAAAGACCAATGCTAATATCATGACTATTTTACAAATCCATGTACATATTATAATATGAAAGACCCTTAGTAATGATATGACCTTTTCTAGTACTATGGCCCCTTATGAATAACAAAGAGAAACACATGAAGCTATGGCCACTTCATAGCATCACGAATTCATGTTATAGAGATATCAGGCCAAAGTCATGGTCTTTGTTTTGTCTCTTGATATTGTATTGTAGAAAGATTGTGATGCATTCTAGAATAATGATCATTTTCTAGAATCACAACCTCAAGCTCAAGAGATGAAGACTGAAGTGAGAACTTTTTTCTGAAAGTCATGATTTCCTACTTAAAGTAATGAAGAATCACATAAGTTTAAAAATGAGAAAATAAAGAAATCCATGATATATCTCATTCTTCTATCTCTCCTTCCACATAATAAGCAAATCCATAGTAAAATTAATAATCTCTGAGGGTGAATTTCATACAAACCATGGGTTCTAAAGCAAGTAAGGGAAACAATATTAATATAGTTTCTAGAGTAGGGGGTCCAGCTCTCAAACTCTCCCTTTCTAGGGTAGATTCAAAAACTTT
Source organism: Sapria himalayana (assembly GCA_029783825.1). NCBI lineage: Eukaryota > Viridiplantae > Streptophyta > Magnoliopsida > Malpighiales > Rafflesiaceae > Sapria > Sapria himalayana. The sequence continues at coordinate 281,963 of JAREIK010007045.1, forward strand.
TACCAAAATAATATGTGATTGAGTAATTGTGGAAATTAATTTGTGATATGATAATGATTTTTTTGTTAATGAATATATTTGATTTATATTGTATTATGTATATTTATGGATGAGTGGTTAAATATAACTTGAACTCTGGCTTCATTTATTGGTAGGTTTGTGTGAGATTATTGTAGTGGATATTGATAGGTAAACCATAAGGATAAATCATGCATATAGTAAAAAAGAAGTAATAATCCTTTCAACTGTGATGTGTAAGATAAATATATATGTCAAAGTCCAAAATGTAGGTACATTAATCATTGTGAGTATGAGCTTACAAAGCCAAAAATATGAATACTCTTAAACACCAATTCAATATACAAATCTTAAAAGAACTAGTTCTTGATTGAGATGAATATTATATAAAATATTTTCATAAAGATTTTATCTTTAGTATAAGAGTCGCATTATCATTGAGAAAGTCAATGATAGACAAGCCTTAAAACAAACACAAGTATGTTGTGACTCACAAGGTGGTGACAATCCTTGTAAGTTTTTTTGCTATATGGTACTTGTCGGTGAAACTTGATAGGAGAATACATTAATTATGTGAGACACTTCTAAAATCGAAACTAAAAGTATTTTTAAACCATGTCAATTCTTAGTCTTTATGTTATTTGAGGTTAGATAATAGGAGTATGCATATGAAACAATCATAAAGAGTAGTTGATGAAGTTTACTAAAATGTATGAAATTATGAATGACTCTCACATAAAGATTATTTGTGATCTCGATGGTGACATATCGAGGGATAATTATAAGAGGATCACTATTAGGATGGACTCAATGGTGATAGCCACCTTGTATGTCATTAAGGTATGAAGTCATTGTATAACACTCCTACCTTCATTTTGTGTCTAAACATAATATAAGTCAAGTAAATTTCTACATACATCATATATATGAAATGGATAAACCCATAAATCTAAAATTATTCATAAAGTGAATATCCATATAACTACAAATAAGTTATCTCACTATTGAACAACCAAACCATTGATAAAATCATTTTGAGATTGAAATATGGTTAAAGTTTTCTTTACTACTTGTATGACTCATGCACTTGTATTTATTTATTAATGAGATACTCTCTTTTTATGAGCTTCTAAGATACTACATAACAAATAAAATTAGATGACATAATAAAGTCATAATATTTATCTAACAGATCAATTGTAAGTTATGATGAACTTGTAAGTACTTTCATTACCAAGTTCTTTCCACCTCATATCACCTCTCAACTAATGAGAGAGATAAGACAATTTTTGACAAGAGAAGCAAAAGAATATATATGATGCTTGAGATCGATTCAAAAAACTTTTGAGATTGTGCCAGCAATATGGATTATAAGTGTGGTTTTAAGCTCAAACATTCTAAAATTAACTAAATTACATGATGAGGTGAATGGTTGAAATGATTTTGAGTGGTTCTATCATGAACAAATCACTCAAGAAAGTATACTTTTTTATTTGAAGAATTAATAAAGAATAACTTTTAAACTATGAATGACCAAGCATTTGGAATGAAGTAGGCCAAAGTATTGGAGTTGGGCACACTAACAATAAAAGAGGTGAAGGCCAAACTATGAATGACCAAGAATTTACTTTTTGCATTATGTGATGTAATATTTTTTTTTATGTATACATACTCTCACACTTTTTTACATTACAAAAACCCAAATAAAGTTATGATCCTCAAACTCAACTATGACTTACTTGTAAGTTAAATAAAGTCGTGATACTCAAACCCATACATAACCTTTTTTTAAAGAAAAGTCAGGTCCAATAGAATAGTTGAGAAACAAATAGAATAACTTGATTATTAGATTTTATGAAAAAATAAATAACTTATTTATAGATTATGACACTAGGGTACGATAGTTATAGTAAGGATCCGAGTATGAACAAGGATATGGTGGTCCATATTTAAAGATTATGCCTTTTATATTTAGTTACGAAGGGGAAAACACTAGGTTTTCCATCGAATATGAACAATCTATCTCGATACTTAGATATTGATTACTACTTCGTCCTATCACATGATAAAATTAAGAATTTAAATATATTGAGTTAGTAAAAATTATATTAATCCACCTATTCTATGTTATCTAAGATAACATATGATATACTAACTCATCTAGTATCGAGCATGGCAACATAATCTACTTTTTATGTGGCTGTGAATGTTATTTAAGATAAGAGATCTTGACAATGATCAGATATTATATAAGCACTGTTATGCTTAAAAGACTAAAAAAATTCAAAGATGTGTATTCAGTATAGAGTGAAAGAGCTATGTGTGCGAATTTAGGGGTACAATGAAAATAAATGAGTCCAATAAACAAGACAGATAAATGAAGTAGAGTACGACAGCTGTAATAGACAGAGTGGTGTAGAATCTGGCATGAGGTAGGCCCTACGATCTGCCTGGACAAAGGGAACATATTTAAAATAATAAACGTGAGAATATAAAAATCAGTTAGTGGCATAGGTATAAGGAAAATACTATTTTAATTTTTAAATATTTCTTCTCTCAAGACCTCACGTCCACTCTTTTGTAAAGTTCCCCATTTAAAACATTTCATAAAATCTGACTTTATCAAGCCCAAAGAAATGAATTTCATGCTCAAAATCTAATTGACATGACTACTAAAAAAACATAGTATAAATTATTCACAACACACATATGAATTTGTCCACAACACACAAATCAAGCATAAAGTATGTATAATAATCATTTCATAAAAATAACCATGAAAGTACCATAACCTTAAGTATTACCAGGTTATACCTTATTTAGCAATCAACCATGTACTGTACCACATACCCATCACAAACCATCAGTAAACCTGACCTCATGCCACTGTGGCAACTAATAAACTTGTAGTTACACTCGGCCATCATGTGGCAACTAACAAACCTCCAGGTAGACTCGGCCATCACGTGGCAACTAACAAATCTCCAGGTAGACCTAGCTATCACGTGATAACTAACAAACCTCCATGTAGACCCCGACATCACATGGCAACAATCAAACCTCCGGGTAATCCCGGCCATCACGTGGTATCTAATAAACCTACGGGTAAACCCGACTATCATGTAGCACCTAATAAACCTCCAGGTGAATTTATCCATCACGTGACAACTAATCACATATAATCTTTCTCCCACTCACATGTGCTTTTACAACATTACTGTACCATAATTATTTCCCAAATCTCAAAGAAATCTAATTTCTAAAACAATAATTTTTCAAGGTGGTTTAAACCTCAACCCCCGTATCCCAAACATCCAAATACCATAGACTCATTCACAAACTCAGTAAGACTTCCAAATAGATAACATATTGACAAAACTCACATGAAATGATAACTTGTTTACACAAAAATTGATAAATTATATTTGCATGCAACCAATCATTTGATCAAAATAGTATATATGTAAAATATTTAACCACAATAAATATATTAACATAATATTTCAAATCATTTAAAAACATATAAACCACTCACAGATTATAGATGATCAGTCCTGCTCCCCTACAAGTTCGTCTCCCGGCTTGGCATGAACGCCTGTAATACCATTAAAATACTACTCAGGTTTTCAATAACTAAATCAATGACATCGAGATGTCCCAAAGGCCTTAGAATAATTTTTGGAACTACAAAACCTACTAAATTGGGCCATGACAGGCCCAATTATACGATGTGCCCTATAGAAACGATACCCAAAATTGGGGCTTTTCGCCTGGGAGCTCGTTTTTCGAAATAGAATCATCTAATAATTCTTAAATATATCCAATTTCATTAATCCAACACCAATTTTGCATAATTTGACCAATTAATACCAAATTTCACTCTAACTCCTTGGTAATTGCCCGAAACAACATAAAAACGAAAATCTAACCAAACAACGTCCAAAATTCATAAACCACATATCAATGGAAAGTCCAAAAGACCAAGAACTCATTAGTACCATTACCTTAGTCAAACAATCACTGTGGTGGTTAGAAAACTCGATCTGACTGTCGGCCAACTTTATTTTTATCGTATCTTTCAAACGGTGAGGAATCTACAAAAAGAGACCACGAAAATGAGTTTAGGGGGTCCAAAAAAGAGGTAGGCAGGTATGGGGTGGCCAGAAATGGTTGAAAAAGTGGAAAACTTTCTTTGAAGAACGGTGCAGCTGCTTGCGGGTTCGCCGGCAAGATCCCGGCACGTCCGCCGGCGGTTGGCCCTGAAACTTCATGGACGGAATCCTCCGGAAGTGGCTCACGCGTTGGTCTAGCACGTGTCGCCAGTGGCCAGCCGGTGATGCCTCGATTAGTCCGTTCTTCCACGCTGCGCAGATGGCCAAACGGCTCACTTGTGTTCCTAGTTTGGAGAGCTTCTTGCCTAAGGTTTTTAAAGTTTAGAAGGTGTTTTGGGGCTAGGGTTTCATTTGATATCCCAAAGATGTGTTTATATAGGGCCTATGGTCATTTCGGGTAAAAATTCCAGACAGACCTAAACACTACTAAGTGTTGCTGTTTGAACTTCTCGTGACCATAACTTTTTATCTGTAAGTTGGATATTAGTGTTCCACTAGTCTATGAACTCGTATCAACGAGACCTACAAGATGGTGTCTTGGTCAACAAAAAATTACTCACACTTGAAAAAGTCAACTTTGACCAACATACTAAATATTAGTCAACTCTAGTCAAACTTGGTCAGACTTGGTCAAACTTGCTCAAACATGTTAAAGAGTTTGTATTGTTTGGTATGGGTCATTACTAATGATCTATTTCCTATGCATAAGAGTAGCAGAAGAGGTTGAAAAGAATAATATGAAGTGAGAAAATTATTTTCATAAAAAAAAGATGACTTTTGTTATAATGCAAATACAATTTAAAGATTAGATCCACAAATTCTTGGAGGAAGGAATGAAACATGTGGATGTTAAACTAATGAGATGTACTAAATCATTTGGAATTCTCTACATAATGGTTGTGGTAGATTGTAAAATAGTAATGGAGGAAAGTGACATAGCAAATAGGAATGAAATGATATATAGGGTGTGCTAATGGATGGATAAAATATAAAATTATAGTGTAAACCAAAAAGATTTTTATTTTGTGATGAGAAAATTTGAGATTGCACTAAATTCGATTGAGCCAAGATAGGAGGCTCTATATGACATTATTTTGGAAAAAGATACTGAATGAGTTATCCACATAAATGAGAGATTTAAAATGGACATCCATTTCACTACTAGCTTTTGAAAACTTGATGTAAGATTTTTCTATCAAGGAGTTTAATCCTAAATGAAAAATCATACCAGTCACCTTCATCAGTAGCGTGATTTATATTTTTATTATTTATTCCCATATTATCATGATATACCTATTGTGTAGAACTGAATTGAGACTTTTGGATGTGTTTGGGGGGGGGGGGGGGGGGAGCTATTGTTTGAGGATGAACAACTATTTTAGCGTGTGATTTTGTTTGTTGTTCAAACTGCCAAATATTCTTGTATATTTTTGTGGTTTATACTGATTTGTAAACATAGAAATGGAAATTTTCATAATGATCCAACCAGCTAGTTAACACAATCTTTCTACTATTAACACATTCTAGTGGCTATAATATTATCATGCAGTCACAGTCATACTCAGCTCAAAAAAATTAATTATGATTTTAATTTTCTATCATAGCAACCAAGCACCTCACTTGTGCTCAATGTCATACTCAATTTCATAATACTATGACTTTATCTTTATATGGTTTGATTGTCTCAAGTCATTGTTGCAGCCTTTTATAAATCCACAAACTTTTGAGCAAAAAAATTATGAGCTATAACAACTAATGTCAAAGCTACAATAAATATTAAAATGTGACTTTGGGGATACTAAATATTATAAAGGATATTACTTGAGTATGATAATTTCTAAGGTTGTTTGTCTTCAAAGGAAAACATAGTCATGATTTGTATGCTCAAGCTAAGTACTAATGTTGCAACATTTTATAGCCCCATAGCAACATGATAAATGAGAGAAGAAATGGTTAGTGTTATGACCGCCCATTGTACACCATAGATACTTAAAAGATATTAAGGGTTACTTTTATGTTGCAACTAATTCCTAGCATAGTGGCCACAACCAACACACAAAGATCTTTTCAGTAGCACGACTATTTCACATCATCACAGCCATATAAATCTCAAAAAAGACTATTTGTCAATGTTGCGACCAACACACAGTGTCATGACTATATAACAATATGATAAACTATCACCACTTTATGGACACTTCCTAGTGCCACATTTCTTTATGGACTACAAATGGGCACAAGGCATGAAGTAGTGACCAATTCATAATGCCATAATTTCATGTTATAGAGAGATTAGATCCAAGTTATGGTCATTACCAGCATCGTGACTTTGTATTACAAAAATATCAAGATGCAAAATAAAGAAATGATGATTTTCTAAAGTTGTGACCTCAAGCCGAAGAGATGATGGCCAAAATTGTGATTTTCATATGAAAGTCATGACTTGCTATATGGCATAAAGCATGGTCACCCAAGTATAAAAGTAAAAAATAAAGAAATTTCATAATCTCTCTCATTTTCTCTTGTTCTCCCTCACACAATAAGAAAAGCCATGATAACTACTAAACCATTAGGGTGAATTTTAAACTTTCTAGAAGTTCAATAAATAAGCAAAGGACATAAGATTAATGCTAATCCCTAGAGTTAGGGGGTAAGGCTCTCAAGCACCTCTTTTATAGAGATGAATTTGAGAATTTATACTAAACTAGCATGAGTATAGGGTTTGTGAAATTTGAGAGATATGATTTTATTTATGAATGAATGAATGGTTTGATTTATTTTATGTTTGGATATTGATTGACGATGATTAAATAGAATTTGAATTAAAGTTTTGACTATTGTTAGGTTTGTGTAAGATTATCATGGTGGATGGTGACAAGTAAACCATGAGGCTCACTATGCACATGGTAGAAAATAAGTGACTATCCTTTTGACTATGATGCATGAGATAAATCTTTATGTTGAATTCCTAAACTCAGATCTATTACTTGTCATGAGTATGATACTTATGAAGTTGAAAGTATAATTATTTTTGCATACTAATCTATTGTACATATCTTAAAATAACTAGCTCTCAATAAGGATAGATGTTATATTCAATGTTCTCTCAAGACATTCACCTTTAGTGTGAGAGTTGTATCACTACTAAAAGGATGGTGATAGGCAATCCTCTAGATATGCATTAGTATGTTATGACTCATAAGATGGTGAAAGTCCTTAAAAGTTACTTTTATTTGTATGATTCTCGCTAGTAAAACTTGAGGGAAGTGTGTGTTAATTATGTGAATAAGACACTTACTAAGTGAAAAATACAAATACTTACAACCCAAATCAATCTTTAGTATTATGCCATTTGAGGCCATAAAATAACAATGTGTATATGAAACAACCATTAATGGTAGTGACAACTATCTTGGTTATGATGTATTGAGGAGATAACTAGAATTGGATCACCATTTGGGATGTCTCAATAGTGACAACTATCTTGTATTACATTAGAGAAATGAGTCATTGTATAATACCTTAACTTTCTTTTTGTGTCCAACATAATATAAGTCGAGTAACTAAAACAACATCACATAGATTAAATGAATAAACTATGGACCTAAGATTATATAATGATATGAGTATCAATTTTACTAAAAATGAGTTGTCTCATTGTTGAATAACTAAATTGACAATACAATTCATGTATGATTGATATTTGGATAAAAGTCTATTTTACTACTTGTATGACCTATGTACCCATAGATCTCAATTAATAAGATACTCTCATTAATGAGCTTTTGGGATATTGCTTAACCAATAAGATTGAGCTATATAACAAGGTAACAATTCTTGTAGTGACATCAAGTACGACACTAAACTAAAAACTTTGTGTATTTGTAGTGTCATTGTTGTTATGACTTTATTAGGCTACTTAATTTTGTTGTTTAGGCATTGTCCCAAAAGCTTATTAGTGAGAGTATCTTGTCAACATAGATCTACAAGTGTGGGGTTGTACAAGTAGTAAAGATGAGTTTCATTTGATATCAACTCCAAGTGGATTGTATCTATAATTTGGTTATTTAAGAATGAAACAACTCAATCCTAGTAAAATAAATATTTAGATTGTGGAATCAATCTTATATTTATGAGTTTATTCATTTAATTTATGTGATGAATGTTCAATTTAGCTTGAATTATTTAAATTTGGACATAGAAAAAATATTAAGTTGTTGTATAATGACTTCATACCTTAATGACATACAAGATGGTTTCCATCATTGATTTCATCCCAATGATGAAAACCACCCTTGAAAGATAATTCATATGTACACTCTTATTTTTTGACCTTAAGTATCATATAGACCAAGAATTGACATGGTTTGTAAACATTTATACTTTTGGCTTCATACATGCCATACTTCAAAATTAACATATTTTTTTTTTCAAGTTTTACCATTTGGAACCATATGAATAAAAGAAACTCATAATGATTATCACCACCTTATGAGTCACAACATACTCAAGTATATATCGAGGATTGCCCATAATCATCCTCCTCGGTGATGATGTGATTCTCACACTAAAAGTAAAATTCTTAAAAGAATATTATATATAATATTTATTTCAATCAAAAATCAGTTCTTGTAAGTCATGTACAATGGATTTACATATAAAAGTACTCAAAATTGGAGCTTCATAAGAGTTATACTCACAATGATTAATATATACAAATTTCAGGATTAATGCATAGATTTATCTCTTGCATCATAGTCAGAAAGTTTATTACTTCCTTTCTACCATATGCTTGAATGAGTCTCATGGTTTACCTATCATCATCTACCATAATAATCTCGCATAAACCTTTTAATAGTCAAAATCCTAGTTCAAGTTACAAAAAATCCTAGTTCAATTTAATCACTTATTCATCAATATTCATAACAAAATATAAATCAAAAGACATTTATCAATGTAAAATTTATTATCATATCATATAAACCAAGTTACACAAACTCTAGACCACATGTTGTTTTAATAGAAATTCTAGAATCTACTCTAAAGAGTTGAGGTTTGAAAGATGTACCACCAAACACTAAGGATTAACATTAAATCTTGCATCTAGTTCTTGCTTGTGGATCCACTAGGAAGTGCAAAATTCACCCATAGGGTATTTTAGCTATACCATGACTTTGCTTATCGTGTGAAGAAAGAAGATGAAATGGAGAGCTCTCTTGGAATTTTTTTCTCTTCCTCTTTTATATTAAGATGATTATATATTATTTTAAGTAGGAAGTCATGCCTTGCAAAAAAAATCACCACTTTGTCATATCTCAATAATGTATCTCAATCTTTTTGTAACACATAGTCATGCTATTGTGCAGTAACTATGACTTGGACCTAATGTCTTTATAATACAAAGCTACAGTGCTATGAAGTAGCCATGACTTAATGTGTTTATCTTTATTATTCTTCAAATAAGGTTGTAGTGCTAGGAATAGATCAATAATTATGAATGGCCTTTCATATCATAATGACTATAATATTGACATTGGTCTCTCTTGATCATATGACTACAACACTAACAAGGTCTCTCATGTATATTATATGGTTATAATGTTGAGAAATGGCAATAGCACAGAAATTGTCCTTTCATGTGTCTCAAGTGTTCATGGCAATATTAGTGACCTTGACTCTAGCAATCACTTCTCTCTTATATTATACTATTATAGTGCTATAAAGATATAATGATACTAATCATTAGCTTGAATATAAAGTTATGACTTTGTCTTTCTTTAATAAGAAAAGAATCATGGCCTTTAGGATTGGACATACTCGAGTAATGTCCTCTATAATATTTTATATCCTAAAAGTCATAGAATTGAATAATTATTATAGCTTTGGCCTGAGTAGTTTTAGCTATGTAATTTTTTTATAGCTCAAAAGTAATAACTTATTAAAAAGGTCGAGATACTAACTTGAGACTAACAAGTCATATTAATGATAAAGTTGCGATGCTAGGACATGACGGTAACTTTTAGTATCAATGGGGTACTTGATTTCTATAATTTAAAATTAATATCATAACCATTTTAATTCTACTAGATAAATATGACTATAACTTCAGGATAATATCATACCTATATATAATATGTCATATATTAGAATGATTGGCTCAACAAGTTGGTAGGGTTGTGATGTACAAAGATTACCATGACCAATTAGGTATAATTTCTGCCAAAGATAGATGTCAAAACTATGTGAGTCTCTATACACTACTTCCCTGCCAAATACCTTCAAAAATAGATTGATTTCATGATTATTCATCACAATTAACCAAAGTATATAAGAATATTCCAAAGTTTAAATACTAAACAAACTCACACCCTATATGATTGTTTGTCTCCAAGTAATAACTTCCCCCTATGTAACAAAGAAAAATAATATTCCAATATCTAAAATCAATTGAACACAATGGATACATCATCACAATATAGAAATAAATTGCATAAATACAATTCAATATGGTGATGATGATGGTCGGTATGATTTTATTTTAGGATCATACTCTTTAAAGGTGAAATTTGACTTAGGGTTCTCAAATGATGGAATAAAATTTGATAGCTTCACTGAATCTCACTTTTGTGTTATTAAGAAATTACTAATCCAATATATTTTCCAAATATCACAAAGTTCCTCTTATTTTCACTTAATTGAATTTACATTATATTTTCCTATTTTCTCTATCCACAAGCATTCCCAATATTTTATTTTATTTTTATATACATTATCTCTTTTATTCATTTCTCACTTCCATTTCATCATGATGGCCTCGTATATGATTCTAAATGATTAAGCACTCCCCATCAATTCAATATACACACATCTCATTCATTTCTAAAAGAGGTATTAGATCTTATCTTCATACTTTTCTTGCATTGTGATAAAATATTTTTTTTTGATGGAGATACTTTTCCCTTATGACATCATATTTTCCAACTTTCTTTTTAGTTCTTCATTGTTTCTTTTATAATTCCACTGCATATTTTTTCAAAATTCATAAAATATCCATGAATATATCTCCATGTGCAACTAAGGAATTTTTTGTGTGTTAGCTCATCTTCATGCATTCCTTCCCTTGTTATTTGTCTCTCATATGTCAGTTATGATGAAGGATGAGTCTTGTTCCTAAATTTTTGTTGGTCCTTTTCCTTCTAGCAATAGTTTCTTCCCTTTTCTATCTCATTCTATTTCACTTATTTCACTCAAAAATGTCAAGGGAGATACCATTGGATACATTGCATCAATTTGTTCATCCATAGGGACTTCCTCAACTAGTCATAGCAAAGTGATAAGGGAATGGTGAATTAGTTGCCCAGTAAATTCACTATCTCCAAAATCTTTCACAACAAAATGGCACCCAACGAGGATGACATACAATTAATTTATCTCTTCAGAAAAACCATTGAGACACGAAGAGTCAATAATATAAATTAGCATATAAAATTCAACCAACTTTACTCTCATCAATAAGTTCTCCCTTCATCAAATATTTATATGTACTATTTGAAGTCACCCTCAATACACCCTTTCCATCCATCAAATAACTAATGATTGCTGGAAAATCAAGTTGCCTATAAAGTAATTTAAAAACCAAGATATCTTTTGCACCTAGTAGTCTAAGTAGCTTTTTAATTATCCTCCTACCAAAGTGGTTAAATACATTTTACATAGTATGTTTTCCCTCACATATCTTCCAAATTTATATAAAATTTTTTCATAATGAAAGTATTCCCTCATTCTCGATGCATACCAATTAATATTGAATTTCTCTTTTTTGATAATATCTTCAAAAAAAAGGAATGAATTTATTGAATCTTTTCTCTCTGATAAAGCCCTTTTTGGACAATATAGAATTCTTTAATCTCTACCCAATTTCTATAAAAAAAGTTGTTATGGGTGCCTCAACTTCAGGTGGCATTTGTATGTTGTAAGGTTTCTACCTCTTCTCTTTCTCCTCATAGTTCTTTTCTATGATATTTTTCTTTGAAGATCTTCTATCTTCCATTGTCAAATCAACAAGCTTAGAGAATTTAAGCTTTGGTTATCTTGCCATTGGTAAAGGATTAGAATTTTTTGTGGAGTAAATTCATGAGATATGTATTCATAGTCATGACCTAGTTAATAAAGGTTTTGACACTATGGGTTTCTTTTTTTTTCTATTAATGAAAAGTCATAACATTATTCTAATCATTTCCTTCAAAGTTACGGTGTTAGGTTGAAGCCATGGGTTTTCCATATAGCTTATATGATTTTTTTATTTCTATAACACTAAAGTCATGGTGATAAAAAACTATTATGGCTTTTTCATTGAACTTCTAATGGACATTTCTTAATATAATATCAAATTCATGAAAAAAAATGGTCACAACTTTGGATTAAAAAAATTCAAGTCATAGCTAGTTTTAGCCTGGGATTCTTTTCTATATATAGGGTGTTTCAGCGTGACTATGTACATATAATATTTATTCTCACAACAAAGATATGTCATTAAACAAGCAGCACAATAATAAATTTTTTTTTGTTGCCTTCCAAGTAGTGATATGTTTAATATCTTTAGCTAAACTATCAAATTATTCTTTCCATTATTAAAGATCTTTGCTATCTATGTTAGCTTCTCAACATATTGTTTTACCTCATTCCTTCTTATACTTTCAATGTGTATTGGATAAGCTTTGGATATTGGATAAATGATCCTTTCAATACCCTCATTCATGAGGATAGTCATTTTAGGTTTTCATGTAAATGTTGGCTAAATATTTTAATTTTGTAGATTGGTGGTTAAAAAAACAATTAAAAAATAAAAGCAAAATACTAAAATACAATTATCCACTTCCAAATAAGTTAAAATGATTTAGTATTTAGATTCAAAATGATTTATTATACTCAATGTTATCTAAACTATTAAAAAAATTATCTTTTTACCAGAAAATTATATCAACTTATATTGACTAACCAAACTAAATAATTCATAGAAATGATACTACAAACTTATTATGATTTTTTTATGCGACTTAATTTTATTAGTTAGGTGATATCTTAGAAGCTTTTTGATGAGAATATATCGTCAATAAAAATCTACAAGTGCACATATTGTATAAGTAGTAAAGAAAAATTTTGTCTAGATATTTATAATATAAAGATTGTATCAATAATTTGGTTATTCACGAATGAGACAACTCAATTCTAATAAAATAAATATTAAAATTATGGAATAAATTTTAGATCCATGAGTTTATTTATTTAATTTATATGATATATGTTTAAGAGTGTTAAATGAGTCATATCATGCTAGCATGGCTAGTTTTTATGTGGCTTGATCATGCCACCATTCCATGTCAGGCAAGGCATGGTATGGATATCATATCATGCCAATCATGACATATAATTTCATAGGCGTGGCATGGCCTATTTTTCCTATAAATAGGCAGATTCATGTTAGGTCGTGCTCAAATAAAAATATAATGAAATTTTAATTTTATGTTTATATGAGCAGTTAAAATATTATAAAATTTTAATTTTATATTTATGCAAAATGAAAATGTAAATCACTTAAATGAAAAAGAAATAATTTATCACCATAATATCAATATGATAAATAACATAACATGAAGCATAATCCACAAAAATCAAAAAACAAAAAAAATATTGTATAATATAAAAAAACAATCCAAAGTAGCACAAGTTATCATCATCAATTGGTGTCTATGGTATGGTAGTGCAGATACAAATACATATCATCATCATCATGTATACGTCTAAAGATATTGTTAGTAGTGGTCTCAATATTCTCAATCTCGATTTCACATGGGTCATCATATACCAGCAACTCATTTGCTTTATCCTGAATGCCTAACCTTAAATCTTTCTAGTCCTTCATGCCTCAAGTGCCTCTATGATATCTGGTTGAAGTCTCAATCTCATATCAGAAATAACACTTTTTGCAATAAAAAAAGCATACTCTAATACTATACTAGAGATAAGAGAGGTCAATAGATCATGTGTTATCTTAGCTAGTATGAGATAGGTGAACTCCTTTGATTTTCACCAACTCAAAATATCCAAATTCTTATTATCATCATGTGAAAGGATGAAGTAGTAATTGATATCTAAGTACTAAGATAGCTTGATACTATTTAATAGAGCTCTTTATCATTTTATCCTAGCTAACTGAATGTCCATGGCCTTAATTGAAGCCTCGCTATAATTATTATGCATAGTATCATAATATATAAACATGTCACTTAATTTTTATTGAATATAAATTTTTGATTCATCTGTTTAGTTCATGCAAGTGAATATGTATCTTTTAAATATTATCTACCTTATCCACCTTAATTCTAGGATTTATACATGCAACCAAGCAATACAAAGTTAGAATAGATGACTAGTATTTTAAATACTTGATTCCTATCTCAATAGCTATGACACTAAATGCATGATCTCATCTATACTTGATAAACATGCTATTAATATTGCATATGTAACTATGTGGAATGCAAGTAATAAAAGTATGAATTGATGAACACTTGTTCATCATGTCATAAAAAAATATTTAGATATTTTATACATTAAATTCTTGTATCACAGTCTAAATTATCTATACTAAGTTCATCATTCATACTATTGATGTAGTCAGATATCATATGTTAGTAGTTAATATATAAATCTAAAATAAGGCAAGTATATTTCCAATAGTATCTCACATCCATTTGGATTTTTTTTCTTTTTAAGCTCTGCTAACAAATAGAGACTTCTAAACTCTTATTGCCTACCAGTCATCCTAATATATTTTAATGAATTTCTTATTTTTTTTTAAAAGAAGGAGAAATAACTTTCATTTAATGTTTGTATTATTAGGTTAATTATGTGACACATATACCTAACATAAAAATATTATCTAACAACTCAAATCTATGGTTCTAACAAACTTACTAATGACTACTCTATTATAATAAACATTATTAAAGGTTATATTAAATATTTTATTCTAAATGTCATATTTACTAAAAATTATATTCATATACTCATATATGGAAAGGCCATAATGAGGATGAAGGATCTCCATTAATCATAAACTTTGTATTTGGGGTTTCAATTTTAAATATAAATAGTGTGTGGTGAGGCATTGAATGATATATCATCATGACTAAAATAGAGTAATAGACATAAGATGTTATGGGTATCGCTACACTATATTTTTTAAATTCATTATGGCATTCCTAATTATTTTTCTAATTTATAATAATTTATTATGTCATTCCTACTAGTTGACCAATAATCCTATGACATATAGGCTAGAATTAGGTCTACATAATATTAACTATCCTAAGATCCTCCAATAATCTAATTAGAAGGCCCATTTTCATAATTAATTTGGTAATACATTTTCTCCAAAGTTATTATGATATATGAAGAGAGTCAATGAAGTTAAACTTGATCCAACTTAAAAGAATCCACTACTCAGTTGGGTTTGCTTGTAATCAAATATACTATATTTTTTGGTATATTGATCGGCATGTCTTTTAAGATGACTAGTGTCACTTGTACTCTTATATGTATATTTTTACAATATAAACATTATGCTGATTCTTCTTCAATACCTATAAATATCTTTTATTAGCTTAAACTAAGTCCATACTACTAAAGTTTACATAGTTTTATATTTTTTTAGAAAATAATTTTAGATTGCGGCTATTTGAAAGAAGCTAGTATTAGCCTCGGACCATTCAGTCGGGCAATCATTATTATCGAAATCTATCAAATTCTTTATCATTAAACTTAATATGTAAATCTATCAAATTAAAAAAATCTCAATAGCAATTACTAGGAGATACGAGAAGAGAGATAGAAGCATTGAGAGGAAGACATAGAAAATAGGAAAGAGAGGAGAAAATACAATTCTAGAATTTTGATCTTATATTTATAAAATTTTTTTATATTAAAAAATATTTTTTTTTGAATTTTAAAAATTTTTTAAGGTAAGAAATTTGATAGTCATCAAATTCTATCATAACCATTGGAAACAAATCTAATAGCTATAGATCATCAGATATTTTAAAAATTGTTTTCTTGTCGATATTGAAAGTGATTAGTCACACCTGTCATCACTTCTCAATGTTGGGGTCCATTATGTGAAATTTTAATAGGCATGGCCATGAAGCACACACCCTTTAAAAAATTTAGGCAGACCCATTAGAAACTAAGACCATGATCGATGATCCGAGCTTTATCTCAGGTCATGGGTTATGTGCTAGTGGAACTTGCCTACCAAGCCACTAAATTAATGAATGTGGGATGGGTCATAGCTCATGGCCCAAGGGTAGTGAGCCCTAGCACTACCCATTAACACTAGCACTAGCTTGAAGACCTAGGATGACTAGCTGCCAGTGGTAGTGTTATGTCAATGCCAACCATGCATACATGACCATGTCCAACCCAGCATGACCCAACTTGCTTTATTTAGAAACGCATGCATCGTGTCTGCCAAGCTATGTCATATGTGACCTAGGATGACTAACCAACAATGTGACCATGCCATCACAATAAAGAATGGGCAGCCCTTCTATGTCATATGTAGTATGACATGGACCCAACTATGCCACCAACTTTTGAAACCTCTATGATGAGTCAAAGGAGTCCTGATGAATGATGATAAAGATTTATGGTGCGAAGGGATATCCACCTAATATTGGTGGGTTGAAGTGAGGACTTGGAGGAGAAAAGATAAAGAATGTGGTTCTTGAAGGGGAAAATCAACCAATATTGGGAAATAAGTATTATTCTTTCCCAAAACTAACATGAAACTGATGGAAAGAAAGAAAGATAAATTTCATGAAGAATCACTACCTTAATTTGATTTTATTTGTGAAGACAAGATGGAGACTTGAGAGAAGGAGACTTGGAGGGTGATTATAGGGAGATGTGCTTGAGGTGGAGCTAAAGTTTATCCATAGTTCCTTATTAATATAATCAAAGAGAAAAGATAACATGTGGGAAGAATACATAAGAAAAAAGAAAGAGAAAGAGAGTACTTACATAGAGCAATAAGATGCAGTGTGAAAGATATATATATCAATAAGAGCAATGCATATTTATGTCCGCCCAAGAAAAATTTGAAGATCATGTTTGAAAGATTTTAGAAGAGGAGATAAATGAGTAGAGGCCAGAGTAATGCGAAGCACCAAAACATTTGGGAAGCTCTATAAGTTCAACATAAGTGAGTGGAAGAAGATAATAAAGGGCTGAGATGAAGAAATTGAGTCTAACATGCATTGTAGAGAGAAACAATAGATTAAAGGTTTGTAAAGTGCAATAAAAGAAATACATATACTTTGTATTAGGCTATTTTAATGATTCTTTAAACATTATTTGCAGATGATAAGATATATTATGTAGTGTGATTGCGAAGATGATACAATATGCAACAAGCAATAAAAAAAAGGTTCAGGGAGACATTTCACATCCATATTTCTGTTTGAGCACTATAGAGCAAAGTTCCCATTGAATGATTTTAATCCTCATGGTCGATCATGCTATTCACATTTATTCCTCTTATTCTTGATGATGAATTTCAAAAAAGAGAGATATTTTTTTTTTCGTGGGTGAGAAATACTTTTAGTGTGGGAATTTGTTTAGCACTCCTATAAACTTTTTTAGGTTATTTGACATTTAAAGCTTGAGATGTTTGTACTTATTTAAGCTTTTAATGGATAGATTTCACTAAATTACTATTTTGATGGAATTTGATGAAAAATAGTGAACTCGTAGATATCTTGGGTGCAATTTGTAAAATTGGTGGAGCGATGACTTGGAAATGACAAAAGAAATGGAAAGTCATGATATATCCCATGTTATGACTTGGTTAGAGTTTCTATGAACCAATTGAATAGTTGAGATATCCTTTATTAGCCATGATTCTACAAAACAAGTCATGGAAATTTTTGTACACTATGATTTTACCACTAAGTTATCATAATTTTTTTTACTATGAAACACTGTCTTTATGGCCATGATATTTAAATGGAGCCATGGTCATATCATCTCTAAAATAAAATGATAACTACAATCTTATTTTCATGTGGTGGTATCCAAGTATCACACTTGTACAAGATGTCATGTTTTTTTCAACATCATAACTTAATCAATATAGTACCAAAAATAATATTATACTAAGCAATTTTTAGTTGTGATAATATTTTCTGCAATGACTATGTGATCTTGAGAGCAAATATCTAACTTGTTACATTGTTGTCACCTTCACTTTGCATAAAAGAGAGTAAATGCCTCATTCATGACCATGCTTTCAATTATGAATTTATGTTCTAAAGAATATTTACATTAGTTATGGTCATCCTCAATGTCATAAATTTCAATTCTTTTAAAATTTTATCTCAATAGTTGTGACATCCCATCCCCCAGGGAGTCCGATTCATTCCATCACACAATAAATAGTGCAATAAAATAAAATTTTCTGAAATATAACATACATTTTTTTTCTATTTTATTTGCTCAGTGGAATAAAAACACATAATCTATTATTCAAGCCACAACTAGCTTTTCTTCACACATGTGATCCCTCATGTGTGGCTGTCATCTGTCGTGGATATGTACCTAAAAGGGGTCCCACAACAAAGTGAGCAAAGCATAATAGAGGCAAACTCCTACAGGGCTACTCCCTATCTAAGTGCACGTAAAACATCATGTATATATATCAACACTCACTCAAGTATAATATTTATATGAATACAATTATAGATGAAATATTTATATGCCTATATTCTTGAGTCCCATCGACTCCCTCACACATGTCGAAGCCAAGTATGATATATTATATATAGATGTAGATATAATATGTGTGTGTGTGTGTAGATTTATTTATTTATTTATTTATTTATTTTTTTGAAATTATTCTGAAAAATATAGACCTCCTCCAAAAAATAATATTAGACATTCTCCGAATAAAATATATATTTCTTGGAATTACTCCGAGAAATATAGACCTCCGAAAAACTATATTGGATATTTTTCGATAAAATATTTTTTATCCTTGGATATTTTCCAAAAGCCACCACGTAACTCATCATGGATGTTGATCTAATTCGAGTTCGCATATTATATTAGCCATGTTCTTGAAAAAAATACCATGCAACTTAATCTGAATGTTGTCCTAATTTGAGTTCGCAAAATACAATCTATATACCTTTGTGTGTGTGTGTGTGTGTGTGTGTGTCATGCACCCACCCATTTACATGTAATGTTCCCGTGTGTATGAAATGTAAATATGCCATTTATGATTAAAAACCATGTTTTAGACATAGTTATACATATCCAAACCTAATTCACACTACAATATAGTTTACTAATCGAAACACATCAAATTTTCACCAATTAATCATTCCTAATGAAATTTCTAATAGTTCGAATTGAAATATAAAACATGATCATTTATGGCCTTTAAATAGAAAGAAATTCTGATAGGAGAAAACAACCACACCTCTTGGAATATTTTACAAAAACTTTATAAATTTGATATCAAACTGAAGATCTCGTCATGTATAGCAACTTTAGTTCTTGAACTATTCTATTCTAACTCCAGAAAAATCTATTATGATTAAAAGAAAATCAACGGATCTTTTATCTTTCTTTTCCTCTACATTATCTCTCTCTCTCTCTCTCCCATGAATATATTTTTATTTTTTTTCCTTGTCATCTTGTTTTCCGGATTCCCATTATTTTTTTAATTATTATTTTATTAAAATATTATATTAAAAAAACTTATAATTATTTTTTTAATGTTTGATAATTGGACTGTGCATGCACATCCACGTGTTGATGTCATGGTGCTGTCTTTTTTGTTTATGTTTTTTTTTCTAATTATTCTAATAATTATTTAAATAATAAAAATAAATAAATAAATTCTAACTTCCTCAGAATTTAACTAAATTTGTCACCAAAACTATATTTTCCAAGACAAATTCAATAACGAAATCTATTTTATCACGCGGATTCTAAAATTCTATGTTTATTTTCTTATTACAAAATTATTATTTTGCTCATTTTAGAAAAAAAATCATATTATTTATTTATTCATTTTTTTTCTCTAGGATTTCAGAATAATTGCCATTCATAGTACTGACTTTATGTTATAGAAAAAATTGTCTCAATCATTATATTTTTGTCACTATGACTTTGTGCTCAAGAAAAGAGATACCTAAGTTGTGACTATTTTGTATGAAAAATGTCAAATATTTTTATATATTTTTGGTGATATTAGATCATATGTAAGCATGAAAATAGAATATAATTGGATTGATTTAATGATTTTGGTCTTTTGATAGATTTTAATGAATAATTGTGAAATTGATATGTTTTAGTAGTAATTATCAACTTGTTGGTATTAGTGATTCATCGAGTTGTTTTGATATTTATTCTTTAGAAAATTCTACATATTTAATAGTGAAAATATTTGTATATAATGACTCTGCCATCTCATTGGTATAATCTTTCAACTGTGCAACATATTTCTTTTCAATATTATTTTGAAGTCACAACCATATTTATCTCATAATGATTAAATAACTAGGACATTAATTTCATGTCAATTTAATCAAGTATTCCATTAGTGTATATTTGGTGATATTAGATGATGTGTAAGCATAGAAATAATTGATTATTGGATTGATTTCATAATTTTAAAGTTTTGATAGATTTTAATGAATAATCATGAAATCAATATATTTTAGAGGTAATTATCGACTTGATGGTATTAGTAGTTCATTGAGTAGTTTTGATATCAATTCTTAAAAAAACTCTATATTTTTAGTAGTGACAATCTTTGTACCTAATGACTCTACCCTCTCGTTAGTACAAATTTACAATTGTGCACCATATTTCTTTTGGATATTATCTTGAAGTCGCAACTGTATTTATCTCATAATAATTAAATAGTCATGACATTAATTTAATTTCATAGTAATCAAATATTCTACTAGCATTTAAAGTCATGATCTCTTTCCTATGCCATGACTTTATCTTTACAAAACCATGATTTATGGGATACAAAAATTTAAAGAGCCAAAATTTCTCAAGCCAAATCTATGGTAATATCAAATCTATGAGTTTTGCACATAATGTTATTGAAGGCATTACTAGAGGGTGTCTAATTTAAAGATATTGACTTTTTTCCGCAAAAGAAGGCAAAGTTATGATTTGGATGTATAGGCTAATTTCTAAAGCCGTGGTCATTTCCCACTATTCCGACAATTTAATATACATGAAAGACCAAGGCCAAAGCTATAGTCATTCCCGGTGTCATGCCCATTTGATGTTCAAGAAAGACCAAAACTAAAGTCATGATCATTCCCAGTATCATGACTATTTGATGCAAAAGAAAGCCAAAGCTAAAGCCACAACTTATTCACAAAGCAACAACTTATTCACAAAGCAACAACTTTGTGTTATAGAGACAAAAATGCACAATTTATAGATAGTTTCCAATGCTAAAACTTTGTGTAATAGAAATATTAGGAGGTATTTCAAAGCCATGGCCTTTTCTCAGAGCCATGACCTCGTTTCAAGAGAGAAAGGCTACAATCATGACATCTTTTCAAAGCCATGACTTTTGTACTCTCTAGGGGATCCATGAGCTAGAAAGGAATGTAATACAAAAGCCCTTTTATGGTTTATGTAATTATAATTTATGTGATGTATGAGATTAGATTTCTATGTATGAGATTAGATTTCTATGTGATGTATGAGCTAGAAAGGAATGTAATACAAAAGCCATGATTTATGGAATGTATGAGATTAGATTTCTAGGGGATCCATGACCAAAATAGTATGAGATTAGAGTTTGTACCTTAGATTTCTATGGTTTATGTAATTATAATTTATGTGATGTATGAATAGTTTTATAATTAATAAATATTTTTTGATTTATGTTGTGGATAAAAATTGATAAAAATGGTAATTAAATAGAACTTAAATTAGGGTTTTGATTATTAGTATATTGTATGTGTTGTCATGGTGCATGGTGACATGTAAATAATGAAGTTCACTTGCACAAATGGTAGGAAAGAAATTACAGCCCTTTTGACTATGATGCATGAGATAATCATTGCGAGTATCATGCTCACAAAGCTGAAATGATGAATGATTTTACATGTCACTCTATTATACATATATTAAAAGAATTTGTTCTCGATTGATGTGAATATTTTATAAAACCTCTCACCATGGGCTTCACCTTTAGTATGAGAAGCACATTGTTACTATAGCGGATATAGATAGGTAATTTATAGGACATGCATAAGTAGTTGTGACTCATAATGTGATGAAAAACCTTTGAGTTGCTTTCACTATTATGATTCCCACCGGTGAGATTTGAGGAAAGCAAATATTAATTTTGGAAGTATAGTACTTATGGAGCCAAAAAAATAAATACTTATAAATCATGTCAGTTCTTGGTCTTTATGATACATAAGGCTAAAAAATAAGAATATATATATAAAGAAATTATTGAATGACTCTTGAGTAGAGATAAATTAGTATTAATGGTAAATTACTGAGTGGATAAATATTAGGAGACTATCATTTGGGTTGGGCTTAATGATGATAATCATCTTATAAGTCATTAGGGAAAGGGGTCATTGCATCACAACCTAACTTTCATTATGTATCCAAAAACCTATATGACTGGAATTTTTTGAACATGTTTCACATAAATAAAGTAAACAAATCATAGGATCTAAGAGTCATACCAAAATTCTTAATTATCTCCTTTACTAGAATTGTGTTGTCTCTTTGTTGGTTGACCAAACTACTGATACAATCAATGTGAGATCAATATTCGAATGAAAGTTCTCTTTATTACTTCTATGATATATATATTTACAGATCTTATTGATGAGATATTCTCACCAAAGAGCTTTTGGACAATGTCTAACCTCCAAAATTAAGCACCATAATAATGTCGTAACATTGATATTACAATATAATTAGAGACAAGAAATGTAAAAATCCTTGTTTTGAAAATGTCATTAATGTCATTAGTATGAATAACATTAAAGTATAATAAGTTTAAATTTTGAATATAAAAAAAATACAAAATATAAATATTAACATTTAACTAAATATTAGCATTTAGTTTGGGTCAAAATGAAATAATATCTTAACTAAATCTCAAAAATAACTTAACTAATCAAAAATAACTAACCTACATTAAAAGAGAATGCATTCCTCTTAACTTTAAATAACTTATGTGTCTTGAAGTTTTATAATTATTGCATGAAGATTAATACTCAAAAAAGTCATATTTTTTTGTATGTTGATTTTCTTATGAGTTGTTCATTTTTAGTACAAAGAATTCACAATACAATATATTATATGTAGCAAGTTGTGTTTCATAGTTAGTCAATTTTCACAAGGAAACACAACTCAAGTTGTATTTCCCTTCAGTAATTCACATAACTTTGAGATTTTTTCCAAAGCATTATGAAATCTATCTCGAATCTTCATTTATATGTTTTTATGCAATACCATGTAATAATATTTGCTTTTGTATCTTATGCAAGCCATTGAGCTCCAAACATGTCTCGTGTATAGAAAAACAAATAAAAAATAAAACAAAAAAAAGAGAATGGAAAAAAAGGAAATTTTCATTTTTTTATGACTTATTTGTCTCTCCTCTTTTTATTCCTATATCTATCACGTGTATTTCCTAGTAGCATATCCTCAAATGCATAGATTTAGAGGATGTATAGCTAATTCTTCTTCTTCCTAGGAGAAGGAAGATGTTGGGATATAATATTTGTTATCTCTAGGAATTAAATCTTGATTTACAAAGTAAATAGCTTCATCTAATTAAACTCTAGGAATTTTCATTCAGTCTCTTGAATTTCTTTAAATGATAACAAGGTGTAAAATTTGATATATTCTTATTTCTAGATCTATCATATGTGAAAATTTATCTCATAAAAATCACTAAAGTAGATCTAAGAGGAGTTTAATGAAATTATAAAATTAATTTTTGAAATTAATTACTTTTCTTATGAATTTGTATAGTGAGTGCTATCCATAAGAATTCAAAACCTAATTATTATTAAATTTTATTTTATAACTGATTCCAAATCTTAGTGTTTTTTAATTTGTAGATCCCTTTGTCCAATGTTGTTTATTAGTTTAACCTTGATATTTATTGTGGTTTTGATCACTTATATTGAGAATACTTATCTAGTTTAAGATCATAAATAACTATGCTATGGTAATCATATATTCATAGACTAATTTTCATGTTATAAATACTTTGATAGCACAATCAAGTCCGATCAAATGATATCATTATCAAATATGTCAATTACCTAAGTATATAGAAACCATTTTCTTCCCATTCAACTTTTTTTTTGCTCTATTTTGAATTTTTTCATACTTGCAAAAACTATTCTAGTATCTATGTTGATATGAATTTTCCAAATGTGTCATGAATTTATTCTTGCATGCCACATTGGATATGAATATTTATGGGTGATTAGAAAGGTTATATCCATGTATCTAAAGAACTTTCCAATTTAAATTATGGAGTACTAAGATGAAGAACAACCAATCTAACCCAAATTCCCTATGGTGATTTACTTCATACATCAATCTATGAAAGATCATATGCATCCATCAAGAATTAAAATACCTTATTGAATAGCACTGCCATTTAAATTCATTACTAATTATTTGTGGTGCCCATATCAAAAATAAAATCATTCCATTAATATTCTCAAGCTTTCTTGGCATGATCAATGCATTTGTTAGAATGAGGTAATACATCTCATCATCACCCAATCTCTTTATCTTTCATCTTTAAAACTATCTTTCTTTTTTGCAAGAGATGTATCCGACTTGGTGGAAAAGATTTGGAAGAATCATGCCTAATCAAATTATTTGTGGAAGCATATTATGGGTAGTAAATGCATGAGTATTCCATTGAAATAGTAGAAATTTGGAGCCAATTATAGAAGTAGGAAAACATAGGCATTAAAAAAATCTAAAATTTTCATAGAATATTGTAAAAAGGCTCACAAGTATTAAACAATTAACTGGCTATAAAGCTTATTCTCAAGCATCTACTAAATGTACTTAAATTTGCATATATGGAGTAGGATGAAAAAAAATTATAGTGGTGCTTTTTTTAGACTTTTAAGTCATAATGAGTGTTGATTTATGTATATTTTAGAAAGGAAAAAAGAAAATATTGAATAGAGAACTTCTGACTTTAATTCCCATATTTTTCACTCAACACATATATTTAGTAAATAATGCAAATCCTATTTAACACCCACAAAAAAGATTCAACCCATTTATACAAGATGTGTGAAAAAAAAATATTGAAATTATTACTAGCAAATATTATCTATTTAATTACAAATAACCTTTGGATAAGGCATAGTCAAATGGTGCCCAAAAATTCAAGAATAATAATTATAAGAAATGAATAGGGTGAAAAAACTCTTACAAAATTAACAATCATATGGAGAATTTGTACTGACTATAAAAGATTTAGTGAGATAACAAGAAAATCAATTTCAACTTCCTTTATCAATCAAATACTTGAAAAGATATCATGACCCCCCTTCCTTTTGTATTTCTTGATGGTTATTCTAGCTATTTCTCAATTGAAGAATCCTTGGAGGATTAAGTAATAACTACTTGTACGTCCCTTCTGCATGTTCATATACTAAAGAATGTTATTAGGTTAGTGTAATACTCATGCAACTTTCAAGGATACATTCTTAATAAAATTGGTAATACGGTGAAGAAAAAAATGGAAATTTTTATAAGTGCTCTAACTTTGTTTGATATTGTGTATGAAGATTATTTTCTTAATTTAAAGTGTGTTTTGAAAAAGTGTATTTAGAGTAACTTGATACTAAATTAATAGAAATATTACTTTATGGCATAAGTTGGTATAGCTCTTGGCCATGTATTATCAAATAATGATATCAAAATCAATAGATTAAAAGTATAGCTCTTTGTTGAATTATAATTTGTTGTAATTTTATGGGAGTATCAAAACTTATTATTTATGACATGGTCCAAACGATCATTGGGCAATTATCTATTGTCCAATAAAAAGTTTTCCAAGTATATGGATTCATACAAATCATAGTGTAAAGTTAAGTCCATATATCAATCACATATAAATTGTAGATGTCATTTTATTATATGGATTAACTAATAGTGAACTAACTATTACTTGAAGTAAATCAACTTGGATTTTCAAGAATGTACTTAGCCTCAAGGATTGACTCACTTCCTTGTGTATAATACTATTTTCTTTATTTTTTGGGCAACATTGTATTTGTCCTTCAAATAAATGGTAGGTAAGTGTAAAAATACTCATGTATCCTTTTAGCATATAAGGTAGTCATCATTCTTGGACTGTCACTACCAAAGATGATCCCATCGTAATTGTACCATCAATATTTCAATAGTAAAATCATACATCATTATATTCAAGGGTCTTTCACACATATATTCCTTTTAGACAATATATCAACTATCTTTGATGACTACTTCAAGTGTATACTTTTATTCTTTGAACTCTAATATAGAAAATATACGAAATAATATGGTACTAAATATATTTGTGCTTTTGGTTTTATAAGTGTCACTCATGATAATTAAAATTCATCTTCTCATGAATCTCACCTATTAGTCATATAAGAATAAATAATTTATAGTGTTATTACCACCCCACGAGTATCTTCTTCATATGTGTATCACATGACATACTTATCACCATTCATCATATCAAACACTTGACTATCACACTATGGCAAAATTTTTATGTTAGACATTCTACTTAATCTACGCATCACATGAAGGTCAGTTCTTCTAGAAAATATATAATGAATTGGTTGTAAGTATGTTCATCCTTTTGGCATCATAAGTATCATACTTATGATGATTAAACTAATTTTAATCTTGGGTTTTTACACGGATTTATCTCATGTATTAAGATTAAAAGGGTTGTTACTCTTTTCTTACCAAATAATATGAGTGTATCTCATGACTTACCATACACTATATATCATGGCCAACACACATAATATTACCATAAATATAAGATTTATAAACTCAATCATGATTATATACAAGCATGTAACACCAACCCTAAATCTCAAATTAGTATAATATTATAGAAAAATACATGTAAGATATTAAGAGAGGCATCTTTTAGAATTAAGAGTTCATAATGAACAACCAAATGAACCAAATTAGTCATGTTCACCTTATATTTGCTCCTAATTGGGGTTCAAAATTATTCCACCTAGATTTTTTTGCATGATCTTAGCTCAAAATCTAATTTTCGTTTTCTTGTTTTTGTGAATTTCTTTAAATATTACTTTTATACTTAAGGGATCCGTGTGATGCTTTAAGTTATAAGTCATGGCGCTAGTGCTAACACTCAATATTCTAGCTTTTTTGGTTCATTTGGCTAGTATATCTTTGAGTGTTTGTACTTATTCTAGTATTTATTTGAGAGATTTTACTAAATCTTTGTTTTAAGAGAATTTGATAAATATTATAGAAACCATAGTGATATTGACTAGAATCGATAGACTCAATGGAGCAAAGACTCGAAGGGAAGAAAAACATTATATAGTTGTAATAATTCCTATGTCGTGATTTATGTAAATTTTCTATAACATTTCTTGAGTAATTGTAGCATTCTTTCTATGATGCAACTCTACAAAAAATAGTCATGGTGTTCTTTGTAAGTTATGACTCTAGCACAAAGTTGACACAATTATTTTACTATGCAACATACTCATCATAGATGTGCTATTTTCTTAGAGTTGTGGATATACGCAATCTCTAAAATGTTTAATGATCATTATATTATTTTTTTTCATAGCAGCCAAGTATCCAAATGATATAATAAATCTTGGTAATTTTTAAAGTTGTGACTTATTTAATGCCGAGTCAAAATACTATGTATTTTGAGCCGTGATATAATTTTCTACCATGACTTCTAATTCTAGAGAGCACTTACTCTAGTTTTGGGGTTTCTAACATCGTGACTTTGTATTTTAGAGAGAAAATAACAAAGTCATAGCTAATTTCAATTTCATATCTTTGTATCATATAGAATAACTATCTCAGTCATGGTAATCCTTGTACATGACACTTAGCTTAGAAACCCATGATCAAAGTCACATGAAATTCAATATTATGACTTTGTATTAATGAGAGTAAGTATTTCAATCATGACATCTCAATGCTATGATACTTTGCTCAAAAAGTCAAGACCAAAGGCAAGATCAAAGCTATGACATATTCTAGTTCAAGACTTTGTGTTATATAAAATAATTATCTCAATCATGATAAGTTATGATAGTTTACTAAGAAAGCCAAGCCTAAAGTCATGGCTAATTTCAATGCCACAACTTTATATTACATAGAGTGAAGGTATCCATCATGGTCATTCCCAACACCATGATATCAATATTCTAGAGGATCTAAAGAGGTGATAAATCATGACCTCAAGTCTATCCCATGATTTCCAACTTAAAATATCACATAGATTTTTGTAGTATAAAAGTGATACTTAGAAGAATTGAAGAAAAAAAGAGAGAAAATAATGAAAATACAAACTATGCAGGTTAAAAACTCTAGGCAATGCAATTCCAACTCTTATTTAGGGAAAATCAAAGATGAGCACAAGCAATATTTGATTGGAATTAAAATTTTTTACTTAGATTTTACTTGAGCATTAATTGGGAACCCTCGAACTAATGAGATATCTCTCAATATATATTGTGTGATTTTCTCCCCAATGTCGAGCTAAATTAAGATCTAAAATTGATGAATATACTTGTATTATGATGAATTAATAAATTTATGAGTTAATATTTGTGTTTATGTTTGTGTTTTGATGTTGATAGATATGAATATAAATTATAACCAAAACTAAGGATTATCACAAATACATAGCTTTAAGCATGTCGGTGATGAAAGATAATGATAGGTATGTCATGGGATATACTCATGTGATAAGATAAGAAATAAATAATAGTCCTTCTAATCTTAATGCTTGAGATAAACCAATGTATGAAAATTTAAAGTTTAGAAAAATTTAATCATTATGAGTATGATGCTTATGAAGCTAAATATGAAGATATATAAGATTAATCTTTTGTGTACTTTCTAGAAGAACTAATCTTCATATAATATAGGGATTAAGTAGAATATTTAACCTATAGAGTTTCACTATAGTGTACGAGTCATGTGTTGGATACGACAGATGGTGATAGTTATGTCATGTGCACACACAAGCAGGAAAATCTAGTATAGTTGTGATAGCCCTACATGTGTTTCCCTCTTGGATGAATTTTATTGGTAAGATTCATGAGAAGATACATATTAATAATTATGAGCTTGATGCTTATGAAGCCGTAAGAATAAACATATTTCGTACCACATTATTTTGTATCTTAAAGACAATTAGTTGTTAAAGAATAAAAGTGTATATATAAAGTAATTGTTAGTTGCATGCCTAAAAGGTGCAAATGTTAGAACGACTCTTGTATGAAATGATGTATTTCTTTGGTATTAAAATACCAAGGGAAAACTACTATGGTATCATCATTAGTAGTGATAGTTCAAGGATAATGGATGCCTTGTTTGCTAAGAGGGTACATGGGTATTCATACTAATCTACTTTTCATTCAACAACCAAACATGATATTAACCAAACACTAAGAAAATATCATCATGTACAAGGACATGAGCCAACACTAGAATCTGAGTATTTTTTCCAAAGACAAAATACATCTATTCAACTCAATTAGTAGTTAGTTTAGTATTGGTCGATCAAACTATCTACATTATTTTTATGGGATTGATATCTAACCTTACATCTACTTCTTATATGACTTATATATTTATAGTACTATGTTAGACAAAAAAATCTTTACCCAATGAGATTTTTGGATCATGTCAATTAATAATATTTTTGGCACACTCACAAAGTTACACCAAGTTGTTAGCATTATCATTGGGATTATGTTTTTATAGTTTGATTATTCAACTTGCAATGAAGTGATTATCCTTATGAGATGATAGTTCTATTTCTAATTGTATGGATATAATTATTACTTAGTATTTATATTGCATATGTATCTGTTTTACACTTTTTTATTGTCTATTTTATAGCTACCACCACTCATATAAGAAAAATTTTGGGATTGAGCTAAATCCTCTAGTCATAAATTGAGAGAATAATAATTCACTTTTAAGATAGATATGAGAGAGGACCAATGAAAATTAATAGAAGTAATAAAGACCATTATGGTGGTGAAATATAAGTTGCCCAACATCCTAATTCTCACCCTAACTTGGAAAATTATTGATGGCCTACTATGATGTATAACTATTATGAGATTTGGATACAACCAATGTAAGTAAACCACTTCAAGTCGAAGCCTAGTTTTTTTAGTTATTGTGCAAAAATATCAATATAGTGGTTATGACTCTTAGGACTATTCGTCTTGATAAAGATGAATAGACTTAGCTTGGATGCTATAAGGTTATGATTCTTTCCTTTGTTTTGAGAGGCAAAGCCCATAGTTGGTTATAGTATTTATCTTGATGTTTGATTGAGAGTTGGGATGAACTTGTGCAAACTTTTCACACAAAGTTCTTCCCACATCAAATCACCACTCAACTATGAGGAAAAATAAGTCAACCCCACCAAAATAATCAAGAGATACTATATATCCCAACAATGGCAAAAAAACTTGTGACTTTATTATTCTATCTAATTTAATCAACTAAGTGATGACCCAAAATGCTCATTAATTAGGATGTCACATCAATTGAAATATGAAAGTGCATGCATTGTATAAGTAATATAATGGATTTAAGTCTAGATATTGATCTAAAAAGGATTGTATCAGCAGTTCAGTTGTTCAACTAGAGCCAACCTTTTTTCAATATAAAAGATACTTAGATTTTAATAAACATTATGTTTAGGATCTAATTACCTAATTTATATGATGTCATTAATCTAGTTGATATATTCTATGCTGGACACAGAACAAAGGTTGGGGTATTGAGCAAATGACCTATTGCCCTATCGGTATATAAGGTTGTTATCACCATTGAATTTTTTCTAATGATAGTCCTTTCATAGTTGTCCCCTTAGTACATCACAATCGAGATAACACTTCATCCCTATACAATGGTCATTCACAATCTTATACCTTTTAGGCAACTTCATTAACTACCCTTATTAGTTTCTTTATATGCACATTCTTATTCAATGGTCTATATATCTTAAGACTAACAATTAGCATAATTTATATGTGTTTGTAGCTTCGTAAGTTTCTTATTCACATAATTAATGTATATTTATTTCAAGTTTCACCAGTAGAAACTATTTTAGTGAAATGAACTCATAAGGACTATCACTCCCTTGCAAGTCACATACTCGTGTGTGTCCCAAAGATTTCTCATCATTAACCTCTTTGATGATGATGTGACTCTCAAACTAAAGGTAAATCACACTAAAAGTGAATCACACTAACGTCCATCTCAATCAAGAACTAGTCACTCTAAGATATATACAATGTATTGGTGTGTAAATAGTGATAGCTTCTTGCCTTCATTTTTATAGTCCATAAATGATTGTGACACTATAAAGTGGACGTGGAGAATGAGATGGTTTTCAATATTGTTTTATGGCCATAGTATTGTATGAAGGTCATGACATCAGCCATTCCTCCTTCTTGGTAAGTATATAGTCATAGTACTATGAGGCTGTCATGACACTTATACTTAATTTATGCATACAAGTTGTAGTTATACATTCCTTTGAGTATAAAAGTCACAACCTTAGAAATAAATATACTTGAGTAATATCTTCTATACTATTTGGTGACCCAAAATATGTGGCTTTAAATAATATTCGTGACTTTGACATATGTACTTGTGGCTCATTATTTTTCTATCTTTCAAAAGCCAAGGCTTTATAACAAAGTCGTGACTTTAACTTGAGACTATTAAGTCATATAAAAATAAACTTGTTTCCTTATAAAATTAGCTATAACCTTGAGCACTGGTGGGATACTTAATTGCTCTGATGGAGAATTAATAGTGTAGCCATTAAATTTTACAAATTAGGTATGATTGCAACTCCATGATAATATCATAGTCATTGAGAAAGTGTCACACAATGAAAATATTATGCTACAAGAGGGTAGGGTCATGGCGTACAAGATTTTGACATGACCATATAGATAGAGTTTCTCGAACAAAAATACATTTCAAAATTACAATGAACTCATAGACTAAACTTTTTTGTTAAATGCCTTTGAATACTCACAACCATTCATCAAAATTCTCCAAAACAAAAACAAAATTATGAAATCAACATAAATCAGCTTCATTTCCCCACATTTATACCATTCTCAACCACCAAAATATTTAGTAAATTTAAATATCAAACAAACTCATATACTAAAATGATTGCTCGTTTCCTAGTAATATATTTCCCCACTATAAAAATAACTAAATAGAAACACAACATTCCACATTTCAATTATATTCCACATAATGGGTACATTATTACAAAATGATAAAAAAAATAACTATAGTACATCATCACAAAATGAGAGAAAAAATAACTATAGTATATATCACAATAGTGATGGAGGTGACTGATATGATTTCTCTTTAGGATCATACTCCTTGAAAGAGAAGTTCATAGATGCTTGCTCAAGAGAAGGCAAAGCAATGGATGACCCTTCAGAATCTCTCTTATGTTGATATCCCATCTAATATGTTTTCCAACATATTATACAAAACTTCTTATCTTCATCTCATAAAATTTAGCACAATCTCAAAGCTTTCTATTGCATAGTAAAAATATTTTTTGGTTGGTACTACTTTTTTCTATTTCATTGGACCACAAATGCTCCATGAAGATTATTCCCTTCTTATTTATAATATCACATTCTTCCATTATTATTTTCCATTTTGTCATAGCTATTTGATATAGAACTCCAAAAGATTCAGCATTTCTCATCAATCCAACTTCTATGCATTCCATTAATTCATCTAAGAGTTTGTAAAATTGGTTTTCAAAATTTTCAATATTTTCACCTAATCTGGTGCATATGAAATGAATCTCTGTTTTCATCTCTTCCTATGTTTACTTAGTATTATGCTACACATTTTCCAATTTATGTAAATTATCTATCAATATACCACTATGAGTAGTTAAAAAATATTCAATGCATGCTAACTCATCTTCTTGAGTTCTTTTTCTTTCTATCTCATGTGGGTCACCAATGGTGAATGATGGACCTTCATCCCAAATTTCTACTTGTACTTCCCTTCGAGTATTAATTTCTTTCCTTTTTTCTCTCCTTCAAGTTCCATCTTCATGCCCAATAATATCAAGGGAACATCTTTGGATATATTGTATCCATGTGTTTATTTGTTGGAACTCACTTGGTTAAGCACAAAAACATAATAAGGGAATGGTCAATTATTTGGCTAGAAAATTCACATTCGAGAAATCTAAGAAATCACTTCTCCAAAATCATTTCCACATTAAAGCAATGCCCAAAAAGAATAGTATATATTAATATTGCTCTTTCTAGAATAATAATAGAATCATAGAGAGTGGGCAATAAAAATGAGCATATTAAATACAACCATATTTTATTTACTTCCTTGAATTCTTCCCTCATTAAACATCCATATGCACTCTTCAATATCACCTCCTATGTGTTTTTTCCATTCATCAATAAATTAGTGATAGTTAGGAAATCCTTACCCTATAGAGATATTTGAAATCAACACTATCTTTTGCCCTAGAAAATCCAAGCAATTTATTAATGATTTCTCTACCAAATCAAACCTAAATACCTATCACACAATACATATTTCTCAACCTATCATCTAAATTTCCATATAATGCCTTTACAACTGAGGTATTTCCTAATTCTATATTCATACAAAATATTATCCAATTCTACTTCTTGATAACATTACCAAAAGGAGGAATGAACTCACTAAATCTCTTCTCTCTAATAAACCCCTTTTTTCAAAGCATGAGATTCATCATTTTCTCCCAACTTATATAATGAAAGTCACCCAAAGCGTCATGAATTCAGACATCATCTATGCGGTGCAAGATCTCTATCTCTTCCTCTTCTCCTTATGGCTCATCTGCTATTATTCTTTGATCATCTCCTTTCTTCCATCATTGAATCAACAAGCAAAGAAAGTTTTTAGTGGATCACCATGGCATTAGGTGGATTAGGTGGAGATTTGGATTTTATTGTGGAAGCCATTTTGGGGTTAAATATTTATTGTTGCAACCTAATAATTGAAAGTCATGACTATTAGAACTTAATTTTTTTTATATAAATGAATAGTCATTACTTTGGGGCAAGTAGTATCATCAAAGTCTTGGCATTACATCAAAGTCACAACTTTCTCACAATTTCTATATTGCTTTTTTTATAGAACAAAAATAATAGTAATGAAAAATTATCACAACCTTTTCTTTTATTTCATATGATATATTTTTTTCTATAACATCAAATTCATGGCTCTGAAACATTGTTGCAGCTTTTTCATGTGGCTTTTAACAAGCTTTTTCTTTTTGTAACACTAAAGTCTTGACTCTAAAACATTGTTGCAACCTTGAGTAAAAAGAATATCTCTGAATCTGTTATTCTCTTGTATGTGGTAGAGAGAATAAATATAGCTATGTACAAGAAATTTTTTTCTCACAACATCATCATTCATCACTCAACATAAAAAAAAAATCTTTGATTTCCTTTTAGTGCTACATTTAATGTCTATAGCTAGACCTTCAAAATTTTCTTCTATTGATCAAAAATATTAGTGGTCAAGTAATCTTTTCAGTATATGACCCTATTGCCTCCTTCCTTGTACTTCTAGTATCATTTGTAGAAGATGGAAAAAATATTAATTCTATTTTATTAAATCATACTATTAAGTTCCTTATTTCTTTCCATCCAACTTTTCTCCTTAGCTTGCCATTATAAAATATCTTAAAATTTTCAATTATGCAAGTACACAATTCATTGACTTTCTTTAATTTTGCTGCCAAAGGTTCATAGTCCACTCCTTTTTCTTCCTCAAAATTAGTTGAGGCCATATCTTCAAATTCAAGATTTTCTTTCATACTTTTTTGTATATTGGCTATGGAGATTATCTCTTTCATTTAACCTTCATCTAAGATTTCATTGATAGTTATTCTTGACTTAGCTAGATGGGTTTAAAATGAGATATTTTTTTAAACTTTATCCAATTTGAGACTTCTTATTTCTTTCTTTGTGCTCTCATCCTTTTCTCTTCACCAGTATTGAATCTACTCAAGTCTTTCAAAAATTCCTCAAGTTTAGCCATACAATAAGATAATAAGAATAGTTGAGACCCATTATAATATATCATATTCTCATGGTTCCTATGCCCCAAACTCTCATAATCTCTTTCTACTAATAATATGGGTGATGATCGTTGTCATAAGGTTCAACATAGATATCACTTCCTTGAGCATAATAGGTTGCATCGTAGTTGTTGTTTTGGGCATTATCACTCATTGATATCATTTTCACAAAATACTCATCATATACTTCATCATCTTTTAATAGCTTTTTGAGATAACTTAAATTAAAGTCTTGGTAAGGATAATTGTACATTCAAATTTGAGATATGGTGGCTATCAACAACATAAAAAAAAAGAAAATGTTATTAATGAGTAGACAATTCAAATAGATCTAAGCATAATAATCCACATTCAAACAAGTTAATATGTTGTAGCCATTTAATCTAGAAATATTTATCAAATATAATGTCATCTAATTTACTAAAAAGAAATTCTTCTTTTGCAAGAATAATTACCTTAACTCATGTTGAGCAACTAAACTAAATATTATCTAAAAATAGTGTCAAATACTTATTGTGACTTTATTACTTCACCTAATTTAATTAGTTAAGTGATATATAAAAAAAAACATTAATGAAGTTATCCCTCCAATTGAGATCTACAAGTATATAGGTTGTACAAATAATATAATAAACTCAACTCCATGTATCAATACTATAAAAATTATATTATTAGTTCGTTTGTCCAACTAGGGCTAACATATTTCAATAGAAGAGATACTCAAAGTTTGATCAACCTTAAGTCTAGGGTCTAATTATCTAATTTATGTGATATCATTAAATTTCTTGATATATTTTATGCTATACATAGTACAAAGGTTGGGTTATTATACAAATGACCTCTTACCCTATTAGTATACAAGGTAGATGATTTATATGAATACTTTTATTCACTAGCATCTATTAACTTAAGACCAATGATTGACATAGTCTGTATGCATTTATACTTTTGACTTCATAAGCACTATGCTCTCACAATTAACATATAATGAATTGGCATATAAAAATATTTGAACATTTAACTTCGTAAGCACAATACTCATGATGATTAATATACCAAAACTTTAGGTTTCAACATATAAGTTCTTCTCATGCACGAGTGAGTCTCAAAGTTTATCTATCACTATCCATTATGAAAATCTCATACAAACCCACCATTAGTCAAAACCTTAATTTGAGTTATATTTAAGCACTATCAATCAATATTTATAAACATAAAATATAAGCAAACTAATTTTATATCAATCATTCCAAACTATTACATCATATAATCTAAGTAACACAAACCCAAAACCATACAAATGTAATATTCTTGAATTTAACTATAAAGGATGAGGGTTTGAAAGTTGTGCCCCAAAATATAAGTATTAACATTGGTTATGCATCATTTTTTTTCATGTATATTCCTCAGGAAGTATGAAATTTGCTTCTAGGGTTTTTAGTTTATGTGGCTTTTGCTTGTTTCGTGAGAGGGAATGAGAAGAAAGAAAGATTTTTTTGATAATTCCTTAATTTTTCATTTTATATTGAGGTAGTATTGCATTGCTCTAAGTAAAAAGTTGTGACTTTTCAATATAAGTTATGACTTCAACTTTCATCTCTTCAGCTTGAGGATACAACTCTTGAACATGGCCATGACTTTATTTGATATCTTGATTTTTTTGTAATATGCTTTCATGACACATGCAATAACTATGACTTGAGCCTAATCACTCTATAACATGAAATTATGGTTTTATGAAATGCTCATGACTTTGTGCCTTTATCATTTATATTCCATATATAGTCATTATATTGTGAAGTGGCTGTGGATAATGTGATAACTTCTAACATTATTTTATGGCTGGCATGACATGACATAACACGACATCAATTTGATTATACCCAATATGGACCAGTTAGCCCATAATCAGGCAAATCCATGGGAGGTCATGCTAGGTTATGATAAGTCAAGCTATATTTTGGCAAAGTAGTGGGTTTCTTAAATTGAATGTGGATAATTAAAATATTTTGAAATTTTAATTTTATATTTATGTAAAAATTAAAATATTACATTTATATATCAAAATAATATAATGAAAGTGATAAAATTGCATGTGCAATGTACATTATATGTTTACATTTCATTAAAAAATTGAATTAAAATGGAATTAGCAATTACAAAAAATTATCTGTAATTTAAATCAATTCCAAAAAAAAATTATAATATCAATATGACATATAACATAAAATGAAGCATAATTTGTTGAAATCCAAAAACAAACAAAATATCATATAGTATGAAAAAAAAAACAATCTAAAACAACATAAGTCATCAATCCATGTTTATAGTATGGTAGTGTGAATGTAGATCATCATCATGAAATATGCATCTAAAGGTATCACTAGTGGTTGCCACAATATCCACAATATCAATGTCCCATGAGTCATTATTCACCAGCAATTCTTTTACTTTATCCTGAATACCCAACCTCAAATCTTCCTAGTTATTCATGCATGCAAATTTATCTATAATATCTTGTCATAGTCTCAATAAATCTATTTGAAATAATATTAACTATCACAGAAAAAGAAGACTCTATTACTACATTAAATATTGAATGGGTCAGTAGATCACATGTCATCTTAGATATCATATGATAGGTGGATTAGTATAATTTATATTAAATCAAAAATATACAAATTCATATTATTATCATGTGAAAGGATAGAGTAGTAATCAATATCTAAGTATCAAGATATATAGCTCCTATTTGATGGACCATCTAGTTATTTGTCCCTAACTAATTGAATGGAAAATTCATGGTCTATAAATATGATATTTATGTCCATACACAGATCAACGTTATAACTATCATATCTAGTATCATAATATGTACATATGTTACTCAATTTTTTATGAATAATACCTTTAGGTTTGTTTGCTTTGTTCATGCAAGCAGATATGTGTCCTAGTATGTTTTCTACCCCTTAAATCTTAATCCTATGATCTATATATGTAGCTAAATAATATAAAGTTGAAATGGATGACTAGTATCTTGAATAATTTGTTTCCATTTTAATGATCATGATACTAAATGAAGGGTATCATTTATAATTGCTAAACATACTACTAAAGTCACACCGCATGTGCACACAATTACAATGCAAGTGATGTAAGTGTATATAGATGAAAACATATTCGTTGTGACATAAAAAATCTTCAAGAATTTTTATAAAAAAAAATTTTATATCCCAATCAGAATAATTAATAAGTTTATCACTCTTACTATAAATATAGTCAGATATCATATTTTTGTAGTCAACACATTGCTCTGACATAAGGTAGATTTAATTCTAATTGTGTCTTATATCAATTTGAATTTTTTTAAAGCCCCACTAACAAATAAAAACTACTAAACTTTTATTGTCTGTGAATCATTCTAAATTATTTTAATGACTTCTTATTTTTTATAAAGTAGGAAAAATAATTTTCATTCATTAATATACTATTAGGTTAATTATGTGACATATACACATAACATGAAAAATTTTACCTAACAACTCATCTTTAATAATTCTAACAAATATATTAATAGTTACTTTATTATTAGAAATATTATCAAAAATAATACTAAATATTTTATTTTGAATATCATATTTCCTAAAAATCCTCATCATGGACACATATATGGTAAGACCATCATGAGGTTAGAGGATCTCAAGTAATCTTAATTTTTTTTTAAGTTTATATTTTAAATCTATATAGTGGCCGATGAGGCATATGAATGATAAATCATCATGAATAGTCCATATATCAGATTTCATGAATATTACTCCACTAAATTTCTTAAATTTATTAACTATTAATTTTTTTTCTAACTTATAATATTTTATTATCTCGTTATTACTTATGAATGTAGAAATCCTATGATAAGTAGGCTAGAAATATGTCTGCATAATATTGACTACCTTATGATCCTCCAAAAATATAATAAAAAGATTCACAGTCATAATTTGTTTGGGCATATTTTTTCTCATAAACTCATTACAGTATATAAAGGGTGTCAATGCAATTGAACTTGATCCAACTAAATAGACCATGTCACTCATTTGGTTTCGCCTGGGATCTTATGGATTATATTTTTTAGTGCATTGATTGGCATGACTTTTAAGGTGGCTAGTGCCACATGCACTCCTAGATATATATATATATTTTTATAATATAAAAAATTTTCCAATTCTTCTTCGGCCCCCCTAATTTTTTTTTATTATCTTAAAATGAGTTTTTACTATTGAAGTTTGCATAATTTTTGGTTTTTTAGACAATAGGTTTGAGTTGAGGCCATTGGAGAGAACTTAGTTTTGACTATTTATCATTAATATCTATATTTACATCAAATTCATTATCACTTAAGGCATTATTTATCATTTTTATTTATATTTCAAATTTTAAATTATTTAATAATAAAATATAAAAAACTAACAAAAGAAATTTTGTGCCGTAACTGTGACCACATAAATTTATTTGAATAAAAGTTCATTCGCCATAGTTGTATTCTACTTTCTATTTTTTCTTCTCTTTTTCTAAACTTGATAGACTAGACCAACTAACAATGCAAATAATTAACAATGAAAAATAAAAATTCTATATAGCTACTAAAGACTTAACTCAAAAGAGGAGAAGAGAAAGAGAATAGAAGAGGAGAGAATGAAATTCAAAAATTTGTTATTCTCTATTTATAGATTTTTTTATATTAAAATAACATATACATTTTTAAATTTTATTTTATTTTTTTTTTAATTTTAAATGGGAAGAAATCTAACAAGAGTCAAAATTTTATTTATAGCCATTGAAAACAAATTTGATGGCGATAAATTTTCCAAAAAAATATTTTTAGGTGACGTAGAAAGTGATTGGCTACATTTATCACTTCAGTGTTGGTGCCCATTATGTGAAAATGTAACGGGCATGGGCACATCAATCAAATTACCATTTTTTGTCAGAAAATTCAAATCGAGACTTATTAGTCCATGACCCATTATTTGTGCCTGGTCATGGGTCATGGGTCACATGCCTATGGACTATGTCAATGGACTAGACATGTGGGTCATTCCTAACCTGACATGAGGCACAACACACCATGGGCTAACATAGCCCGTGTAGTGCTTCATGCCGACATGACCCATATCTAGGCATGGTTCTTGACCATGCCTTGCTAGGCCAGGTGCGACTAATTTGTGTTATGTCTCGTGTAGTACCTGGGCTACCCTACCCACTTGACACCTCTAAGACATATATATATATTTCAATAAGTTTGGATCCAAAATGACAAGCAAATAAGTGTGGGAGAAGTTTATGTTTTGCAAAACCATGAAATTGCAAAAAGTGGAGGAAGTCAATATTTTGTAAAGAAATGAGTATGTGCAATGAACCAATAGAAATACACTCACACAATACCATCTAAACATAAGAAATCACAAAAGCCTATCATAAGAGAGCCCTGAGAATTTGCAACATTACTCGGATGAGTTTCATAAGAATTTTGGGAATAGCTCCATTGGAGTATCAAATAAAATGAGCATCGAGCTCTAATTATGTTCACTCAGAGAGAGTATAAAAGTCATCACTTGAAAAGCATAAATTGACCTTACTCATGGGGATGAAGAAAAGAAATGATGTTCAATAGAATAAAATGGAACATATTGAAATGAGACTAGAACATATGAACATGACAATAAAAATAATTAAAAATCAACTTGGATAACTGGCAATCTTAATGAAAGTGGAGCATGAATAGATTGCCACATGATAAAGGCAAATCCAAAGAAGTACATGTTCACTACACTAAGAAGCATGATAGAGTTACAAGGGCAACAAGCTAAAATGGAATTCAAAAGGAGATCTAGCACATAAAAGGCAATTGTGACGGATGAAGTCATGATTTTTCTAAAGTTGTGGCACAACCTAGCAATTCATCACAAGATGTCATGACATTTTTTAAAGTTATGGAATCCACAACACATATTACCTAACTCCTACCCTTAACTTAGATAAATAAAGAAATGAAGAAAGATGAGGATAAACAAATTACCCAAAGTAATGATCAGAAGAATGCGTAACAAAAAGACTATGTCAATGATACATATTTCTTTCCTAATCTTTTTTTCCATATCTTATAAAAGGAAATATGGATTAACAATTTGAGAAGATTCTCAATATATTATAGAAGTTAGAAGTGAATATTTTATTTGTCAAAGCATTATCACAAACACCGATCGACATAAAGTTCATGAAAATCATAATGAGTAACAAGAGGAAGTTGAAGATTTATGAAATAGTAAATATGACTGAGGAGTATAATATTATCATCCAATATAAATTTCCAAGAAAGTTGAAAGATTCACAAAGCTTTACAATAATGTGCATTAATGGAGAATACACTTTTTGTAAGGTGTTATGGGACTTAAGATCAAGTATGAATTTGATGTCATTATCCATAGTGCGGAAGTTAAACCTTGGAGAGATAACTTCAACCATCCTCTCACTTTATATTGATTATCACTCAATCAAATTTCAAAATGATATTATTGAATATGTTTGGTGAAAGTTTATGATTTATTTATTTGGGAGATTAAATTGTGCTTGATATGAAGGAAGATCATTATGCTACTTTGATTACGTAAATGCCATTTTTAGCTATTGAACAAGCATTGATAGATATCAATAAGTATGAGCAAAAATCAAGTGAAATTCATCCCCTACAAAAACCTTTAAAATCCTAATTTTGATGAGAAAGATTACTGAGGAATAGATAACCTCTTATACACTGAAATAAGATAAAAAGTAGACTTCGGTGAAAAATATTTTTTAGAAAAATATTAGCTCGAAAAAGATAGAAAAGACAATGAGGTGTATGGACCATGGCTTGGAAATGACAATTAAGATGAGACTATTATGAAGTTATGAAATTTTTTGAAGGAATACATATATTAATTGTCACGAATATGAAATTTAAGAAGTCGAAAGTACAATATTTTTAATATAACATCAATTTATGCCTTTATGATGTATGAGATCAATCAATAAGAATGTATATATGAAATAACTATCAAAAATAATTGATGAGTTATCTAAAATATATGAACGTATGAATGACTTTTGAGTAGGGATAACTTGTTATTTTGGTTGTAAAATATCAATTAAACAATTATGAGGGAACTATCACTAGGGAGGAAAAATAGATGATAACCTTTATTCTGTAACTAAGCACGATAATAACCAAGCAATTTAGACAAACCATTATATATAATGAAATGGATCAATCTTAGAATCTAAGAGTCTTACCAAAAATATTATTTTATCCTTCCAACTAGAACAATTTTTGATTCACTATTAGTTGATCGAATTGTCTATACAATTTTTGTGGGATTGATATCCAGATCAAGGTCCACTTTACTACTTGTATAACTTATATACGTATGGAACTATATTGGATGAGAAACCATCACCAAACAAACTTTTGGGATATTATCTAATCCAAAAAAGTAGGTATCATAATAAAGTCACAATAGTCATGGCTGAGATAAATTCTCTCTGGAATATAAAATTGCAACACTAAGAATGACCATGAATTCGATCCATTCTATTTATAGCTAGATATCATGGTATTAGGAATCCCATGACTGATATAATTTTTTTAGAATAAAATATTGTGGCACAAGGAATAGCCACAATTGATATATGTATACTCTATAACACAAAATCGATGTACTAAGAATGAGGGTATCTTTGGTGTTTTTTTGTTGAAGCATAAAGTTATGATAGTAGAAAAGTCATGATCGGAATAAATACTCTATATAACAAAAATGTCATGACAAAAAATAATATCATAGCTTATAACAATTGTATTTTGGCCATGTATCGAATAATTTATGACAATGGAAATTATCATAATTAATTGTACCACTGGATTACTTGGCTTCCGAGGTATAAAAATAATATTATAACTATAATGTATTTAAAAAATAATATGACTAGGAATCTAATAAAATATTATGGCTATGTTGAACAATAAAATAATTATTTCAAATTGGTGATAGAGTTGTAATATACAAAGATTTTTATGACTGATTTTGCAGAGTTGTAGCCAAGAAAAGGAACCATAACTAATCAATAAGATCATAAAAAATGTACCTAAGTTGTGATATGAAAAATAGTATATTTCTTTATCACTTCTCTCCCCTCCAAACCTTCATTCTATTAAATCAATTAATTTCTCAAAAAGAAAAAGCTATGAATTCGCTAACCTTTATATCAAATTTCATCAAAATAGATAATTAATGAAATCTCTCCAATATATACTCAAATACACATAAACATAATAGTAAATACATGCCAAGTTACCTAAAAAGTCAATACATGGAGTGATGAACATCAATTCCCTACCAATGCAAAGAGACTACATAATTCCATGGACATGCTAAATTTTATAGATGATTTATCAAAAACTTCTTAACTTTCATATAATAATTCAATGGGCTACTTATTAAAGATACAAAATTTGTCTCACTGACAAGTTCCAAAAAGACTCCGAAGCACTTAATGCTCATTGCTAGTGTTCCCAATGTGAAACCTCTACTTGGGAGCTTCCTAATGGAATAATTTTGACACCCAGTGATGTAGCCATGAATGATTTGTTCGAGCTCATGGTCCCTTGAGCCAGCTGCCAACCATCTTGTCATCATTTCAACGAAACAATTTATTCAACAAAAAAGGTGTATATATGCTTACTTGAGGGGAAG
Source organism: Sapria himalayana (assembly GCA_029783825.1). NCBI lineage: Eukaryota > Viridiplantae > Streptophyta > Magnoliopsida > Malpighiales > Rafflesiaceae > Sapria > Sapria himalayana. The sequence goes on from JAREIK010007045.1 coordinate 326,401, forward strand.
AGACGTACTTCGTCAGAGCCAATGCAACATTTGTATTCCTTTTGAGAAGATTTATAGTTGGTATTTCATTAGATTATAATGAAGAAGCAGAAGTTGTGCCAAGGAAGAAAATATATTTCGACTTGGTTGTTGCCTGAGATGCATCACAAAGAGGTTGCTAATATCGAATGAATGTTATATCATTAGAATAAAGATTTCACCACCATGTGGTCCTAGTCATGTTTATGCTTCACGTCACATAGTTTGTGTTTGCCCCAAAATATTTATGGTGGTGAGGGCAAGATGTAAGAGATAAGCTTTTCCTCATGCAATGTATGACTCATCTAGGTTCAGCTCATCTCATAAAATTCACTTCCCTTTTAGATTAATTTATTTTTTTCTTCCAACCATTCATAGTAATTAGGGTTTTTATGTCTTGGTGTACCATTTATAAAATATTTAAAAAAATACTTAAATTTGTAATATTAAAAAAAGTTCACCAAAACATAAAAAATCAAGTTTTGTTGCACTCAAACATTAAAACCCAAAATTATATTCAACTCCTTCATCGAGCTAGTTGGCCTAGCTCCATCAATGAGCTGATGCAGCTCAGTGAACGAGGTAGTTTGAGCTTGTGCCTCATTCATTCAATATTTTAATTAGGAAGATATTTTTATTTTTTAAAGTTTTGAGGGCACCAAAACTTAAATATTTTATGTTTTAGTATACTTTTTTTATTAATTAATAATTTTAGGTTTTTTTAAAATATTATATAATTGGTGCGGCAAAATATAAAAACCCAAAATATTATATAATTGAAGCAGAAGTTGTGCCAAGGAAGAAAATATATTTAGACTTGGTTGTTGCCTGAGATGCATCACAAAGAGGTTGCTAATATCGAATGAATGTTATATCATTAGAATAAAGATTTCACCACCATGAGGTCCTAGTCATGTTTATGCTTCACGTCACATAGTTTGTGTTTGCCCCAAAATATTTATGGTGGTGAGGGCAAGATGTAAGAGATAAGCTTTTCCTCATGCAATGTATGACTCATCTAGGTTCAGCTCATCTCATAAAATTCACTTCCCTTTTAGATTAATTTATTTTTTTCTTCCAACCATTCATAGTAATTAGGGTTTTTATGTCTTGGTGTACCATTTATAAAATATTTAAAAAAATACTTAAATTTGTAATATTAAAAAAAGTTCACCAAAACATAAAAAATCAAGTTTTGTTGCACTCAAACATTAAAACCCAAAATTATATTCAACTCCTTCATCGAGCTAGTTGGCCTAGCTCCATCAATGAGCTGATGCAGCTCAGTGAACGAGGTAGTTTGAGCTTGTGCCTCATTCATTCAATTTTTTAATTAGGAAGATATTTTTATTTTTTAAAGTTTTGAGGGCACCAAAACTTAAATATTTTATGTTTTAGTATACTTTTTTTAGTAATTAATAATTTTAGGTTTTTTTAAAATATTATATAATTGGTGCGGCAAAATATAAAAACCCAAAATAATTATCTATACAAGCCCATCTATACTGATAATCCCCCCAGCCCCCCCCCCCCCCCCCCCCCCCCTGTTGAGTCTTGGCTATCATATCAAATAAAAAAAAGTGTAAATGTAATATTTAACTAAATAGATTGACTAATGTAGAAACCTAATATGTCTATTTTGAGTATTTAATATCCATCCCGACATAATAACCTAATTTGTCTATTTCAAGTATTTGCCCATCTTGATTTTGAATTGGCCTAGACCAATATAAAGATAAATAAACCAATGACACTGACGTTGAATTCAAATGAAATGATAGAGTTTCGATATCAAATAAATGCATTAGTGTTTTAGAAAATATAAATTATAAAACAAGTATTAGAATATTTTAGGATTTTATTAATTTTTTAATTTTGTTGTGGTCGTCAAAGGATAATAATAATTTTAATTCATTAGTGTGATATATACAATGGTGCGGTGACTAATGGAAAAAATAGAACTAGATTATTAAAAAAGGTAAAATCACAAGTTTGTAGTTAATACATGTATGACCAGACTAATATATCCCTTGTTATTAGTTTATATAATATGTATTTTGAGATCATGCTTCAGTTACTTTTATAAAAATGGATCAGCACAAGTAAATTATACTGATATAGAAACTTGAAAGGAATCAAAAAGCTTTTAGATATAATCCCACATCAATTTCACACGAGCGTGGAGCGATACTTAAGCTTGATATGTTATCCAACCTAATAGGATAGTCTTTTGTATTGGGCTCTTCCATTAGGCTTGGGTTTTTATGTTTGGTTCTTTCATTGAAACATGATATACGACAAAAAAGGGGTATTATTTAAAGGGTGAGTGAGTGTTATTTAGAGTGTGAGCCACCCAAAATGAATATCATCCACGAACATCTAGTTTTTTAAGGGGTATGAAATGATATGATCCCACATTAGTTCCACATAAGTGTGTGGAGCGGTAGTTAAGCCTGAAGGGTTTTCCAATATAATAGGCTAGTCTTTTGTGCTGTGCTCTTCCATTGGGCTTGAATACCTATATTTGATACTTTTATTGAGAATCAAACTTGACATACAATAGAAGAGGGATTATCTGAAAGAGGGCTACCTTATGCTTCATAGGTGGGTCCAGAGTGAGTTCTATCTAGACTCTAGAGCATGGTGCCACCCAAAATGAATGTCATCCATGAACTATTGGTTTTTAGGGGTATGAAATGATATGATCCCAAAACTGTTCCACCCAAAGAGTGTGGAGTGATACTCAAGCCTGATGGGTTCTCCCACCTAATAGGCTAGTCTTTTGGGTTGGGTGCTTTCACTGGGCTCTTCCACTGGGGTTGGAAACCTATCTTTGGTTATTTCATTGAGAGTCGATAAGTAGCAGAAAAAGGCTACCTAGAAAAGGGCAATAAAAATTATTACATAATTTTTTCAAAAGCTTTTGTTTCAAATTTTTTAGATAGTAATTGAATTTTATGTTTATTATATAAAAATTATAATATAAAAAATGATGAACCCAAATTTGATGAAGAATAATAAAACCACCTATTTTTCCTATATAAGTGGGATATTAAAGCTGAGAAATTATTAATATGTATGTGATGGTCATGATACAAAACTACCTATAAAAACAACCATTCTTTGTGCTCAAAAAGTTTTGTCGAAATAAAAAAATAGATCATAATCAAATTCTAAATAATGCTATGAAAATTGATGAAATATTTAACATCTAACTTATTATGTGAATGAATACAAAAATTTTCAAAGATATCTAAACATTATATTACATTTTTTTACTAACAATTTTCATATAAAAGTTTCAATACAAATAAATTCTAAAATTATATTTCTAAATTCAATACTGTTTTACATAAAATAGAAAACAATTTGATATATTTATACACAATTTGATATATTTACATAAAATTATATTTCTAAAATTATATTTCTAAATTCATATAAAAGATATCTATACACAATTTGATCATGAATATGAGAAATATACTGTTTTACATAAAATAGAAAACAAATCATTTAACATATAAAATTGTTTATCATTTTTTAACATAGTTAAGCATTAACCTCATATATATGTTAAAAATTTTACTATACAAGTCTAATAATGAGCTTATTACTAGCCATCCAATTCAAAGAGAATATTAATTTATACAAGCTTACAAGTTATAATCAATGTACAAGGCTCCCATTTTAGCATGAGGCCTGATAAAAGTTAATATTAGATTATGTCTAATGATATCTCGAACCATAAAACTACAAACATTGGACAAAAGGTATGTACCATTGTATCAAAGTATGATATCCAATATATATTTTTTGGGTGAGAATAGTAATATAATGATTAATCATCTGGGAAGTCTTGTGTTGAATATATGTATTTGAGGTCATGCTTTGGTGCGATGACAAGTATTTTCGTCTAATAATAATATGTTTCGAGTTCGAGATATATTTTCTAACTCAGACAAATTTAGTTTAGATAAATTCTAGTATAGATGCTTCTACTATCACCTTTTTTTAAGGTCTGATTCTACTCAAAGCTTCTTTTGTGTGAATCAAAAAAATTACATGCATTATCAATTAGGCTACTCCAACTGCTTGAGATGATTGCATGACATAATGATCCGAGTTTGAATTTCAAATCCACCATCATCCTCACACATGAGAAAAGTTAGAGAGGTCGAAATGCACATAGACTAATTAGAATATTAATATTACAAAAAAAAATTAAAATAAAATATCCTCAATTGGAATCCATGATTCCATAGGATCCAAAATGCAATTATAAAAAAGTTGGTTCACTCAAGTTGACCTATCCCCCTTTGAGAATAAAAAGTGCACTCTCAAGTTTTCCCATGCTAGTGCTACTATAAAATATTGGGATAACCAATTAAAATAAACAAATATTTTTTCATATTGTAAAACCAAACTTACCCATCTCTTCATCCTAAAAAATTATTTATTTGACAAAAATACCAATATTATTTTTCTTGTAAAAATAATCTTTTCTTTAAATATATGTATATAAATAAAACAAAAGTTATTTTTTTTTATGTTATTTATGTCAAAAATAATCCTTTCTGCGAGTGAAAAAAAAAATAAGGATTATATTTTTAATTTTAAATTTTTTTATGCTCATGACACAATTTTCCCTATTATATATATATATATATTAAAATCAATTGCAAAACCAAAATGTTAGTTGCATAAGAAGGATAAGATTTGTTGGTTAAAGAGTGTCAAAATACATTTTACAATCAACACAAAAAGCCTCCACATATAGTTATATACATTGATACATACATATATACATGTGTGTGTGTGTGTGTGTGTTTCATAAAAATTATTATTATTTAAGTATTATTCATTTTTTTTTAAACATGAGATGCTAACATGACAAGATTAAGAATAGAACCACAATTATGCATTTTTTTTTGTCCCTCCTCCCCCTCCCCTCACAATCCATCCTATATTAAGTCCCTCATATATGTACTTTGGAGTCTTAGGGTGGAAGAAGGTAAGAGCACTATCCTAGCAATATGGATAGAATATTTGACAAAGTTACTATGGATCACGTATTTAGTACCCCTTGAGACCGAACTAATGTCCCCAAGTTCGTGCAATCTTACATGATTTCTTTTGCAATCAGACTACCATACTTTTTATCGCAATTATGTAATAAAGAATACCAGGGGTTGGTTAAATAATTAATCTTTAGAGCAAAAAAAAACATAAACAAAAAACATAAGAGAAATTTTCACAAATAATGAGTGATGATTAATAATTACCCACAAGGTTGAGTATATATAACAATTACTTTTAGGGGAACATGGATTTGACTAAGACAAGCTTACCCTTAAAAAAAGATATACATGCTTGACATATACAATATATTTTATAAATAGTATACTCATATTATATTCATTATACATTTAACACGTACGTTTAGCATACAAGTTAAACATAACATGCATACAATATGCATATGCAATATGTGTGTATGCTATTTATAAAATATACAGTATACATTAAACACATACTGTTTATATAGTATTTCAAAAACAACACATTCCCAACTGTTAAACAGTGATACTAAACGCATTTGACATATATGATAAATGAATATGCAACTGTTTTAATATTTTCATGTAAGTACAGGAAAGAAAATATTAAGAGACTAGGAATACAGCAATAACATAATAACGAGAATCTCACTGGATTTAGAAAATTTTGGAGCAGAGCCTAGCCTGTCCGAGTGATCCGACCCACTCCGGTTAATTAAACCGAGAAACTATTTTATATAATTTTTTTTGGATGCTAAAATTTTATGTGTAAAACTGTTCATCTCCCTTTTATCCTCTTTGCGCGATTATTCTTCGTGACTATTTCTGTTCACAATCTATATGAGTAAAACTTATTATAATCTGTAAATACATAAGCATTTTTCTGATGGATATAACTAGTAATGCTGAACGACTAGTGAACCACATTATTTTCTGCCTCTTTGTTATAGTTGTGATTTCGGTCGTTATTTGTTGAAATTAATTATGGATATATATATATATATATATATATATGTATGTATATAATCACTTGTTATTTATTATTCTCTTCTTCTGAATCTCTAAAATTAGATCGTTTGTTTCAGAATTGCCGAACAATATGCATGTACAATACATATTTTTTTCAAAAAAAAAAAAGCTTTGAATACAAGAATGTAGGAGTATGCCCTTTTGTGCCTTGGAGTGGGCAATTGAAAGATAACGACAAAAGATCGAGCCACAAACAAGAAAAATCACAGAAGCAGTTCGTATATGTACAAGAATAACACATATACTGTACTCGTTCCACGCATATCATTTATATCTCTAAACATTAGCATGTTGGCTTGGTGTAAATAAATATAATTTTATTAACGATTTTTAAACATGAAGGATAGATAAACACAAACATGTTAACCGCATACATTATTAATATCATTATGATAAATAAACACAATTAGCAATCCTCACCCACCTCAACAAGACAAAAGGCTAATTAATTTAGGGTTTCACTTGGAAATACAACAGAAATCAATCACAAAACTGAAGCAAGAAGACACAAAAAACAGACCCCATTTCAAACAGATATTGCTAGTGAATCAAAGCGATGGGGAAAGTAAAAACTAATCGCTTAGTTCTTCAACAGAATCAGCAGCAGAAGTGGCATTCAAAGCATTCAATCTGCTAATCAGCCTCTCTTTCTTTTCCTCGTACGTCAGTTTCTTCAAATTGTACCTGAATGTGGAACAAGAACCAGTAAGGAGAAGGAACCAGTTGGAACCAAATGGGCCGGAACGAGAACCATGGTACACTGTGGTGCAGTTCTTGCTCGCACTAATCATGAAAAGGAAACGGGGGGCAGTGTGGGATAGAGCCAAGTAACATACCTCTTATATTCTTTGGGAGGCTGCTTCTCTGATTTTGCTGGTGCTGGATCAGCACGAATGGCAGCATGAACCTTGGCATACATTTCTTCCATCTGATCAGGCTTGATTCCTTGCTTGATATACTCGCTGAAGTGCGATTCATACTTCTCAGGATCTTCCTCCATCAACAACTACAAGGTGGGAGGGGCAATGCGTGATGATGATCAATTTTGAAAAAATTATACACACGTCCTAAGATTTAGAATTCAACTTGTTTTAGAAAAGAAATGAAAGGAGCAGGCTGGTTACAGTTACATCCAACATAAACCCCTAGTGTCCTGATTAAAAAGAAAGAGCATCTCAAACCACTCAATAAAATAACTAATTAAAAAATATTTAAATATTCAATTCAGTATTTTAGCTAGCAACACATCAAATTTTACTCCAACCAAGCTCAGCAAAATACCGAAGTATGGTGCGAAGTTGAGTTCCAGTGTAGCTGGAACTAGTGAATGATAATAATATTTTAATAGAAAAAAATAATTTGTTGAGTGATAAACATTCACTATATTTGTTGAGCGAGAAGCCGACGGAACAAAAACGCGAGCGGGATAGCAAGCACATTGGAGCCCTAATTTTCTAAAAACACTCAACAAAATATTAAAACTATGTTTTTAGCGAGCTAATTAGAGATGCTCTAAGAGACTATACCCGGCAGAAAGAGAATAAGATAGCTAAAAATATGACAAGAATAAATTTAGTAAAAAATTTTAAAAATAATTTAACAACTAAAGAACTAAAAATAACATAATTTTAAACATCAAATCGAATAAATATATTTAATACAGCCCACCCATTGGAATAATGTTTGGAACAATGATAATTATTTTAGAAATGAAAAGTACAAAATAATCAAATATATGTGTAATTATATAAACATTAACACAACAGATCTTATAAGAACTAACAAAATATACATATCTAAGACAAAATAATACCGTGATAATAAATAATTTTTAAATTTATGATGTTATCACATCTCCAATACAATCTAGATTAATCACATAAACTATAATTTTTCAAAAGACACAATTTTTATACAAGCTAAGCTTGTGTGTGTATTCTACATGCTCCATTAATTTGTAAATACAAAATATATATATCACATAAAATTAAGATTAGATAAACCAAATATGTAACCATATCATCAATTTTTTATTACTTGGAAAAAATTCAATTATATGACCAACTATACTTGATAAAAATAAATATTAAAGAACCAAGAAATAGCATATTCAATAGAAAAAATTCAATAATATGATCAAATATCATGAAGATAATAATGATAAGATGAATATATAACAAAATTCCGAATAATAAAATTTATAATTAAGTTATTAGAAAAAAAAAATTAAAATAACTTTTATAAATAATAAAATAAGAGAGAATCATTTAAGATGATTTAGTCACATACAATACAAACTCTTAGAGGATCAATTAGAAAGTATGATACAAATCGTGAGAAAGAATAAAAAAAAACTACAAAAAAAATCTAAAAAAAGACAAATAATGAACAAAAATTTAAAAACTAGAATATTGAAAGCAGACATTATATTTAACAGAAATAATTAAAAAAAAATACAAACTAATATGAAAAAATTAATATGAAACTTGATTGATAATAATGATAATAAAAATAATAAAATAATAAGATCCTAATACAAATACAATCATGCATTGATTTTACATTCTTCACTAACTTGTCAATCTAATATTTTCAAATATAACTATATATTTTTAATTAATGATCTAATAACATATCAAATATAATCAAAGATTAACAAATTAAACCTGTGTATGTATTTTGCATACTCCACTAATTTATAAATATAACATTTTTAATATACAACTTAGATTTTTAATTTATGATTAAATTATATTCCTAATATAATTGAAATTAATCATATGAATTTTAAATATACAAATAATATAATCATCATACAAATCTAATTGGGGTTCATATACATCCTTCACTACACCAACTTATAAATCTAAAATATTGAAATACAATTAAAAATTTAAAATAAAATATTATCAAAGAAAAAAGAATGAAATTGATAAGATAAAGCACAATAACAAAGGATTAGTTGAACATTGAGACGAGGCAAACTTCAAAATATGAATCTTGAACTACAAGCAAAAAATAAAAGAAAAAGTAAAACCAGCAAGAGGATCACAGCAAATATGAGAGAGGAAGATACCTTCATGTAGGCAGCAACATGGCCACCAAATATGTGCTTACGGTGGATATCTGCATCAAGCTGCTTGGTCTGCTTCGAATAGCCAGCAAACCGCTTCTCACTATGGGGTATATCCAACCCACCATCCAAAGCTCCCTTCAACCAAAAAACATGAAGGTGGAACAGATGGCAAGAGCAAGAAAAAAACACATGGCCGAGCAGCATTTCACAAAAACCTTGAGAACGGAAAACACACGGTTGCCGGTTGTTGTTCTGACCAATCCAACATCAAGGAGAGCACGGAAAGGCCGTCGGTTCTCTGTGGGCTCCACTAAGAAATCCTCGCCGCTAGCCTAAAACAAACAATCATGAAAACACAAAACCCAACACCCAAAAATTGTAAGAAGCAGGGTTACTTTAAAAAGATTATCTACCTCAACATTTCCTTCATATTCTTGATCCATTTCAAGTTTTTTAAGCACACGACGGGCCAAGAGAAGGCCAGTACAATATGCTGTAAGCACCATATTTTTGTCACATTTGCATTTTATAACAAAGATCAAGAAAAAGGCACAAAAAAAAGTGCAAGGAACTACCTGCAGCATAGTTCTTCAGGCCAACTGAGAGACCATAACGAGGAAGCTCATGGGAATAAGCTGCGGAGAGAACCAGGTCCCCAGCAATAGTTGCAGAAACAATTTGAGTAATAACATCCTTATTTGTCTATTAAATCATATTAAGAACTCAAAAAGATGATTGTAGTCCAAGGATAGAAAAGAATCATCTTGTTTTTTACTGAATAATATCGCCATTTCTCCGTGAAGATTAACTTTTACAGATACAATTGAAACTATCTAAATTAAACATGTCAAAATTGAAAACCTGTGTAAACTAAATAACAATTGAACATCAAGATCATAATTAAAGTAAACACGACTAAATTAAAAATATTTCCAGATTAAACCCTAACTAGATCCTATCTCATTCAATTTAGGTAAATTTGAACTATAACTTTAAGATTAATTGTTACAACAAATTCAACAATTTTATTCATTTTTTTAATCAAACAAGATTTAAAGCTATAGAATAAGAAAAAATAAAGACTATCAATGGCTTAGTTTGGAGTTTGGACAAAAAAGAGGCAACTTGACAAGCATTCTTTCTACATCGGTAAGCACATAGACGGAAGCATAGTTTTAAAAAGCGCAAGGCGCACCAAGGAGCAAAAATTTCTTGGAGCCTTGAGGCACAAGACGCACCTATAGCGTGAGCTTTTGTGAAGTTAAATGTGACTTTAGATGCACATAAATATTTATTAAATATGATTTTATGATAAAAAAATAAATGACCCTAATATTTTAATAAATTTTGATGAAAAAAAATATAAAATTATATAAATTTTAATATATAATTACAAATTTTGAGAATAAATATATATTTTAAAAAAACTATAGTATATAAGACGCACCTCTTCAGTAAGGTGCATGCTTTGGAAGGCAAGATACTATAGCTAGGTAGTGATTGTACCTTGAGCCTAGGCACGCCTTAAGCGCGCCTTTCACAACTATGGACAGAATTCTTACCCAGTACATAAAGTCCCCACATTAGCAAGAGATCTAAAAGAGATTAATATCTCAATAGGTTTACCTCTAAAAATTAGAGAGACTAAATTTAATGAGTCTCAAATCCAAAACATGCTATTATTAGACAAAATACTTTTAATCACACCAATATATGACTTCTGATATATGCATGCAACATAAATACTTTCTAGGTAATCAATGATTCAAGTTCTATTCTCGTCCAATTATATTTAATTTTAAAATTCTTATATAATCCAATATGTAAGTATTTTATGTAAGCACACACAATATCAGAACATAGATATATTAATAACTTCTCAGAACATGAATTGCCAAGACTTTAGAATATTAAACTAAATGTAGAACAAGATACAAACTAATGATTAAAAGTTTCTAAATTAGAATAGAAAAACATGATAATGAATCGAGTCAAGGATACAAATCGCACAACCAAACGATATTTTGGCTTGTTATATTTGTTCTTATCTTGATTAATTAATCTAATTCGAGCACGATAGTCAGTCTTCCCCTCTATGAAAACGGATCAAAAAACAAATCATCACCATATAAAATAAAAAAAATGAAAGATGTCCACATAGGTTAGCGCACATGACAGAGAAAAAGTATAGAAAAAGATTTACCAGTGAACAATGCACATGTTCATACTTACCCATAAATGGAATACGAAGATTAGTCAAGGTTCATGAAAGCAATATATAAACACTCATGATGATCAAGAAGAAAAAAGAGAGAACAAGATATAAGCATTGAAACAAATACGTCTACGTCTCTTAAACTTGACTTGGAAGCGCTTGAAATATGCCTTAGTTTTCTGAGCCTTGACAAAAGCCTGCAACATAAGATTAACACAAATATATCACAATAATGCCACATAATTTAAGAAAGAAAATAAAGTTGAATCTGAAATCTCAACACATCAACAGCTCATTTAGTTCTCGGTGTGAATACCAAGCAAATATGTAAAAAGCAGTTTATAATTAAAAATCCATATGATGCTTTAGGTGAGCCTAGGAGAGAGAAGGGCACAAGCCAAGCACGCATATGTCTCCTAGGCTGACCCCAAGAGAGCCACCTTTGCAAAATTAACCCTTGAAAGCACCTTTTGGTTATCTTGAATACTAACAATAGTTAATTAAATTGAACTTTTATCTATTTTCACCTCTATGTAAAAAAGATAAATATTACCTTTACTATTATCCCTCAGTTATGCCTGTCAATTCAGAACATATCTTTTGGTTAGAGATGAAACCCACCCGAAAAGATGTGCCACATTCTAGACAAGCTCATTTCTCAACTGAGCCAAAAGAAACACAGCCCATTAGGCTAGGTTAAAATGATCCGACACACACCTGTTGCTGATAGAACTGCAGCATGGTTGCATCTCCCACAATTATTTTTCTTTTTTAATTGAACATTTATTTTTTGATATTTTTTTGAATTATAGCACTCAGATTTTTATTTTTTACAAAAAAGAATTATGCGAATGCAAATTAGATTACAAGTAATCATGAATAAAAATACGCTCATATATCTAATTTAAATAACAAGTTATATTATACACATATATATGCATATATATATATAAGGTTGTACCTTGTACATAATCTCATAACTTTGAAAAAAGATGCATACATACATACATTACATACATATATAATTAACAACCTTATGCCTAATAATTAACCTGTATTTAATTAGTATCAAATCCAGAATCTATCAACTTTAGACAAAGATACTTGCTATTACACCACAATACAACATCACACACACACACACACACACACTTATATGTATTTCTTTATAAATGACCTAGAAAACATATAAACATATGACTAATAACTTATTAAGTGATTTAAAAATATTCAAAAAAATTAGATGCTTTGATCATAAAAACTTTAACACACACACACAAAGGTTAAAACAAATAATGATTTCTACAGAAAACTTCAATTTCATATTTATCAATATTTGAAATTAAAATCTTCAATTTCATATGCAACGCATTTAATAATGAAAAGACAAGAATATCTATGAAAATATAAGGAATACATTCTTTTAGAATATTACAAAGTACAAATATTAATTATCAACATGATCATGCAAGAAAATTTTTAAATTTTTACAAATTTATAAAAAAATTAAAAATTATAATATTAATACTCGAGCAATTTAATATACTTAACATAAAACTATATGATAATAAGAATTAATTACCATCAAAATATAATTTACTCAATTTACTTGAAAGCATTAACATTAACCAAGGAAAACTTAACATTTAAAATAAAAAAAAAGAACAAATTCACAAAACGTATAAAAAGATAATTTTAAATTTAATAATAACATATTAACATAAAATAATGTTTCTATAGCATGAATAGTTAAAAAAATAGATTGTATACAGCACCTAATGAAAGCTTGACTAAAATACTTGAACTAAAGAATTTAATGAATAATTTTCAATACTATATATTTTATTTTTTTGATAAATAAAAAAAATGCTTCATTTTTTCAAAAAAAAATAAATATGCAACAAGATAAGAAAACATATAATAATGAACATCACAATCTGATTAATGGTGAATAATAAATTTGATTCATTATTCATTATTATTAACTTATTTAATTATTCAATGATGAAAATTTTTTGTTATATTTTAATTTTATATTTAATATGATATTTTAATATTTTGAAATTTATAATATTTATTCTTAATTTTATTAATATTTGAAAGAATATTATATACTATAATATTATTATATGAATGAGGCCATCACACACCATTCTCAACTATCATAATATTCTTATAAAATTCATGCAACACTGATTTACTTGTAATTTTATTCACCCTAGAGAACAATCAATATATGAAATGTTGTGACTTGTGAGAATGCAATGAAGTAAAATGTAAAAAAACCAAGTATTTTCAATAAAAAATCTAAGCATCATTGCTTGAAACACCAAATCAAAAAATTAATTAAGCTTCAAACAAACAATGATGAAGATTATAGCCAATGCACAATAAGTCTCAAAATCGAGTCATACTGCATTTAGATGAAAGAGCATGTCATTGTACTGCACCAATGCATGATTTCTAGCATAAGTATTTCATAGATGATCAATAATTATAGTTCAAATATATTTAACTTCAGAGATCTCATGATACCCGACATCTAATAAGAATTATAATTAAAAATGAAAAAATAATCCAAAAAAAAATTTAATCAATTCTTGGAAAAATGATGTCTCTAAAGGATTTCATAATGATAATTCATGAGAAACAGAACATCAAACATAAACTCCTCTTTATGCCATTTCAAGATCAGGGGCAGCCTAAATTCAGTACTGCATATAACATCTAAAGATAAAACTGACCACAATTTGTTAATCATTCACGAATTAAGGTATGTATAACGACCAATGCTAAAAACAATTTTTTCCATGACACAAACGATCCTCATTGCCCACCATGAACCACTGACAACCCAACCATGCAGATCACTCCCCAATAGCTCTCGCCTGCTTTGGCAATTTCGAAATCAGCGCAAACTCTATTTTCACAAAAACAACGGCCTGATAAAACCACTTCGCATAATATCGATGCTGCTCTGTCACAATGATTGGGCGAGGAGGGTTGGGCAAAATTGGGAATCCATAATGTATCAATAACACAAACAAATTCACAGGATTCATACAACCCTCATTTAATACATCGTGATAAACCGTCAGGGAAAAAACACTATACAAAGAATAGTGAGAATCCATAAAAGTGGAACTCACATCAGATCAATAGAAGGATAAATATACTTATTTTGACTCATTCATTGAAAATTGAAGGCTTGTTGAAATCACTAAATCTAAGAAAAATAAGGGGAACATGCTTAAAATGCAAGAAAATAGTAAATCGAAGCATTACCATTGCTCGAGCTGGAGCTGAGCTGCTGTAATGAGAGAGAAACGGTCCGGCTGCAAGGGATATCTAGAGGCCTGCAAAATTGATAGAACAAAAGCTGAGGGTCATTGTCATAGCATCAACGGCTGAGATCGAATCACCAAGCGATCATTAGGGTTTGGTATTCATTTAGTGATTTTGGAAAAATATTTTAATATATTTTTAAAAAGTAAAATTATTTTGTGTCACAAACCAAAAATATTTATATTTATAGTATTATTTTTTTATGATATGTTGAAATATAAAAAAATAAAAAAAAAAGTAAAATCCTCAACAACCTCTCTTCATCCATGACATACAAAAAATGGGAAATTAAGTTTTGAGGTACTCTCCCATAAATTTTTAAAAATTAGAAATTAAACTTTTAATATTTGAAAAAAAAAATCACAAAACTATAAATAAATTAAAAATAATGGCACTAAAATTTGTAGGTCTTAAACTATCCTCGCCCCTTTCTCCTGCTCCTCGCACTCGCCATGGTCCTCGCACTCGCCCTCGTCCTCGCACTCGCCCTCGTTCTCACCCTTGCCCCTCTCTTGTCTCCCCTCACTCTTGCCCCTCCCCTGTCTGGTCTCATCCCTCTCTTCTCGCCTTTCTTCACGAGCTCCATCATGGAGGGGTGAGGGCAGATGAGGTGAGGTAGATGGGCGAAGGGCAAGGGTGAAGAGAGACAGGCATGGGGAGAGGGGCGAGGATGAAGGTGAAGGGCAGGGGCGAGGCACAAAGTTAAGGGGCAGAAGCGAGGGGCGAGGACGAGGTGCAGGGGCGAGGGGCGAGGATAAGGGGCGAGGATGAGAGACAAGGGCGAGGGGTAGGGGAGAGGGGCGAGGACGAGGTGCAGGGGCGAGGGGCGAGGATGAGGGGCGAGGGGCGAGGGGCAAGGACGAGAGGCAAGGGCGAGGGGTGAGGGGTAGGGGAGAGGGGCGAGGGGCAAGGGTGAAAGGCATGAGAGAGGGGCAAGGGTAGTTTAGTACTTACGGATTCAAGAGCTCTTATTTTAATTATTTATAGTTTGTGACTTTTTTTCAAATATTAAAAATTTAGTTTCTAATTTTTAAAAATTTCTGGGAGAGTATCCCAAAACATAATTTCCCCTAAAAAAAGCAATGCGTTATACTTACATTAAAAAAAATAAAAACATTGGCCCCATCATGTAGACATTCGATCAACAGACTTTGTAAAAACCAAAAAAAAAAAAAAGAAAATATAAATATATAGTATGTGTGTATGTATGTATGTATGTATGTATATATATATATATATCTACTATATACATACACTTTATCCACACAAATGGCATATATTTTATATATAGAGAATATATTATTGAAAAATATTATGTAAATATTCTCTATTTTGAAGATATTTTAGAAAAAAAACCTAAATTTTAATATTTATAAAAAAAGTATTCTAGAATGAATGAATACACACACATTATATTTACTATATGTGTGTGTAATATATAAATTATTTATATATATGTATGATAGAAAAATAAAAAAAATATATAATTATCAAAAAATGGAGGTCTAACCTAGATGCGGGCTGACCGGTGACATATTTTTTTAAAGAAACATCCTAATCGAATCAGAATGCAATCCAACCCACACAATTTTCTTAAGTTTTAAAACTTGTGGGTGTGGGTCAGATAAAGATCAATCCGAGTCACTTTTTTTAAAAATTCTACCACATTTTTTTAAGTGTGACATGGTAAGGGAGGAGTATTTTGGTATTGATGTATCATAATACATCAAAACGTAAATATTTTTTGTTTAAATATTTTTTAAAATATTAAAAATTGAAGCCTTTTTTCTTAAATATTTTCAAAATAAGGCACTTTATATAATTTTTCATATATTATACTAAATATAAATACAATATACATACATTATATATATATAATAATGTGTGTGTGTGTGTGTGTAGACACAATATAAATATTGCATGATATACAATATGTATATAAAGATAAAAATATATACATCATATATATACTATATATATGTTGCTTGTATATGTAGAATATATATAGTATATATATTCTATATACATATAATGCATATATATATATATATATATATTATATGTATCTATATATACAATATTATTTATATATATATATATATATATATATTATTTTTATATACATTTTGTTTTTTTTATTGCATGGCATGTTGATGTGGCATGCCAAATATGGTGGTCATATTTTATTTTCATTAATTTATTTTGTCCTATTTTTTTTATATTTTGTTCAAATTTGGTTTGTTGATGTGATGAGATTAATGGTAGGAATGGGATATTATACTTGAGTGCGCAAAAACATAAATTTGGTTCTGGTGCTCCAAAAGTTAAATAAAACAAAATGTGAATCAAAACATATATATTTTCATTTTGATATCCCCTTGCCCAACTCATAAATTTATGATACGTTAAGAGTTGAGATAGGTTGAAGAGTTCAAGTCAAGAACTTGACAATGAATAAGAGTTTTCATCAACCTTCCACAAACTCATTAGGATCAAGAGCCTTTCCCTTGATGAGTGTCCAACACAAATTACTAAGTTTTTATTATTATTTTTGATTATTTTCATAATGTGATTGTATTGAAAAATAAGGCTTAAATAAAAATATTTCACCAAATTAAATTTTTTGATGAGTTTAAATGAATAATAATAGAATTAGATATAATATGGATATAAATGGTGGATTTGGTGAAGAGTTTAAATGGAAGACAAAAGAGTAATGGAAAAATCATTATAGTCTTTCATGATCATGACTACAAAAAAAGTCATGACAATCATTGCATGCCACAACTTTATCACTTGATTGTTATAATCTTTTACTATGTAATATATTTTTATTAGTCATGACATTATCTTGGAGTCATATTTACATTAGTTTAAAACATAGATTTAGCCATGATGCTATTCCTACTTTCAGTCAACCAAGTGCCAAATAGGTACAAAGTAGTCATTATATTTTACTGCATTGCGACATATTCTTTACATAACTAAAATGATATAATACTAAGTAATTTTTTATTGTGACTGTCTTTATTATCATGATTTTGTACACAATAAAGGAATTACCTCGCTTATAATATTTTGTATTGTTATAACTTTATGTTCCAGAGATACTTTTTGCAATCATGACAATTTTGGCGTGGTAATTATGCTCTAGATATGAACTTCCTCAATCATGTTATCTTTATCATCATGACAATTTGCTCCAGATAAAAATTATCTTAGTTGTAGCGATCATTGCTATCATGACTATGTGTTCATGAAAGAAACTTCTTCAGTCACAATAATTCTTTACTACCATAATTTTATGCTCAGAGAAGATTCAAAAAATATCAAATGTTGGAATATCAACCTAAAGTCATAATTTTCAAATTGATGATCCATAACAACATATGATGGGAACCCAATAATATAAAAGGTTGATATAGGGGTTTTCAAAAAAAGCTTGGATTTGATTTTCAAGGTAAAGAACATGTTAGTTTTAAAAGGGAATGAACTTCAACCCTAATTAGGGACAAATTCTAGTCGAATACAAGCAAAAATAGATTGGGAATCATATTCAAGACATAGACCCTCGTGCTAGCTATTATTTGGAACCCTCAATTTGATGCGATTATATTTCATTTCATTCATTTAAGATCTTTCCCAATATCAGGAAAAGTAGGGATTTAGGATTGGTTTGTGTGTGTGTGTGGATAATTATTATGAATTTATAATAATTAATTGTGGACTTTTTATGTTTTGAATATTGATAAATGGTGATGTTAATTAGAATAGAGATTTAGAATTCTACTACCAAATAATTTTATGGGTGTTGATCATGATGAATAATGATAACCAAGCCATAAGACACCCTCATAAGATTGACATTGAAAAAATGACAACTCTTCCATTCTTACCTCTTGAGATAAATTTTCATAGAAATCCTTAGTTTATATAAGTTAAAAAGATATAAGTATGATACTAACAAAGTTAAAAGCACAAATAAAATTATGATCATTTCATTGTGCATATTTTAGAAAAACTTGTTTTCAAATAATGTAAAGATTATATAGAATGTTCAACCTAGAGATTTCACCAATGTATGTGAGCCATGTTTTGACCATGATGAACGATAACATGTAAGTCATGAAACACATATAAGGAGATATATTTCCTGAGGTGGTGATAGACTTGAAATAATTTATTTCAAGTCTATATGTGAATTGATATGAGTATGGTGCTCACAAAGCCAAAAGTTCAAACATAAATATTATTATATTATTTCACTCTTTCATGCCCATTAAGGTTATAAAATAAAAGTACATACCTGAATTAGTCATCAAGGGCAGTTGAAGTATTGCTTAAAAAGAATAAAAATGTGAAAGACTCATGAACAAAGTAAGTATGATTTTGATGGTAAAATATCGAAAGCAAAAATATAATAGGATCATCATTAGTAGTGATAGTCCATAATTATTAATTATTTTGTATGCTAAGGGAGAAAAGGAAAAATTAACATCATCTTATCATTCATCCAATAATCAAATATGACATTACCACAATATTGGCCATATAGTTGATAATATTTAACATTAAATGAAGTTTAAACTCCTAATAAAAAATTCATTGGATTCTACATGACCCATGCTATTATGTTGAAACTCTAGGCTTGCAAAAAGTTATATATGAGGTAATAAGAATTGTCGATGTGAATGTAGCGATACTTTTTAGGATATTGATGATCAATATATAATATTACACGTAGTCAATAAAGCATGTGTGGTAGCAGTTCAAATATAATATTTGTCTTATGGATCAACATTATAATCAGAGGGCCTATGATTAATTGTGTATTTTTCTAGATTTGGATGGTACCATTTTCTATTCTAGTACTGCATGAAAATATTATCTACTTAGGATGTAAGTCCATTTTGAAAGAAAAGACTTTTGAGATATTTTTGAGGTAGCAAGACACAATGATGTTGAATCTCATTTGGACCATTATGATCGAACATAGACTTTGATGTATAAATAGTTCAAAAAATGAAAATAATTATTAATAATTTCAATTGAGCAAAATTTGCTAAAGAATTACATGATATACAATATATTTGGGTGAGAAAGAATGGCATGGATTCATAATTGTGGCATATATGACTCTGTGCAAATGAACTTGTACTAATTAATACATTAACTAGTTAAAACCTAAAAGATATGATAAGAGCTCTAGAGATACATGTGAGATTAATTAGTATTTTTAATTGTTCAAGCAAACTACTTGATTGAGATTGGGAAATTTATCAAAAATTAAGAATTTAATAATGAAAAAAAATGTTTTTACCAATAATGTGCAAACTAGTGGGTATCTAGAGTCATCTCCATGACGAGCCTATGATATAGGAAAACTAATTCAATATAGAGTCAATATTTTTATTATGCTAAGGCGAACCACGGATAGAATGCACATAGAGTGCCACACGAGTTGTCATGTTGCATTGAAACTCTATACATGTGACACAAATATGTGAGCACACCATATTAGGCTGAGTTATCTTGGCATGCCATAATCTAATGACCCATGCCCAAGGGCTATGAATCCCATGCCATGGTGGGTCAACAAGTTTTGTTAGTATTTAAAGAATGTAATATGTTTTACAATTTTGGGCTTAATGTGCCAGCTCAACATAAGCTACAGACAATATGAATTCCTTAGGCCATCCCCTCACGATTGACTCAGCTTGCTCCTTTGAGAAATGTCAACTCGTCCCTCTACAATATTTGAGTTGTTCCATGTCAAGCTAATATTTTGGCATGTTGAACCTAACTTCTTGAACACCTCCAAAATCATGTTAAATCTAGTAAATTAAGTTTAGTGATAGATTTTGTTTTAAAATTTTTGTATGATAAAATAAATATTCATAAAAGAAATCACCATCAACAATATTAAAAATTGAGGAAAAAATTTCTCATGAAAAAATAATAATTTATCAAGATCAAAGAAAAATGAAATAATTCACCAAATAATAATAATAAAAGTTAATCATAAATTGATTGATTGAAGACAAAGGAATCATCATCAACAATAAAAATCATTTGTTTTTCTAAATATACTTTGTTGATTTAAAATTTTTAAAAAATATGTTTGATAATATATTATATTTATTTTTGATGTTCTATTTATTATTATTATTATTTTAACAACCATGAATATCTGATAGTTTGGGTATCATTTATATAGATCATGACTAATCTCACCGAGAATCAAGTTTCCTTACCCAGTTCCAACATTAGGTAAGTTTGAGAGAGAGAGATCTTCACTCTAGAAATATGAATACATCATGTTATTGATTATGAGTCATAAATCTGACAAACCAACCTTATCACCTAAAGAATAATATAGAAAGAGATCAGAAGCATTCATCCCAAAATCCTAAGTTTACATATTTGTACTAGATTATTGATCTCTATAATTTTATATATTAGATAATACATTTGGTTCAAAATATAATTTTTGGGCATAGTGTGCTTTATGAACTTCTAGTACATGTGAAAAAGTATTTAGCATATATTATTTGATTTGACATTGTTATTACTTGAACTTTAAAATAATGGATTATATTTTTCAGAATTTAAAATTGAGATTTTTCTTCAACTTGGGTAGTTAATTTTTATTAGCTTTCGTTGTTTAATTAATCAACTATTATTTCTATTACTTTGTGGTTTAGAATAAACCATGGTCCAGGTGCTATACCCCAATAATATTCAATGTTTGTTTAATGATATTCAAAATCATTTGATTATAGTTATATATTAATTAGTTATACATTTTAAATTATATTTGATTATACATTTTAATTAATTATATTTGTTTAATGATATTCAAAATCATTTGTTTAATGATATAATATTAATTAGTTATACATTTTAAATTATATTTGATTATGACTCAATGATTAATAGAATTTAAAATATATTTGATGATTAGTTATACTTCATTATTGCTCAATGATATTGATATATAATTTGAATCAATGATTTTTGATCATATATGATTAATAGAATTCATAGACATTTCAATAATATTTTATATAATTCAATAATTTCAAATAACGCTTTTGTTGTTTAGTAATATTGAAACATATTCAATTATGTATTTTCACTACTATTGAACATGATTCGATAATAAGGTATAATTTTAACATTATTTTTAAATATTTAATAATATTTGAAATTATTCAATAATAATTATTGATATTTGATATTTTTGTCACCCCCTCCCCTCCAAACCTAACCCATATGTATTATTCCTTGCTCCATATATGGGCTTCTAGGCCTCAGGATTGGAACAAATAAGGGCATGCTCAATAGTATGATAGATTCAACTAACAAATACTTTGGGAGCATATTTAGTGTCTCCAGAATCAAACTCATGATCATAAGGTAAGTGTATTTATTTTCTTTACTAACTTGATTATCATATTGTTGATAATTATTAAAATTTGATTATGTTTTATAATACTAAATTTTGATTTTTTGATAATATTTAATATCAATTTGATAAAATTAAAATCAGCTCAATGATAAAATGTCAATTCTTTAATGTTTAGCAATGTTCAATAATTTTATAATAAAATTCAAAATAATTTCAAAATAACATTTGTTATTATTTTATTATGTATCTGTATCATTACTAATATCACAATTATAAAATAATTTTTTTGACATCCACAACAATATGGGCACATTGTTTTTTCTTTATTTTTCTCCAAAAGAACGAGATATTTTGAGACCATTTGGGTTATGTAAAACATTTTCAAATTTAGGACCACAAACCTTTCTAATAGGTATATTTGGAGAAAGTATAGACACAAAAATAGTGTATCTTCCAATATAATATTTGGATAGATTTGATTTGATTGATTCTAATTAGTTCAATCGATTATAGTTAATCTGGCGTGGTTAAAAATTGTGTTATCATATTTAATATCCATGGTGGTATCTAGTCAAGATCATACTATATTGTTGGACTTGGAGAATAAATTCAATTTAGACCCATGTTGGAGATATTTCATATTTGGATCCCAATCTTAGTTATTTGGCATTTAGTATGCTTTTATACATCATTTTTTTTGTTTTATATTTTGCAATTATTTTGTAGACTATGATGGAGAACTAGTCAATCAACATGTGTAATAAGTATATAGTTACCTCTCAATTGATGTTTAATGTTGGAAATTATGCCAAGTGCATATCAAGGATGAGTGTTACTTATTGATTAAGGTAAACTTGATCACCTTATTTCATATCTTCCATGTGTAGCACCAAATGTATGTATAACCTTCATTCTTTATTTTAGTATATTCACTACTCATACTATTTATAAGAAAAGAAATCATATTTTGGTGTGATGACAAATGACTTGGTCTAAAAGCAGTAGGTCTCAAGTTCGAGATTCATCAAATGTAGCCTCTCTAATTTTTGTAGGGTAGTAGGTCTCAAGTTTGAGACTCATCATACACTCTCTAATTTTCAGAAATAACATCATCGAGATATTAATTTTTTCTAGTCCTTGTGCAAGGGGTATGCCCCTTATACTATTTGTAAGCAAGTATGAGGTGTAGTTGTTTCTCTTCACACTTAAAATAACATTACTCAAATATATGATATTATATTTCTAATCACTATTTGATAGATGTTCTTGGTGAGTCCTTTTTTTCTAATTTTTAAATCTATATTAGTGTGTGAAATATCTAAAGATGTCAAACAGACAATACAAATACCAGCACAACTTAATTTTTTTAGGCTAATCTAGGTCACCATGCCCAGCAAGACACAATATTTGTCATGGGCTATGTTGTATCATGTTGGCATGGTTCTAAATAGGAGTAGCATGGCAAGGCCCATTGGCACAGTTGGTTCTAAAAAAGAGTCATGATGGGGCATGCTAGCTGGGATAGGCATGACCAGGTCTACCTAGTTCATTACAGGCTAGCCTGAGTTCAGTATAAGTTAGCTTGGGTCAAGATTAGATTGGTTGGTTTGGCCAGCCAGGCTAAAACTAGCTAGTATGGAATGTCATACCGGGTCGTGCCGTACCATGCCTCCCATGCCAAAAACTTAGGCTGAGGCATGGCCCATGCAATGCCTGAGCAACCCAACCTAGTTACACCTCTAGAAATAACTATTCGCGAAAGATATAACACAAACTATTATTAACTTGTGAGTCAAATAATTAAGACATCATCCATAGACATGGGGAGAGGTGGACAAGGCATCAGAGAAGTAGAAGATATTTTTTCATGATGTACTTACACATAAATCAAATGGGACAAGCCGTGTTGGCATGAATAATTTTTGGGTGGCACAGTCGGGCCATTGTACTGTGTCAAGCATGGCCGGACATGGGAGTCCTGCCATGCCCAGAATGACATGATTGTCATTCTATCAAGCCCAACATGACATGATTGATATGATTTCGAGCAGACTTGTGCTTACAATGTCATATCATCTTGGATCGAGCCAAATTGGTTTTAAATAAAATTTTTAAAAACCTACCACATGGATATGACATGTACAACACTTAAAAAAACACCCAATTTTTTTAAAAAATGGGTCCAGGCATGATCCAGGGTCACGGTGATCCATGCCCTGTGACCTATTCCTAGGATGTGGTTCCGAGTCATGATCATAATACTTGTGGATCATATCAATAGAAGAGGCACGCGAGTCATGCCTAGCTCAACATGAGGCATGACAGCCTCTAGCATAGCATGGTGTGAGCCAGGTACAGGCACGGTTCTAGACTGTACCATGCTAGGCCAGACATGATTCATTTATTCCATGACTCATACTATGCCCAGGCCTCCCTGCCTACTCTATAAGATATACTTAAGATTCTTATGAAACCTTATATATTCCAATAGGAAATAGAGTTTATTAACTTCTTATCACAAGGGATGAGTACTTTAAGTTTCTCATTAACCCTTCCACATGTTTTATGCCTCTTTAGGTACACACAGTCTCACTTACAATCTCTTTATTTTAGCATCCTTTCCAGACTCATGGAAATTGATATAGAGCCAATCTTCATTCCACATCTAATTGGCCCATAGTTTTTACTATTTTCACCATAGTATTCAAGTTATTATCATGATCAATAATAGTATATTTGGGGCTACTAGCTATGGCATATTATTTTCCAAATTTCACATATTTTAAATCACTTTTGGCAAATTTAGTCTCATTTATACTTGTGCTATCGTAGCTTGTTTTTAAACTTTTAAATCATTTATTACAAAAAAAATATCTTTATTTTAAGTTAATTTTAGTTAATTTTCACTTCTATGCCCAAGATATTTTAATTATTAATAGTAATTTTTTTGAAATTAATGCTTCATTCATGTTGATTCATATAAATATCTCAGCATCAAGTAAAACTATCACACATGAAAATTCTCATCATTTTTGTACTGTTAATTGATGATGTTAGAAATAAGCCTTTAATGATATATTAGTCAAAATAATTCTTAACACAAAATTATATGCTAGTCTTTTTTTTGTACAAATAGATCATTCCAAAATATGGTTGCTAAAATACTAAGACTACTTTGAGTGAGACTAATATTAAAAAGGTATATCTTTAACTGCAATTTAAAGTCAATTTGATTAAAGACAATATTATCATTGATCTTATGATTACCTTATGAAACAAGCATAGGCATTAAAGTATTTAATATCTTTTTTCATCTCCCCCCCCCCCTCTCTCTCCCCCCCTCTCTCTCCCTCTACCCCTCTCTCTTATTGAAGTTTTATCTTTTTTAATGACTATCTATTTCTTATATTGATTTTTGGGAGAATTATGTTTTGGGATATTTCCCCATAATATTTTAGATTTAGAAACTATAATTTTGATATTTTTAAAAAAGTCACAAAACTAAAATAAATTAAAAATAAGTGCACCCAAATTCTTAAGTCCTAAAATACCCTCTTTCTTGCCCCTTGCCCGCCCCTTGCCCACTCCTTGCCCGCCCCTCGCTCACCCCTCGCCATCACCGGCCCCTCGCTCTCGCCCACACCCTTCGCCCACGCCCACACCCTCACCCTCACCCTCACCCTCGTCCACGCCCTCGCCCCTCGCCCCTCGCCCCTCGCCCCTCGCCCCTCGCCCATATCCTCGCCCTCGCCCTCGCCCATATCCTCGCCCTCGCCCTCGCCCATATCCTCGCCCTCGCCCTCGCCCATATCCTCGCCCTCGCCCTCGCCCATATCCTCGCCCTCGCCCACACCCTCTCTCCACCCCTCTCCTCCGACTGTCTCCATGAGCTCCTTCGTGGAGTCATCGTCGAGCTCTCGGTCGAGCTCCAGGAGCTCGATGGAGGATGACGCCAAGCTTTTGGAGCTCGAAGGATCTCTCGGTCGAACTTCAGGAACGTGACAATGAGCTCTAGGAGATATGTTGATTGGGCTATTC
The DNA here is from genome assembly GCA_029783825.1 of Sapria himalayana. Taxonomy (NCBI): domain Eukaryota; kingdom Viridiplantae; phylum Streptophyta; class Magnoliopsida; order Malpighiales; family Rafflesiaceae; genus Sapria; species Sapria himalayana. The sequence goes on from JAREIK010007045.1 coordinate 352,593, forward strand.
GATTCAGTTGGTTCGGGCTTACTTATTAATTTACTACATGCTCTTACTTATATTCAATAAATGAATGTGTGATATTTGCTGTAAAGATCGATTTTACTATTTATCTTTTATCAATTATCAAGATATGTATATAAACTATTTTTTTTACATTTCTGATATACTGGACACATTTTTAGTTGGCTATTTTTTTTTTAATTTTCTCATTGCTGCTGGAGCTCTCTAAAAACTCTTCTTCTCAAGCTCTTATTCTTCTCTCTAATATTCTGCCCTCTGAAATCCTTATTAAACAAAGATTTGTTGTTGCAAAACAACAATCTAGTATCAGAGTAAGGCTTCTATCTAAGATTGAATATTTTTTCTTTCCTATGCATGTGATTTTTATTTTGGACAAGTTGGGGTTGCTAGTGTTGTGTTTCCATTGTGCCGCTACTATGTTGTTATTGTGTTTTTACTAAGTTGGTGTAAGACTTTATTTCAAAGGGATAAATCTAATTATGTTGAGCATTTAATTAATAATTTTTTTGACACTCCACTCTCTCTCTATAAACATATTTTAAAATACTAAGCAAATTATTTGCATGTGGCAAAAATAATTTTTGGAATGATTTCTAAAATTAACCCAAGAGATAATGTAGAATGATTTTTGGAAGATTCTTTCCAAAAAAATCTCAGGTTTACATCATTATTATGATTTTCTGAATTATAAGAGTTTATTTTCTAGAAAATTAATTTTGGTTCAAAATACAATTTTTGGGTATTGTATGTTTTTAAAATTTTGCATGTGTGAAAAAGACTTTAACACATATTGTTTATATTGGTATTATATATTGTACTTTGTGAGATTTCCTAACAACATGAATCCACGAACATGAGATGTCACATGAATGAACTTTGTGATGAATAAAAAATGAGGTAAAATTTGTTGGCAGAAAATTAATCTTTCTTTTAAAATTTTTCTATAATTCAATGGGTTATAAAAATTGAGGTAAAAGTTTTTGAGATTTCCCAATTAATCAAAATAATTGTTATTGATTTTTGAAATCTATTAGAAATATGAAATTACATCAAAAAAAATTTTGTAAGACCTTTGGAAGCAATTAATTTTGAAGTTGTTGAAAATATGCAATGAAATTTATTCCTTCACATTGTGGTATCAAATGATTTATTGGAAAATATATTAAAAATTTGAAAGTAATTCAAAAACTTTTGTTAGTTTGACTTTAATAAATTAAAATTCATTTACAAAATTAAATAAGCACTATTTAAATACAATTGTTTTTGCAAAATAAAAATAAATAAAAATCAAACATTTGAATTTATATTTTTAAAATAGTATCTTACATATAACCATAACTTTTGTGTTCCTTATTATCTGATTCTTTAAATAAAAAGCATGGAAGAAGATCATACACCAATTATAATTTTTTAAAGATTTGTGCAGGGCTTCTAAGTTGGAGCATGTAAGATCTATCCTAACAATATGTTATTTAGGGCTATAACATGTGGATTTGGTTTGATTGGGTTGAGGGCCAACTTGAATCCAACCCATATTGCTACTATGCACCAAACCCACCTTGTTTCAACTTGTGTTTGCCAATGTGAAACCAACCTAGTTTGAAAAAATAAAACAATGGGCATACTACTTGAAATTCTTTCCTAAATTCTAGTGTCATCCCACATTTTGCTATTGAATATGAAAAATGCATGCATGATAGATTGTGTCTAGAAACAACTCACATTGCATGCTTTTAAGATATAATGTAAGAATGTCTTTTTTTCTAAGTTTCCCTGGCATAGCCATCCATAATAAAACTGAGTACTTGGTAATGCTTCCTACCATTCCAAATGATGTATTACAGTGAGCTTTATTATTATCCAATGATACACAATGTATGCTAATCTACCAAATTTATTAATATCAATTAGCCCTAATATAACATTATTGATACTCCATGTAGCATAGATGAAGCCATCTATTATAAAGAGTAATGACGTCAAAATAGAGTATTAGTGAGTATGGATATAATTTGACAAATTTCTCATGATATGATGTAATGCATACATTTAGCCCATAGGGAATCTTCCTTATGATGGAAATGGTAGATAATTTTCTTAAAAAAAGATTTATTGAAGTAAGATAAGTTCATGACCATGCACTCATCTTTATCCATGCAAACTTTGTACCAACTAACTTTGAAGTGATGACTCCTAATCGAGGATGCTCACCACAAAAATCTTTAGAACTCCTTGATGCCATTAATAACCATACATGGGATTTTAAAAAATTGGGAGAAAGTGTACTTATATCTCTTGAATGATATATTTGAGAAGCTCTATCCTTGCAATAATTGACAGACTTTTTCCTTGGTCAAAAGTAAATTGTAGAAAAATCTTACTAATAAGCAGAGTAAATTACATTGTGACAAGATAAGATGAGAAGAGATGAATCATAAAAAACATAAATGGAAGATCACCCACAGAAAACAAGTTATATTAATGACATTATTCTTAACCTAACTTGCAACACCTACAACGTAATTTTATATGACTTTGTTGGGTTTAGAATAAGGTTTGATAAAGTTGAAAATTCTTTAAATTTCCTTTATTAATATAGCCACCAAGGACTGATTTTCTCTGGCAAACAACATAAAATGTTAGAATAAATATTATGGTATCACATAATTTATGGAAACCAAGTTGAAAAGAAAGAATGTTGCTCATATGTGCTCACCAAAGGAGTCGAGAATGGTATTCCATACATATTCCATACATTTGCTTAACCCTCTCTTTCCACAAAAAAAAACATTTGAAAACAACAATTAATAGAAATAAAATAAATAGTGATTCATCTACATGTGTACACTTGATCCAAGAATGCTATAGTAAAGTTGACTTTTCATTAAGCTTCATAGACATGGACATTCAACAATTCAAATACTTTTGGTATGTTTATTTTGATAAAACATTTTAATGAAATCTTTTTTCATAGCATATCATCTAATCAAATTTTGAGTTAGGAGGAAGTTGTTTTTTATTATCCTACATTTATAAAAGTATGTTGTGCATACCAAATTATATCAATGAGGATTAATTAAAATCTTGAAGCTAGAAGCTTTTAGATCACTTTGTAGATGTCATTGCACCTAGAAATAGTTTAGTAATCATCTAGTTGGGATGTATGAGATATTTTAGGGACCAAATCAATATAAGTATGATTAATTTGACATAGGATACAACTATTGTAAACTTTTTGAATAGCATCAATTAAACCCAATCCAATGAGATTCCATGCCATTTTGAAAAATGTGAAGCGAATCTCAAATATGAAAAAAAGTATTGTTTATTTCCTCCTCGGAGAAGGATAAATTTTAAGTTGCTTTATAATCTTTTATTAGAATATGACCAACATGTATCACCTCCTCATGGATATCCCTAGTGGGAGAAGAAAAACCAAGGATATTTTCAAAAAATGTAATGAACTCACTCGAAATCTATTGTTGGGAAGTAGAAAAAACACTATTCATTTTCATTATTGTGATGATTTTACTCCCACGTGCCTTAGATCTAATGAGAGAATGAATGAATTTGGTATATTTATTACCTTATCAAATATATTTACATTTGAATTTTTGTCTATAGAATAGTATTTAAGCCTCATGCAATTTTTATGCTTAGTACTTAGATAGAGTACGGTGTCAACTAAACGACACTATTGAGGAGAGGCCAATAGGTCAAGTCAGACTTTATGAAGCTCTTGTCTTGCCTTCCAAACCTTAGATGAAATTGTTGACATTCTGATTGTATGAGATAATCATATGAATATATCTGATTTGAAATTGTTCACATAGATTGAGTTTCTGACAAAATATTTAGAAAGTTTTTAATTTTTTTTTACTCACGATCAGATAATCAAGCTATATAATTTTTCTTTGTTAGAAAATGTATGTTTTATATATTTTGTTTAAACTAGGTATGATAGGATATATGCTAGTTAACTCATCACTTGATTCTAGTGTTTTCTTATTCATAAGCAATAATTTTTTTAGTTGAATCCTACAAATATAGAATAATCATTGAGAAGCTAAACTATTTAATATTTACCAAACTCGATGATATCTATATCATTTGTATAATTTATTATTTCCTTTAAATTTTTCAAGATAGATCATATTGACGTAGTTGTTAGGATTTTTGAATATGTTAAGAAAACTACAGAACATGAGATGTCTTTTAGAGATCAGATGTATAGCTGAGTAGGGACATACTTAGATTCTAGCTAGACTTCAATGATAACAAAGATAAGATCTGTTACAAAATTTTAAATTTTTCTTTTTTGCAATAGTATCTTCTGAAAAAGTAAGTGGTAAATTATTGTTTTCAAATTTAGCATAGAGATAGAGTATTCACACATAACAGTGACATTAGTTATTTGTGAGCTTAGGTATTAATCACTTCTAGAAGGAGATGAGCCTATCAGTTCAAAGGTTGATTATTTTTTACTATGATAACCATATAGATCGGCATATGTTGTATATATATATATATATATATCATTAGTATTTTAATGTTTAATAATAAATGCGTGTACTTTTTCTTTCTAGTTTGTTTCTTCTCCATTCTCCCTTCTCCATCTTATCTCAGTTGAACCTTAGCTTCAAGAAGCATCATTGTTAAAATATCTCATATTATATGGAATTTCAATTCAACTGGGTCCCAAACCAAACATTTTAATTTTTTTTTGTTTTTTAAAAACTAACATGAAATGGGCAAGATTTGTTTCGGATTAATTTTTGTTAATGCACTAAATTGTAAATATTTTCATATTATATTTGATCATATTTTAACATTTTTGTTTGAGTGCATCATGGTGGTGAATGAATAGTTATTAAAATATTTATTTATAGTGATTGTATTTAAAAATTATCAACATATATGTGGCATTACTACTAGGAGTCATTGACATGGTTCTCTCCACAAGGTGATGGCTATAAAATTAAGATGTTGGATAGCATGTCTATCAATCAATGTATTGTAATAATATGTTTTATTAATTATTTATTTTGTGCTTGAATAATTTATCTCACTTATAATTGTTGGTGTTCATATTTATTCTTATAGTTGTTTTTTTTAGAATAGTATCCTTTGTTTGTTATGTAAGTTACATGTATCTTTTTTTTTGTTTTTTAAAAATATTTAATTTGATATAATTTAAAGTAGATTTACAAATTTATTATTTACGATGAAATGTCATTATTGTGTAAGTTACTTGAATGTAGAAACTTGTTTGGGATATATACTATATCCTGTTATGTGGTTTTATTGCCAATGCATTAGTAAGTAATAAAATTTGAAAACTTACATTGGGAATTGGTGCACATAGTTAAAATTGTCTATTTTAGTGAAAAATTTGCAATTTTGTATCTAGGTAAGTGTTGTAAGTGACTTTGTTTATAATAATAATTAGTAGTAAGTGACTTTTATTAAATATATATTGTTATTATATATATATATATATATATATATATATCAAATATATCACAAACTAATTAGGATTCAGATTCACATGCAAGGTGATAGCTGAATTTGTCACTCGATCACTCACTTAATTGATTTTGTCATATAGCTCAATATTTCTTAGAAAAGCAATGTCTCTCTCTATAGTAAAAGTTTCAACCAGCCTTTTGGCTCCAATTATTTTTCAATACTCTTATTAGAGTTTCTTCTACTTGGATTTTGGAACAATCCCTTTTTAAGTATCCTACTTGATTATAGTAGTAACACTTGACCATGAGTTTGACGATGAACTTTCTTTTAAAAGAACTCTCACTTTTCTTTCTTTGAATGAGTTTTAAACTCATTATAACCATTTCATTTTCATCTAAAACAAAGATATCTGAAGAAACTTTTCTTTCCATCGTCTCACAATTTCACTTATTAGGTTATCACTAATAATATTCATGGTAAGGATATTATACAGAGCCAAGGTACTCAAGAAGATTATAAGTGTTTACCAACTCTCAAGAAATGAGTTGAGAAGAAGAGATGTCCACAACTCATCATCAAGCACTATTGCATTGATGCAAGCTAGTTTTTGAAGCCTTGGAAACTACTCAAGTGAGCAGTCATATGAGATCCATCCTAGTATACTATTTTTAACTAGGTGCCAAATTAATAGCATTTTATTCCTCGATATGTTGCTTAGCTTTAATAGCATTTAGTTTCAGATCATTTAGAACAGGTTTAAGTAGGTTGATTATCATTAAAAGATTTATCATCTTTATTTTTCAAGTTTATATAGTTGAATTGTTCCCACATAATCAAAGTGAGTGAATAATTTTTATCGTCTATCCAAAATAATAATAATAAAGTCATTGGAAAAAAAAATATATAAAATTATTAATATTCTAATACCACTTGTTCGGATCAACTGAGATGGAGTCGAGAAGCAAGAATGGTTTCTCAACAATTACTTGATTTAATAAAATTAATCAATTTGACATTATAATTAAAATCTTTTAATTTTATCTATTTTAAAAGCTTACCAAAACAATGAATATCAATAATATTTTGGTTTCACCAATTTTTTGTCTGATATATATATATATGATACATTTTAAACCCTAAAATTAACTACAAGTACACACACTAACATATTCAGGCTAAAACTAGCAAAATATATAAGCACACATAGCTAAATATTTTGTCCCCAAAATGATATAATATTCAAACAAAATTAACCAAATATTTAAAATATCTAAAGTCCATACATCTAAAATTTCAAGAACAAATTAATAAAATGTATTTGAAAATACCTTAATAAACCTTTGAAGGTTAATTTCTTGAATCACACGAAGATGAATCCCACATGAATACCACATGAACACTAGTATTTTCTCCACAAGCCCCCGTATACAGAAAAATAATGAGAAAAACTACACCTTAAAATTACCCCTTCCCTCTATGAAATTATTTAGAAGCTTTATATAAGCCATTGTAGCAGTTATTATAGAAGAAAAAAATAATACAGAGGTAAAGAACTTCCATAGGAGATAGGATCCCTTTTAATTTTCTTTAGAATTCCCAAATATGCACCACATGCACAAAGCCAAAAATTACTTAGTTAATTTTTTTTAGAAAAGTCTTGCAACATGTCGATTTTTTGAAAATCTCTTAAGGGTGATCAGTCCGTGTCATTTTTTTATTTTTTTTCAAAATGTTCATACAATGTTTTTATTAAAAATATTACTTTTTTTTATTAATTTCACACACATTTAATGAAAACACCACATGGTTATCATTAAACTAATTAATGCTGAAAAAAAAAAGAAATTAAATTCAAACCTAAAATATACAAATTTGGACACCTAAACTCGAACAAACCCAACAAAAACCAATCATTATGTATATTAAAATAATTTTAAAATTAACAAGACATTTGTGGCATTATAATTATGTCCCACGTTGCCATGATGCTCTCCCTCTCAACAAGCTAATGATTATATCAATATGATTCGGGGTTGTTATTCCATGACTACCTCAAAGAAGTGAATTTTTCATCTTCATCGGGACAACATATGTAACATAATTAGATAATAAAAAAAAATACTATTGATATATATGATATTACATATACAAATTCAAATGATATATGTCTATATAGTTAAATGGCATATCATTTTCATTTTAAATTACATAGAAATTATGTAAGTAGATGTAAAAAAATATGAAATGACCATGAACAAGATGTGATACTATAATTTTAAAGTTGAAATGACGATTATGTTTCTTTTCTATTGAAATGTCACATTCACTGCACTTGTACATATACACACAAGCATACTAACTAATGTGTGTGTGTGTGTGTGTTTATGTATATAATGATGGTAACCAAAAACTATGTCCAATATATGTTAGTTGAATCCCTTGCTATTAGTACCAAATACATCATAATTTGTAGTAATCTATAATTAAAAATCATAACATGAATCCAATAAATTCAAAACATTACTTACCTATTTCTTTTTTTTTTTTTTTGATCCTATAGGATTTGGGTCCTTCCCCAAAAGTTATTTGTACACATATTGGATATCCAAAAGTCTATTCTTACATGTATTTTGGTATATATACTCATGTTAAGACAAAAAAAAAAGATGCAAAAAATATTATAAGTTACTTTGTATAGAGCATGTCTGTTGATAGTTGAGTTTGTGACTATCAACATTAGCATTTTTATATTTAAGTTACATTTTATATTTAATCTCAATACTTGGAGATTTTTTCTAGAAGATATATTATACCACTAGGCCCCATTTGTTTTTGTTAAAATTTTTATCACAACTTAGTGTTTTCAAGTATTAGTTGTTTGAGCAATATGAAGGTTTTGTTCTAAGAAAATATTCATTTCATAACTCATTTAGCCATAACTAAACTTTATTGAGGTGTACAATTTTTTTAAGGCCTTTATATTCGAATCCAAAGCATAAGTATTTCAATCTTCAAATTTTATCAAATAGTTTTTCAAGTTTTATCCTTTTGGAAAGCGTGTATGAAATTGCATTAAACCATGAAATGTGTAGGCCAATTTATTTTCACAATAGCTTTTGAAAATATTTTGACAAACTAAATGTCTGGAATTTTAATTTTTTTTCAGCAAGTTGTGAGTTTGTACAATGTTCAAAGTGTTTTTTTTTTGTTACTTATGAAAATTTGTGTAATATATACAATGCTACATTCTTTACAACAACTACTGAAATTTGATTGTGGCACTCAATTTCAAATAATTTTTTATTTATCTTCTATCACCAAACAAATTCAAATATTAGTATATATGAATTTTATTTGGATGTGGGTACTAAAAAAATAAGTTAACAAATTACAACAACCATGGAACATTCAGGCCACCATCTTATATAGGATTAGTGGGTGCGGGTACTAAAATAATAAGAAATTTACAATACCTTTATTCAATTGAATTTTATCTAGATGAATTTTTTTGTTCTGGTATTAATAAAATTTAACTAGATATTAGAGATTTCAATGAGAAATAAATTAATGAAAAACCCTATGTTGAAATTTAGTACACATAATTTTCATAATCAATTGAGTCAAAATTCCATTCTTTGCATTTAGGAGAAATATGTTAGAATAGGTATGTAATTTCTACAAGTTTAAACTATACACTACAAGTCTTCATCTACATTTATCTTACCATGCATAACAAATTATATTTTCAAAATTAAATTGATCTATTGGTAATGATCTTTTTATAAAATATTAAATAATATTCAAATATGACAATTAAAAGAGAGATCCAAGAATTGTGAGACGTAATCATGCAACATCAAATACTATGCAAACAAAATATGAGAACATAATTATCATTGATCATGCATCTAATTTATTTCAATAAGAAATATGCTAAATCAAATGACATATCCACTATTTGTTTGGATAGGGGTAAAAAAGAGAAATACATTGATGAAAATCTTGAATTAGAATTCAATATACATACTTTTTACAATCAATTTGGTTGCAAAATTGATATGTTTGTATTTATGATAAAGATTTTCTAAAATGGGTAAGTAATTTATATAGGTTAACTTCAAAATTCACACCCCTTATCTAGGGCTACCTTACCATGCATAAAAAAAAATATATGTGATTATATTAGATAATTTTAGTGATAAGAAAGCATGATTTCAAAATAAAATATCAAATAATATTCAACAAACAAAGTTAACATAAAATCAATAATTATATGATATTTATGAACTTCTTTTATGAGAAAAATACAAATTATGGCATGCATCTAGATTTTCAAATCCAAAAATTTTGTGTAAAAAATGAGGTGTTGTAGAGAAAATAAAAACCCTTAATTGACAAAACCCATATGTTATTCCTAGATTTAATTTAATTCATTATAATCCAAAAAAAAATTTAATTATTGACTTATAGCCTAATAGAGAAAACAAAAAACAGAAACAACAAAAAAATTTAAAATTATTACAAAAAATTGTTAATAGTGAGAAGAAACATTTATTAATGCCTTCAGACACACAAACTTTTCCAATAATTAACCATAAATTTACATTAGCAAAGAAAATTATTTTCCATTTTAAAATCATAAATATGTTTCTCCTCACTTGTAAATATAGGAAACCTTGAACATGAGATGTGACATGAGAAAGCTAAAGTGCAGGGAAGAAAATGAGAGGTAGAAGTTGTTTGAGGGCAAATTTATCTCACTTTTTTTTTGCCTAATTTTATGTATTTTATGTCGATCAAACTAATCATCTTTCCCAAGTATTGCTTAAATATTATTCTCTCTTTAAATTTGTAAGTGATGTGATTTAATGTAGGAATAATATAGTAGACATGATTTTCATAATCAATTAGGATGCAATTTAATGTTAAAATAGATAAGTAATTTCCATGATTTCTATTCTTTACCTCTAGGAGGAATAATATTATTATAGATAAGTAATTTTCACAAATTAAATCTATACCCCATGGGTCTTCATCTACATTTATCTTACCGTGTATAACAAATGACATTTTAAAAACTTAATGCATCTAGTAGTTATGATCCATGATTTTTTTATGAAATGTCAAATAATATTAATCTAGGACAATTAAAATAGAGATCCAAGAATAGTGATACTAAATAATGCAAAAGCAGATACCCTAAAAACAAAATCAATGAACCTAATTTTCATTGATCATGAACCTAACTCATTTTTATAATAAAAATGCTTAAGTGAGTGACACATCATCGATTTGTTTGGCTAGGGATAACAAAGAGAAACAAATTTCTAAAAATCATTAGTTAGAATTCATTATACATTCTTTATACGAAAATTTTTTGCAAAATTGATATGTTATGAAATTCTAAATTTTTAATTAATTTTTGTTTGTTAACTACAAAATTCACATTCATTACCTAGGTTTACCTTACCATCCATAAAAAATATTTTGACTTAATGATAATTGTTCTGATAAAAAAACATGATTTCAAATTAAATATCAAATAATATTTATCTGGAAAATTTAAAAGAAAATCAATAATTTTGTGGCATTCATGAACTCCTCTTATGAGAAAATTACAAAATAGGTCATGCATCCAAATTTTCAAATCCTCAAAATGTAGATAGAATGTGGGTAGAAAACCCCCTACTTGACAAAAAAAAACCTTAAATTATTGCTAGATTTTATATAAATCATCATCAAGCAAAAAAAATCTAATTATTGACTTAAAAGTTTGAAAGATATTAAAAAAGAAATAATCAACAAAAAAAATTAAAAATTATTACAAAAAAATTGTTATTAGGGGTGACAAACTTCCATTAATGCCTTCAAGGGCATGATCTTCTCCAATAGTTAACCATAAAGTTACATTGACTTAGGAAATAACTTTTCATTTTAAAATCATAAAAATTTTATTCCACATTTTCCATATCTAGTTTTATATGGTTTTTATTTATGTTTGGTTATTTTATTTTTAAATATAGATAATAATATTTTTTTTATTTATGAGTTTTATGTAGATCTAACTAATCATCTTTCTCAACTATGTCTTAAATATTATTCTTTCTTTTAATTTGTAAGTGACGTGATTTCATGTAGGAATAAATTAGTAGACATGATTTTCATAATCAATCAGGATGCAAAATTCCATTCTTTACATCTAGGAGGAATAATGTTAAAATAGATAAGTAATATGCACAAGTTAAATCTATATTCTATGTCTCTATGGGTCTTTATCTACATTTATCTTACCATGTATAACAAATAATAATTTCAAAATTTAATGCATTTAGTGGTTATGATTCATGATTTTCTTATAAAAAATCAAATAATATTCATCTAGGACAATTATAAGAGAGAACCAAGAATTGTAATACTTAATCATACAAAAGCATATACCCTACAAACAAAATCAAAGAACCTAATTATCATTGATCATGAATTGAGATCATTTCATTAATAAAAATGATCAATTGAATTACACATCCTCGATTTGATTGGCTAGGGATAACTAAGAGAAACAAGTTTTTGAAAATCTTGAGTTAGAATTCATTATACATTAGGATTAATTTTGTTGCAAAATTGATATCATCACATTTATAATAAAGATATCTAGGGTGGGTATGTAATTTATATTGATTAACTGCAAAATCCATATTTGTTACCTAGGTTTACCCTTACCATGTATAAAAAATATCTTTGACTATATGATACTTTTAGTGATAAGAAAACATGATCTCAAAATAAATATCCAATAATATTAATCTAGAAAATTTTAATGAAATTCAATAATTGTGTGGCATTCATGAACTCCTTTTATGAAAAAGATATAAATTCGGTTAGATTCTAGATTTTCAAAACCTCAAAATTTGGGTAGAAGTTGGGTGGTGACACCTAATTGGAAAAAAATAAAAGACTTAAATTATTGCTAGATTTATTTTTAATTCATCATGAACCAAAAAAATATAATTATTGACTCTTAGGTTGAGAGAGAATAAGAAAGCAAGAATAAACAAAAAAATTAAAAAAAAACTTAGAAAAATTTATTAATTGGGAAGACATACTTCCATTAATGCCTTCTAGGGCATAACATTCTCCAATAGTTAACCATAATGTTACATTGACTTTGGATATAACTTTTTATTTTAAAATCATAAAAATGTTTTTCCTCATTCGCACATGTAGGTGTTGGATATTTTAATTTTATTATTTATGTTTGGTTATTTTAATTTTTAATAAATAAAATATAAGTTTTTTTTATCCTTGCATATTTAAATGAACAATATTATGGATGTCCACAAACTCTCCATTAATCTCTTGACTATTAATATTCTTGTGACACTTATTATTTATAGATTAATGTATATTAATTGACATGGATTAATGTGTATTCATTGGTGCATTTATTTGTGTAATGATGTGTGTGTGTGTGTATTCATTGATGTATTTATATGCACATTAATGTATTCATATATTAAACCCTATAAATTGGGAGTCTCTGTATGAGTCAGTATATACTTGAAGGAATATAAAATCTTTTTTCTATTTCTCCTATATCTCTCACTCTCTTGTCCTTTTATTTCATAATACGTTATCAGCATGAAGCTCTGTTAGATTTTCAAGAGATATATTGAAGATGCTAAAATTGATCTAGATGGAAATGGTCTTGGAGATACAATTAAAGAAAAGAATATACATCCATTCAAGAAAAAGCAAAAGTGATCATTTTTCTTCGTCGTTACCTTCATGAAGGATTGAAAACTAAATACCTCACCGTAAAGGATCCACTTGTTTGGTGGAATAGTTTGAACGAAATGTATGAACATCAAAGAATGGTAATTCTTCCAAAATGCTCACTATGACTGAATGCATTTCAGACTACAAGATTTTAAATCTGTGAGTGAGTATAACTCATCAATATTTAGAATCAGTTCTCAATTACAGTTATGTTGAGAAAAAATTATTGATGAGGATATGTTGGAAAAAACATTATCCACTTTTCATGCATCTAATGTGCTCCTGTAGTAAAAATATCATGAAAAAGACTTTAGAAAATATTCTGAATTAATTTCTTGTCTTCTTATGGCCGAACAAAACAAAAAACTTTTGATGAAAAATCATGAGGCTCATCCAACCAGTTCAGCTCCATTCACTGAAGTGAATGTGACAGTATATCACCCTTATAATGGACAAAGTTGAGGTCGTGGTAATGGTTGTGGTCGTGGTCATAGTTGGGGTCATGGATGTGGATGAGTACGTGATCATAATAGTTACAATTATGATCAATAACCCAAGAATGTGTCAAAATATCAAAAGGGAGGAATATTTAAAAGGACAATAAAAGTGGTGAAAATAGCAAAATGGTGACAAATTTATGCTATCTTTGTGGCATAAAAGGTCATTGGTCACATACCTATCATACGCCAAAATATTGAGTTGATCTCTACCAAGAATCACTGAAAAAGAAAGATAAAAAAGTGGTAGAGATAAATTGTGTATCTAAGGATGAGAGTGTTGGTCATGACCTTTATGATATGACTCATTTGGATGTTGCTGATTTCTTTATTCGGCCTGAAGCAAATATTGAACACGTGTTTGGTGATGAAAATCTCCAAAAATAAAATATTTCCCATTAATATTTATGTATTTGGGTCTACTATTATGAAAGTTGTCATACTACTGAATAATAAAAGTTGTTTTTGTTGTGTATTATTTTATGATTTTCTTATTATATATCTTGTTTCTCATGCAGAATATGGAAACTCATCTGGTGGGATCCTCAATTGGTGATAATGATATGTGTCTCATAGATAGTTCATCAACTCATACTATACTTAAGAAAAAAAAATTATTTTCCTTTTTAATAATGCAAGGATTAGATGTGAATACAATATCGAGTAGTGCAAAATTGATTAAGGACTCTGGAAGTGCTAATATATTGATACCCAGGGGAACAAAAATTCATATTTATGAAGCATTATATTCTACAAAGTCTCAGAATTTTATTGAGTTTTAAAGACATTCGATAAAATAGATATCATATTGAGACTTTGAATGAAGACAACACTGAGTATTTATATATTACCAACATTTCTTGGGTAAGAAAAATATATTGGAAAAATTATTCGGTTTTTCCTCTGGTTTGTATTACACAAACATAAGTACAATTGAGGCACATGCCATAGTAAACCATAAGTTTACTAATGAAAATAATTTTATTATTTGGTATGACCGATTGGGATATCCTGAGTCTATAATGATGTGGAGAATCATTAAAAATTTAAGTGGGAATTCACTGAAAAATCATAAGATTTTTTTATCCAATGAATTTTCATGTGCTGCTTGTTCTCAAAGAAAGTTATTTATAAAACCATCACCAATAAAAATAAGGATGGAACCCCTTGCATGTTTGTAACATATACAAGGTGATATATGTGGGCCTATTTATCCACCATGTGGACCATTTCTATATTTTATAATTCTGATTGATGCATCAACTAGATGGCCACATGTCTGTTTGTTATCAATGCATAGCCAAGTATTTACGAGATTGCTTGCTCAAATAATTCGCTTATGGGCTCATTTTCTAGATTATCTGATTAAGTCAATTCGTTTTAACAATGATGAAAAATTTACTTCTTAAGCTTTTAATAATTATTGTATGTCTATTGGAATAACTATTGAACATCTTGTAGCATATGTTCATACACAAATGGTCTGGCAAAATCATTTATTAAATGCCTCCAATTGATTGCAAGGCCATTGCTAATGAGGATGAAGCTCACAACTTCTACTTGGGGCCATGTTATTTTGCATGCATCAGCACTGATTCGTATTAGACCAACAAATTATCATGAGTTCTCTCTTTTACAATTGATTTTTGGTCGAGAACCAAATATTTCCCTTCTAAAGATTTTTGTGTGTGTGATATATATTCTGATTATTCCATCACAACGCACTAAGATGGGTCCCTAAAGAAGATTGGGAATACATGTTGGATATGAATTTTCATCGATAATCAAATATTCAAAGCGAACAACTGGAGATTTATTTACTGCTTGTTTTGCTAATTGTCATTTTAATGAATCATATTTTCAACTTAAAAGAAAGTAAATAAATAGTTGAAAAAAGCTATTAGTTGGAATCAATTATCATTGTCTCATCTTGACCCTCACACAAAGGAATGTGAAATAGAAGTTCAAAAGATTATTCATTTGTTAAATTTAGCAAATCAATTTCCAGATGCATTTACTAATCCGAAGAAAGTAACTACATTTTATATACCAGCTACTAATGCTCCAGTTACAATTGATGTCTCTTTAAGACAATATGTGGCTAATGAACCTAAAGCATTAGTGAAATGTGGTCGACCAGTTGGTTCTAAAAAAAAATCTCGAAAAAAAGGATCAAAAGATCAAGTTGAGGAATTGATGGCTCTAGAAGAGTCCCTAGTTTTAATTCCATAAAAAATTCAGGTACTTGAAACTTGTGACAATCAAGAAATCTTGATAAACTATGTTACAACTGGCCAAAGGTAGAATCGGAATAAAATCAACATCGAAAAAATATTTGCCTATAATGTGGCACTCAACATTATTAATGACAATAAAGACCTTGAGCCAAAGTCTATTGAGGAATACAGACAGAAAGATGATTGGCCAAAATGGAAAGATGTAATTGAAACAAAATTGAATTCTTTTTCAAAACACGATGTTTTTGGTCCTATTGTACGCACACCTGATGGTATCGAACATGTAGGATACAACTAAGTATTTGTTGAAAACAAGATGTGACAAATAAAGTTATCAAATATAAGGCATGATTAGTTGCCCATAGATTCTCTCAAAGACCTGGAATTGATTATGAAAAGACGTATTCCCTTGTAATGAATGTAACTACTTTTCGATATTTAATTAGCCTGACAATACATAAAAAACATGATATGTATTTAATGGACGTAGTTATAGCTTATTTATATGGATCACTTGATAGTGACATTTACATGAAAATCCCAAATGAATTAAAATTATCTGCACCACATAATTCATGTCATCTAGAACTTTAATCGATAAAATTATGCAGATCTATATATGGGTTGAAACAATCTGGACGCAAGTGGTATAATTGTTTCAGTGAATATTTATTGCGAAAAGGGTATAAAAATGATCCTTTGTGCCCATGTGTATTTATTAAAATATATGGATTTAAGTTCATTATAATTACAGTTTATGTTGATGAACTGAATATTATTGGAACTACAAATGAGCTTTTAGAAGCAATAGGCAACTTAAAAAATTTGAGATGAAAAATCTCGAATAAACAAAACTTTGTCCTGGTTTGCAGATTGAACACTTAGAAAATGGAATTTTTGTTCATCAATCAGCTTATATATCAAAGGTGATGAAACAATTATATATAGATAATGCCCATCCATTGAGCACTCCAATGGTTGTAAGGTCTTTAGATGTGAATAAAGATCATTTCCAACCTCGGATGGATGATGAAGAGCTTCTTGGTCCTGAAATATCATATCTTAGTAATACTGGAGCACTAATATATCTTGCAAGCCATACACGACCTGATATATTATTTTCTGTAAATTTGTTAGCAATATATAGTTCTTGTCCAACAAGAAGATATTGGAATGGAGTTAAACATATAGTGAGGTATCTTTGACGTACGATGGATATGTGCCTATATTATCCTAATGTACCCAAATCAGAATTAATTGGTTATGCAGATATGAGATATATATCTGACCCTCATAATGCTCGATCACAAATGAGCTATTTATTCACATATGGTGATATAGCCATTTCATGGCATTCTACGAAACAATCAATTACTGATACATCTTCTAATCATACAGAGATCTTAGCAATTCATGAAGCAAGTCGAGAATATTTTTGGTTAAGATCTGTAATACATCATTTTCGAGGGTCATGTGTGGTTTATCTTTTAGTAAGGAGGTCCTGATGACCTTGTATGAAGATAATGTTGTATGTTTTGTTCAATTAAAAAATGGGTTCATTAAAGAGATAGAGCAAAACATATATCCCAATGTACTCTCTTGTCCTTCTATTTCATAATACATATTTTATTTTTTTGTTATTGTCATTTTTATTTTATTTTTTCCTTGTGTGAAGAATAATGGAGCAAGAACGTGGAATGCTTTCAAACTTTTTGAAATTCAAAAAAAAAGACAAATTCAAATAAGAGACAAATTCAAAAAAATGAGAAAAATCCCATTTGTATATAAGATGTGACAAGTGGTGCCTCTTGGATGAGGGGAGTGCCCCAAGAAAAATTGGTTTTAAAACGAAAAACATTTACTGGCCATGTAGGCTATGGTTCTTCAATTATACACACACACACACACACAGAGGGAGTGAAAGAAAGAGAGAGAGAGAATAAGGGGTTCTTTCTCTATTTTATCCAATGTGTGTTCTTAAATAAAAAATAAAATAGTGTTTCTTTTGTTTTCTCTATAGTGCGTGTGATTTTCTTCTTGACAAGAAATTTGGCATGATGCTTTAGTGTTGTTGGTGTGCTGCTTCAGTAGTATTGTTGGTGTGTTGCTGCAGTAGTATTGTTGGTTTGTTGTTGTTGTGGTGTTGTTTGTGTGCTACAGTTGAGTTATTGTTAGACTATATTTCAAATGGGTAGATCAAATTTTGGTGAGAGTCCAATTGAAGTGTTAGACAGATACTCATTTTCATCCAAAAACTTGTTTGAAGATATTACTACATTATCTCCATGAAGCTTATGAATTCCACAATTAATATAAAGAATAACAAGGATTTAGTTCTGAAACATTCTCCCCAAAAATCATAAATTTATATTATTATTCTGAATTTTTGAATTCTAGGGTTTTATATTCTAGAAAATTAATTTTCATTCAAAATATAATTTTTGGGCATTATATGTTTTATGAAATTTAGTATGTATAAAGAAAATTTTGAATTTATATTAATCTTAAATTGTGTTTATGGATAATTAAATTCTTAATTGTGATTTGTAAATTATGTATTAAAATTTAAAATTTGATTATTTTGATTAGATTTAGATAATTTTTTGGGCTTTATTTAATTAAAACTTGGCACTTTTAAAAAAAATAAATTTCAATTTGGTTTTTAATTAAAAATTTTTTATTGAATAAACAAAATATATTTCTGACATTTTTTGAAGTTTTAGTCTTTTCAATTAACCACTCCCTGACTGACCTTCCCAACAACTAGTATCACGACCTTTATTTTCAATATGGTATATGGTTTATTTGTTATCATCATATTGATATCAAATTATTATAATACCAACATAGTGATATCAGACATACATACTTTGAGATATTTTTCTTTGTATGGTTTGCTTGTGATTTATATTGATTTTTAGTATCATGAAATATCACTATATGATAATAAATTTAATTGGTACTAACTATTCAATTTTGAAAAATAGTACACTTGACTACCTTATAATAACTGTATGGCCATGTTACAAGAAACATAAAACCTAAAAAATTGAGTGAAAAAGATTGAAAAGATATGTGCTTTAGGGCTGGCTCTACTATTTGACAATGAATAATTAGTGATATTAAAATAATAGAAAGTTGTGATCAACTGAAGGTAGGCAAGTTATGATAAAAAGTTGAGTCTATGATTGAAAAAAAAAATCATTTAGAAATAAAAAAATGATCATTAAATAGTGTGTTAACATGAAGTCAAAGATGAAAATCTAATGTCGACACAGTAATCTTTTCCGATGCTAATGAACTAATTTGTATCTATTAAGTGTTTTTGGGTGATGATCTACCTGCTTTCTTTATGTTGAGCTAATTTTTAGATAGTTTGGATAAATTTTAAGTTTTTTTTTGAAAATATCACCACCATGAGGTGTTATATTATGTATGTTGTCATAGAAAACCTATTGTCTAAAATAGAAAGGAGAAAAAAGAAGGGAGCAATATCTCATGGTATCCTTATTTCTAAGATATAGGGTTAGAGTACCACTAAGAATACATAGAATGATGTAATAACTTATTTTTTCAAAAGCAAGTCACAAAATGGAAAAGCAGTCAAGTATTACCACTATAAAAGTATGAGATATAAAAAAACTATAATTCTTTGAAAAGACTACAACAATAGCACATTAGAGGAGATAAACCCGAAGAGAAGCTAAGCTAATATCAATTTAGAAGATAACTTGATGGTAGCTAGAAATGATAATTCTACTAATCTAGTATCTTAGAAGAGTGATTAGCTTATTGACTCATGAGTTTCATTTCATATCACACCACATATCAGGTTCTTTATTACATATTTACTTTGTGATTATGCCTCATGATAAAGTAAAGATGTGACATCATAAATCTTGGACATGGGAAACATTTGTTTGTAGATTTAGACAAGATATCAATTATGAACCTAATGACCATAGGCATGTTGGATGTCATTGGATACATTAGTTACTTTGTTGGTGACTGGTGAAAATTAGCTAATGGTTCATTAGTCATTATTATGGGATAAGAAGGAGAGTACTTTATATGTTACTCAGGTCATTCTATCTAAATATTAGATAAATATTATCCATCAAAAGAGTAACATTAGTCTTTCACATTGGAGACTTAGATATGTAAGTGAAAAGGGCCTTTAGCTTCTAGCTTGAAGCTAAAGGCCCTCAATGAGAAGTTCGAATATCTTCAATCATATTCATGTCGATGTTATCTTTATGCAGACTAGAATACTTGGTGAGGCCCTTTACTTTATCACACTCAATGACAATCACATAAGGAAGGTTTGAGTATTTATACTAAAAATGAAAGATTTTCTTTCTTATCTTTAAGTATTTTCACACTAGGATTGAGTGAGATACCAATAGAAAACTAATCTTTGTACATTCTAGTAAGAAGGGAGAATATAGAGGTTAATTTGAGAGATTTTATGTAACACATGACATTAGACATAAAAAATGTCAGCCAATATGGCTCAAATAAAAAGCATAATTGAGAAGAATAATTGGACTATTAATGAGTGAGTATAGTAAATCATTTTTCATGTGTATGTTACCAATGATTTTTGGAGAGAATCTATATGTATGGATATTGATGTAATCAACATCTACTTTGTCACTACCCTAAATAAATATATTTTTAATAAAATTTAGATTGGAAAAGATATCTATTATGATCAATTGAGGGTATTCAATTATAAAGCTTTAATTCATATACAAAAGATAAATGATTAAAACTTGATGATGATATATGTCCATACATCTTTATTAGTTATGAACACAAGGAGTTTAGGTATAGATTATCAGATTTGTTGTCCAAGAAATTTGTTTTTGAGGAGATATGTGATTTTTATGGATGATCAATTAGTAGATGACAACCATTTGTGCATATAGAAAATTGAACTTTTTGAGATTCTTATTGGCATATATCTAGTGCATGTTCCTTCATGAGATATATAGATTAAGAGAGAGGAATTGAACAATCGCCTAAGAATTTTGAGCCACAAAATTTACCTAATGATTCTAAGCCTCAAGATCTATTTTTTTAGGAGCTGAGGAACTATATTCAAACTAGAACTAGGTAGGGCCTAATTTTTCATCATGATACATCTAAATCCGAGTTGAGAATATCATGTAGGCCCTACCAGTTATCCTCTAGATTCTATGATTATATGTTACTAGTGGATGCATGTGAGACAAATTTTTCAGGAGATCAACTTTCTTGAAAATAAAGAAGCATGACTTCAAACAATGAAGGGAAATATGAAATCTCATCACATCATCTAAACTTATGATATGATACCATTACCAAAAGGAAAATGGGCTCTAAAAAATTGATGGTTCTTCAGACTAAAACTCAAAGATGTTTATTTTCAATCAAGATACAAGGCTCGGTTAGTAGTTATAAGGTTTTTTCAAAAGAAATAAATTGTTTTTGATAAGATATTTTCTTTAGGTTATAAAAATATCTTTTATTCGAGTAGTTTTAGGTCTGGTTTCTAGATTTGATTTAGAAATTGATCAAATTGATGTGAAGATAATGTTTCTTCATGGTGACTTTCAAGAGACTCTTTAATTGATCAGCTCGAGAGATTCATAATACAAAAAAATAGGATCTTGTATGCAAATTTTGATTCTTTCTTAGAGTCTCATAACTTTCATCATACCTCTTGTGACCACTATGTATTTGCTAGTCATCAGTTTGATGATTGCTAGCTTATACTTTTATTGTATATTAATAACATACAAATCACTGATTATAATAAAGCATAGTTTGACTAGTTTAAGGGAGAATTATAAAAAAATATTTTATATGAAAGACTTAGGTTGATTCAGGCAGATCCTAGGATAAGCCTTCTAGGCATATTTAGTTATCTCAAGAATATTACATCTATAAAGTTCATGAGATATATTTGACAAAAGAGGTCAGCTAGTCTCAATCCTTTTAGCCAAATATTTTATCCAGAATATCGAGCATAGTCTCAAGATTGATGAGGAAATAAGATACATGAGTCATATTCCTTATACCTCTATTATTTTTCGGAGACTTTGATACATATACTATATGGTGTGATAGCCAGGGTGATATACATCTCTCTAAAAATTTGACTTTCCACAGTATATCTAAGTACATTGATATATAATATCATTGAATATGAGATATATCTGATGAAAAATTAGTTGTACTTGAAAAAAAAACAAAAATATCATCGATGTGTTTACCAATCATTATCATCATAGAAATTTAATTTTATTAAGTTATATGATGATAAGTATCTCTCCACATAGGAAAAAGAAAATGATTTGTTTGTTTTCCCATGTTGGGTAGATTAAGTTTTTTTATGGTTTGTGGTTTTGTAATACAAGTTTTGAAACAAAAAACATACATTAGTTGTGTGGGTTGTGGTTTTTTAAAATGGTACAGAGAATACTTGAGTTTCTTTCTTAGTTTTATCTAGTGTGCATTTTTAAAGAAAAAAATTAAAACAATGTTCCCCATTATTTTGTTTCTTGTGCATGTGATAATCCTTTTGGGAAAGTAGTATGGGTTGTCATTGTTGTGTTGTTGTTGTGATGCAACTATGTTATTACTATGTTGTTTTTGAGTTGTTGTTGGACTATTTTTCAAAGGGCTTAATCAAGTTCTATTGGGTGGTTAATTGGGGATTTTTTGAAACTCCCCTCTATCTAGAAACTTATTTTAAAATTTTAGCAAATTAACTACATGAAGTAGAGATAATTTGCTGGAATGTTTTCTAGAATTAACCTAAGAAATAATGTGGAATGATTTCTGAAGAAATCTTTCTAAAAATCTTAGGTTTATGTTATTATTCTGAATTTTTAAAATATTTGATTTTATATTCTAGAAAATTAATTTTGGTTAAAAATAAAATTTTTGGGTATTGTATATTTTATAGAATTTAATACGTGTGAAGAAGTATTTTACATATAATATTTATATTGGAATTATATATTATAGTTTTGGGATTCCCAACAACAGAAATCCCTAAACATAAGATATGACATAAATGAGATTAGTTTTTGTCCCTCCCCAATAATTTCATATATTTTATGTTCTTGCAACTAAATATCTATCTCAATTATTTCTTAGAAATTTTTCTTTTTTTAAATTTGTTAGAAACATTCATCTATTTTATTGATTGATGATCTTGGAGATTTCTCATAAATAAAAGACAAATTTTTTTATAATTCAATGTATTTTAAAATTTATTTTTTCCAGATTAATCAAAATAATTGTTACTAATTTTTAAAATAATTAGAAATATAAAATTACATTAAAAGTTATTTTTTTTGTAATACCTTTGGAAGCAATTAATTTTGGAATTATTGAAAATAGGCAATGAAATTTATACATTTTAGCAATTGAAGCAATTGCAATAAAGTAATTAAAAAGATTTTGAATCTTGAAAGTAATTCAAAAGATTTTGTTAGTTTGCTTTTGATAATTAATACATTGAAGCAATTGCAATATAGAAATTCTACTTATTTACCATATCATGAAATTAAAATTCATTTACAAAATTAAATAAGCATTATTTAAACTCATTTGTTTTTGCAAAAGAAAAAAAATAAAAATCAAACATATGAATTTCTATTTTTAAAATAGAATACTAGATATAAGCATAATTGTGTGTTCTTCATTACCCCATTTTTTATATAAAAAACATGAAAGAAGATTATACAATAACCTTTTATATTTATGTATTAGGTATAAGAAATCATAGAATTCGATAGATAAAATGTTAGTCATAATATGAAGTAACAAATTGCAAAGTATGCTGATGAATGTGTTAGCTAGAAAACATTTAGGTGTCATCTAAGTCTAAATTTCATTTTACTTGGAAAGTAAGGACCTAGGAATTAGTTCCATGACAAATTGAAAAACTAATTGTACCATGAAAAGGTGATTCAACTAAATAAATTGATTAATTTTAAATTTGAGCATTTGTTCCCTTTAGTTTACCATAATAACTATTATAATTAATCATTATGGATCTTTAAAACTATTGTTATTAGATTCATTTAGATTACATTGACAATGCCAGTAATCATTAAAGAATAAATTAAGATTAATTATTTTTAATTGTAATATTTGTCATTTGAATAGAATTACTTATCTTAATAACTAATTGGATCAAAATCTATTTTTTAATCAAAGATCATGTTAGAAAATAATTAGGATTTTGATATAGCTCGAAATAATTCAATCCAAATTTCTAATAGTCAAATATCTATCATTCATGTGAACTTTAATTCGAAAAGATTTTATGATTGCTTCGCTTAGACATAGTTACAAATAATTTGCAAACCTAAATGTGTATCTTATAGTATTCATGAACCATCAAGGATTACCTCGAATGAAATATTACAATCAATTATTAATCAAAATATATATATTTACAAGTTGATTTCGCCCCCTCACATAGTCAATTTTGACTAACAACTGTTTATAACTTACCCAATTAGTAGGTTAAATATATAGGATTGAAATAAGCTTAAAGTATTGTATGAAATATAATTTTCACAAATGAACCAAAAAAACATTGAAATAAAGCT
This sequence comes from Sapria himalayana, assembly GCA_029783825.1. NCBI lineage: Eukaryota > Viridiplantae > Streptophyta > Magnoliopsida > Malpighiales > Rafflesiaceae > Sapria > Sapria himalayana. The sequence continues at coordinate 377,202 of JAREIK010007045.1, forward strand.
AAAAAAAGAGTTTGCAAGAACTTGTTAAATTTTGCAACATATTGGAAACTTGGACAACAAAAGAACTAAAGAATCATTAGAAGTGAGTTTTTGATACACCTTTCTAAAACTCAATAAGACATCAAGTACACGTGGCAAAAACCAAAATGAAGGAAATATTTCTTCTTGGACTATGATTTCAATGTGCATATGCTATAATATGAAGCTTTTACAATTGGCCACCTTGTCAACTAAGCTACAAGAGACATACAATACTAAATTTTCATGGTTGTTCTATACTTATTTACTTTGTATTAACGAATAAGTTGTGCATGCATGTAGAATGTACCCTTTTAAGAAAATGACTGTTTAATCTCTAATTTAGGATTTTTGCCTCATGTTTATAGAGTAGAAAAAAAAGTGTTCTTCAATATTCTCTCTTCCCTCTAATATATAGCTCTCAATCCCTTGTCTAAGATGTTTCTGTGATAACAATTTATAGGATACATTGTAAGGTCTCATATTTTCTTAAGAGAAGAAAGAAAACATGTATGGTGAGTATGCCAACGGAATTATATTTTTTCTTTCTCCTTTTTGACATAAATTCTATAATTTCTATCTTTCTATTAACTCTCTCCATGCCCATTAGAATACTAAAAACTCACAACTTTAAAGTAGTATAATCTTAACAAATTCATAGCAAACAATATGTGAAGAAAACTTAACATTTATAGTCATTATAAAATAATTTCTACTTGAAAGTTTCTATCACTGTGATGATATGACATAGAATTTAACCAATAATGTAGAAAAAAGTACCAATCCAATTGTTAAATACAACTTTTAAAATAAACACCTAAAAAATATTATAAAGATATATTTTTTATATATGCTTCTAAGCATAGTATATAGATGTATGAATTGAAAAATAAAAGTGATATGTGCACCCTTGTATGACATACACTTCATATCACAAATAATTAATAAAGTAGAATAAAACAAATATGAGTTTACATTAATATCAATGCTCTCCTCTAGCCGTAGCATAGATATCTAATCCACCATGATTAAAAGATAAAAATTAGTAAGCAAAGGTCTTCTCCATATCATCATGAAAATATTTGTCAATTAATTCATGATAGGCATCAAAAAATAAAAAATCAAATTATTTTGGATCTTTTCTTTGATAAAATGATAATCAATTGTAACATATCTTGTTTGCTCATTGAAGATCCAATTGGAAGTAGTTTTTTTCATTTCATAACATTCAAATTAAAGACTGATAAGATGTGAAACTGAGATACTAATCACCTCCACTAATATAGAATGCAATGTTCACTTAATGATTGCATGAACTAATATTTTGTTCCAAAATTTCTCTATGCTAACAATACATGCATATGAACTAACCTAGAAAAAAAACCTAGAAGATAATATGTTATCCTAGTCAGATTTGTAAAATTAGGTCTATTAATTAGTAGGAAGCTAAGTTTTCAAAAATGTGGTCATACCCAGTAGAATTAGTTGTATTACCTATGTCCATGGACAACTATTTTTATATATATTGAGAAGATATTTAGTTGATTTACAAACTTAAGAAAGAGTTCTAAATTTAATAACCTTTTACAATTTTGCTGAAATATAAGAATCTTTTTACTATAGTATGTAAGCTCAATTATAATAAAATATGTTAATACTTGATGTTCTTTTATTTGTAGCTAATTTTGAAAATATAATTGAATTAATAAGTTCCTAATTATTATCGATGATAATGATGTCAATCATATATACTTGTATTAACATAAAATTTTTCAATAACCCAATCAAATTTCATGAAAAATTATTTTATTTGGCCTTCCAAGAACCTCACATCTTTGTCCATTGGTGTATCTATTTAGAAGAGTTCCAAGATGGTCGCTCATCACTACTTACACCAATACTAAAAATACTAAAGTTATTCTACACTATGGTATAATATTAAATAAACATCATGTTGTTATGAATTGATATGAGCTTTTTTATATATAATTAGAGGATATATTTATTAATATGGTTGGGGCCTCACTTTTGGCAGAAGAATACATTTTACATATTTCTTTTCAAAATAAAATGAATGGAAAAAAAGCTTTTGAATGAAAATAAATATGCATATAAATAATATAGGTGAATCTGTACCTTTGGAATAGAATTAAATATGCACAAAGAACTAGATACATTAGTAAGTTCGGTGTCTTTCAAATATTGCAATCCATTTTATCTGTCTTGGTTGTGAGTTCTTTGTTTTATGAGTTACATTTATGTGTACTCTTTCTAATTTTGCTTAGACATCTACTAGATGATTACATTTTCTAATCTTTTATTACTAAAATTTTTATGCTCACTACTATAAAAATCATAATCAAAGACGCTTAAAAAGCGTCATTATATATATATAATGTCACTTATCGATAGCATCATCAGCTAGCGTGACATAAAAAATCTATACATATAATAACGTTTTTTTGCAGTATCGTTGAATCATACATTGACGCTAAAATAAAGTATCATTTTTATTAACTATGACACTTAGTAAAAGCGTCAAGGATGATTATGATTTAAATAAATTTAAATTTAATAATTATTGTAAATATATTTTCACATGTTATTGTAATACTGCATGCACATAAGAACAACATTCTTTACAATCCATACCAAGAATATAGTTTTCCAGTACAAAGGGGAACTCGGACTTCATACAAATCAAAAAAAAATATAACACAATTTCAACATTCATTTCTTAAATTCAATTCAAAATTTCTGATATATGCAACCCTTGTGTGCCTTAACTCCAAAAAACTAGTTCGTGCTAGCATGACAAAGTTGAGAGTTAGTTTCCAAATAATGTAACCTGCATACAAAATGATAAACAATAAATACTTACAGTTGCAGAAAAAAATATATTATTGAGCATTGAAAAAAAAAGTAGGAATGATAACAACATATCATAAAAATAATTTATATAACAATTGACATATACGATTAAACAAATTTAACAACAAAAAAAACAAAGTTAGTAGTAATGGATAAAATATAAAGCAGAAGATGTATCAATTATGACATAAAAGTTAATAAATTTTTTTTTATTACAAAATAATAATAATTCATTTAAAACCTGTAGGTGTGCAGTGAGTTTAAAGATCTCACAAACAACTTGAAAAAATACTACAAAAACCAATTAAATATAATAAAATGAAAAGTTAAATTACTTTCCATCTTCCCAACACATCAAAAAAACTCGATGAGATGCTATGTAATATAATTTCAAGTTCTATTTGATTATACAAATATAGTAATCCAATCAACTTATAGTTATAGATATATTAATAAAATATTGGCTGCAGAAAAAAAAATTGTGCCTTGAAATAATAATTGTGTTTTTTAAGGGTGAAAAGGTAATTTACACTGTTGTGGTAAAGTATTGAAGCCAAAAGTTGAAATCACAATTTTTTCCATTGTCAATCTACAAAAAAAATCTATGGTTGACAACATAAACAAAAGATAATATGAAAACATAAAAATTGTAATTACATATTCAAGTTTTGAATATATAATTGAAAGTAAGAAGTAATAACTTTGATCTCATTGAAAAAAATATCTTTATTATCACAATAGTTGATGGACCATTCCAAAGTTGGAAGATCTCCTAAATTTACCTAAAAAAAGATTACATTTAAATGCCTAAGAATCATGCATACAATATACAAACATAATTCAACATATGAAATATTATAGAAATATAATGAATGTGTAAGGAAAATACTAAAATGTCTTCAAATGATTATGTCGAACAATTTACCTTCAATCATAGTTTGGGTCAAAAGAGATATAAATTATAAACCTCATCAAAAGTTAATGTTGGAAATACCAAAATTTGTTCATGCTTCAATACAAAAAGGTGTCCACAATGCTTTTCAAACCGAGGAAAATATTAATTGAGTCACCAACATCACCCATTCAGATCGTACTTCATTCAACTCATCTTTGTTGTATGATTTCTTCCCATTAAACTGTTGAAAAGTAAATGATTATCTTAATCAATATCATTTAATTATACTTTAAATTAAAGTAAAATATGATAAAAGTCATTTTATAGATATAACATTAAATGTCTCTAGGTCCTTAGGCTAATTGATTTTGAAATGGCATAACTATAGAGCACACATTTTTATTAAATATAGCCTCATTTTTTTTCATTTCTATCACTGTCTGATAAACAGAGGATGAGAGAAAAAATAGAATAACATGTATAAAAATGACACGAGATAAAAAAAAAGAATGGATAAAGACCTGCTCGATGCTAACAACAAGAATTACCCACTCTTTATCTCTTGTAATTAGCAAATTGAACCTTGCAAGATGAACTGGAGACTGAGCCTGAAAATAGGAAATGGAAAAGAAATCATTATTACTCTGTGGCAGAATAGTAGCCTGAAAATAGGGAGCATATAACTCAACTAAGGCAAAATCACCGACAAAACCAGCACCAATATCACAAAATTTTCATAGAATGATGGAAACATAACTAGTTAAACTTCACAAAATAGCAACACAAAACACGATGTCGAATATATGATGCATAAGCCATGTACAACTCCACTTTCCACAATTTGTAAATCAAAGCCGTGTAGAAACTAATGACAAGATTATTTGAACTATAATTTTTATCTTTCGATCACAAATTTAACTCCTTTTCATCTTTTTATTCTATCCTGCCAATCTAAAAAAAATATCAGTATAACAAGGGTAGCCATTAAGCATTATGTATTTTGGTAACATATATACTAATTTAACAAAAAAGGGCGGCGAGGACCTGTCGTGCACCGCGTAATAATCTATTCATTGAGATAATGTGCGAGAATACAATAACCCTGAGGAAGAAAGATATAAATAAGCAAAGAGATTTCCATCCCTAAGAGAAATGAAAAATGATGCCATAGAGAAGCATGTCCAGATAAATCCTCTCCCATAACTAAAAATGAGAACATAACGTTTATTTTTCCCCCCTATCTCTTTCTCTCTACTTTTGAATTATGATAAGTTTATGCATAATATAAGATGCAAAACAGAAGAATTTGGAAGAAGCTACAAATAAATGTAAAATGATCAGAACATGTTCACATTCAGTTTTTAGGTTAACCTCGTCAATTCCAGTGATTCAATGCACTTTTATTTGATAAAAGTTAAAAGTATGGAAGAGATGATATAATTATAAACTTAATGGAGAAACTTACAGGATGCTGCAAATATTGCCAATGATATCGAAGATGCGAGCTTGAACCCAAGCTGTTGGAAATGGCCGAACATGATGAAGAAGAAGCGCGTCTCTTTCTAGCGATAGATTCTTCAATATATTAAATTAAGTTAAAAATAATATTAAAATTTTCACATAATTTTATTAAATCACCTTATATTTACATTATATTTTTATTTCTCTTATGGATAAATTAAATATTAACAAATTAATTTTAAAATTAAATATTATTACTTATTTTATAAATAAAAAACTCAATTTTGAATGTAAAAATATTTAGATATTTTTTGATTTTATCATAAGTTTCTGTTTATTTTTAATAAATAATTTTCAACTAAAATTTGATAATTTTTTTATTTTTATAGAGTAAAAATAAAAATATTATTAATTATTAAAAAAAATAAATAAGAAATTAGTTAAAAATCAATAAATTCAAAATTAAATTTTTCACATCCACGATACTAATAAAAGTGACTGGGTTTTTAATTTTCAGCCCCTTATTCCTTGGAAATTTTTAAGGAGGTAAGAAATTTTCCTAACCTATTAGTCTTAACAATGAAAAATCTAGTAAGTATCATTAAATGTATAATTACAAATATAATAATGACATTTTATAAAAGCATCAAGATATAAAGCGTCATTAATTTTAAGTTTTGTTAAATTAACAATGACACATCTAGTAAGTGTCATAAAAACAGAATACATTGTCGAAATAATGACGATTTTATAAAAGTGTCATTAAATGTCTAATTACAAATAGAATAATGACATTTTCTGAAAGCGTCAAGGAATAAAGCGTCATTAATTTGTTGTTTTGTAGTAGTGGCTCTTGATAAAATTTTTAGTTCATGTGTTATATATTTGTGAATATATGAATGAGATGTATTTCCCATTCATAACTATTCAATTCTATTTGTATATTAATATAGTTCTTGCATTCGTTGTTTTCCATAATTTCAAACAACTTATTTGAGGAAGAGTTTTTGCTAACTATTTTTCTAATAGATATGAGCTTCCCCTTAAAGGTTATCGATCAAAAACTTATTTCGATGATATGGGATGACTCGCTCGATGGAGCCTAGTATCTTCATTAGGGTCCTCATAGGCTTGTGGAAAATTCATTATGATCTATTGTAGTCACTTCTACTTGAGGTCATGCATCCTCATTGGAGTTTCTTTAAACTGATGTTAAGTTGGGCACATCATTGATTGAGTTATTTTTCTAATATCATTGGAAGAAACACAATAAAATTGTAAGACTTATCTATTTCTCACCTCATAATTATTATGGTTTTTTTATAACATTTAACTTTTTAGCAATTCCAAATGGTTACTGATACTTGCAATTTTACTAAATTTAATACTATTAACTTTAAAGTTCTTTTGAATCACGAAGACAATAATATAAGAAAATATCTTTAATAGTTTGATATGTTTTTGTGCTTATGTGTAATTAATTGTAACCTTCACATAACAATGTGAAGGTTACAATTAATATTTGGCATATTTTTTTTGTATTTTATAAATGCTTTGTAATGTTTAATAAAAAATATTTTGTACTTGAAAAATTAAATAATATTAAATATTTAATCACGTGAAAAAATAGATATGTTTTAAAAATAATATTTGTCCATCATAAAAAATTATTATCATCTATATATTGAACTTATTTATCATAATATGTATGAAAATTCAATTTCTCTAAGTCTTCATAAAGCTAGTCTTCTAAAACTTGAAATGTTGTGCGTCTTACATATAAGATTTGTCCTCATATTAGTAAATATATTTATAATAATTAGAAAAAGTAAATTTGTGTTTTTGTAGACACATTTCGGGTTAGAACTTAGAAGATCAAGTGTCATTATAGATAACACAATAAATATTGACTAATGAGATGTCTACCAGCTCATAATATTAATATTTTGTAATTTACTAATAGATAGATATAAATATAATTTACTAGGAGATAGATATAAATAATAATTAGTACTTGAATACTATAAAAGGTCATTCCTATTAGACATACCATCTTGTTAATTTCCATCAACTATTTGTATAAAGGATTGATCATTTTCTAATATTTATAATAGTTATTTAGTTATTTTTATATCACATATTTGGCTATAAAATTAAAAAAAATGTATTTCTTTTACCTTGATCATCTTATCTATACAATATGCTAAGTAGTATAGTGATACAATGTTCACCAAACTTTAAAGTTTTTATGCATGTCTACATATATTTAACTAAAGAGTAATGTCCAAATGCTCTTTATATTACTGGAACACATAATTATATTGTAAATATATCCAAGGACAATGCAACATGTGATAGAATATACTTAACAAAATATATTAGTTCATAAAATTGTTTCAAAAATTGAAAAAACAAATAATCAAATTTTCTATTATAAGAAATTATTTTAATTTTACCCAATTTTACTATTTATAACATCTAATAGAAGATTTTCATTCCCAACTCCCAGCATAATATTACCGTGTTATGCTTATGTAGTTTGAATTTCAATAATATTGGACATAATAACAGAATTTATGAAGCATATTGATAGTCATAAAATATATAATCATTGTAATTTATTAAATTAATTAATAAATTTTGCACAACCCAAATAAATTCTAGTGTGAGTGGTAGTAATTTTAAACCAACATATATTATTAAATTGAGAATTTATTAAATACATCTAACATGAAAAAATATTATATCAATATAAATTCTATTTCTAATTAATCTTATAAATAATTTTTTTTACAATATTAATTTTTGAAGAAATATCAAAGATAATAATAAAAAATAAATTTTAAATAGATTACACTATAAAAATAGTTGTGAAAGAATTATATATGTTAGGGTTATCATAAGAATTAAATATTTAAATAAAATTGAAAAGTTTCATTTCTAGTATCAAGTTTGGATGAGCAAAATCTGTATTCACATATATTAAATGAATATTATTTTGAGTAATTCATAAATTTGAAATACGTGATACAACGTTACATGATTTTTAAGTTTTTCAATTGTTGATTATATATGATAGTTATAATAATTTATCATATCATTTTGAGAAATCCTACAACTCTAATGATCAACGGGTTAAAAATATTTTTTAATGAAATGTACAAACCTAGAATTATCTCCAAATTAAAATGGAAGACTCATACTAGTTATCAAAATATCTAATCCGTATTTTTATAACTTAGGATTGTATATTTTAAATTAAAAAAAAAAACTTAGGATTGTATTTGAAGATGATCATTTAAGTAGAATTATATCTAATTTCAAGTATATAATATTGGCGTTGGCTAATGTTTAATGTACCATATTTTAATGAAACATTATCTGACATGTCTTCTAGTTGCAGCTATATGTTTTAGCTAATTTTGTTATCACACCTAGTATTTTTCCTATATATTATCTTTAATTGAGTCCTTGCAATATATTCGCGTTTATTAACCTGATATTTTGATTATTTATAGAAATCCAAGAGGGTCACTTAAGGTGGTGGGATCCATAAATCCTCAATAAAATTAAATTTATTTTCATTATGTATATTATTTAGTTAATTAAGATTTTTTAAAAATTTTATTAGAAAAAAAAAAGTAACATGTTCAAAAATTAGATAGAAGTAGAAGGAAAACAATTTAAAATAAATAATAAAAAATATACATCAATCATATGATAATGATCATTTGCATGCTATAAGGTGGCTACTTTCTTTATTTCTTTATGACCCGCGTCAATTATATTTAAATTGTGAAATAGAAAAAGAAAGTATATTTAATCATAATTTTTGAAATTTGGATGAGGATAAATGGGTAAACTAAAAAAAAGTACGTGCGTGCGTGTGTGTGTATAAATATAAATGTATGTATATAAGTTAATATAACTATATAGTATTATATATATATATATATACCTATACTATATACTTATATATAAACTTATATACATACATACATATATATATGTATATATACCTTATACACACACACACACACACACAAGTTTATAAGTGTGTGTGTGTGTGTGTTATATAGTATATATATGTTTATATATAAACCTATATATACTATATAACACACATAGATATATAAACATATATATATATATATATATTATTTATTTATTTATTTATTTATGTATTTTATATATATGTATAAGTTTACACACACACACACACACACACACACACACACACACACACACACACACACACACACATATATATATATATATATATATATATATATATATTGCTATATATATTTAAACCTATAAAACATGTACGTATTTACTTATATATAAACTTATATACATACATATGTGTATATATATAACCACACTCACTCACTCACACACACACACACTCACTCACACACACACACACACACACACACACATATATATATATATATATATTGTATACTTGTTAACACATTTTTACTATATACGTTAAAATTTCTAAATTATAAATGTGTTAACACATATATTATTAAATATATACATATAGGTGTTGACACATATGCATGTTAACATTTCCATGTGTATAATATATGCATAACATTTTCACATATACAATCTAGGTTAAAATGTGAAAACATATAATGGTTAACATGTTTTCACTATATACTTGAAAAGATATACACCTTATATGTGTTAACAACACATATACTACATAAAATATGTACAATTGTAAACATATATAGTATAAATTAAAACGCATACATTGCATACATGAAAATGTATAATATATATGTATTTTTTTTTATTTTTTTTTCTTATTTTTTCAATTATGGAAGGATAAGTGAGGTGACTTTTTTTAAGGAAAATTATGTCTAGGGGACACAATAAAAATGTTTATGTTTTAGTCTCGTATTTAAAACTTTTTATAAAAGCATACAAACAATATAAAATATTTACAATTAGTGTCCTTAAAATTGGAAAATTGCCCATTTTTTTTATTTGGACATTTTTTTTAAAACAATCAAAATCAAAAAATCATAGTTTTCTGGAAACTATGGTTTATGGAATTCTGTGATTTTTGGAAAATCATGGTTTAAAAAAAATAAAAATCAAAACATAGTTTGGAAAAAACAATTCTTTTCGAGAAATGAATTGCATTTGTTGTATTTGGAACTAATTTGTGTGTGTGTGTGTGTGTGTGTGCTTGTGTGTGTCAAACAATTCTTGGTCATAACAATGTCATTTTTTGTTTTAACATGTGCGATTGGTTGGGTTGATGGCCAATTTGAATCCAACCCAAATTCTAACAATCCAACATGAGACCAATCATTATTTGGTCGACACTTTTCCAACCAAATTTGAAGTTATGAGATTTGCTTGTTAGAGATGTCTTTGTGTTGGCAAGAGTGGTTGGATCATTTGTGACATTTTAGGATTAAAATTTTAAAAAAATTCATTTAATTTTTACATGAATTATAAATTTAATAAAGTTATCATTATGATGTAAATTATGTAAATTAAATTCATCAAAAACATATCAAATAAAAACTTCATTACCAAAAAATAAAATTATTTTACATGTTTATATCACCTTCATTACCAAAAAATGACACCCATTTGAATATAAAAACAAGTAATAAAATTTGTAACACACATTGTCCAACAGTTTAGTTCAAGAATAAAATGTCTCACATTTCAAAGCCAAAATCATATAAAATAAATAAAATAAGTTGTCAAAAATAATTTATCACTTCGACTTCAAGCTTGTAACATTCTTTTACAATACTATATGGACACAATGAAAATATATATATATTATAACATGAGAAATTTGGATACAATGAAAAAAAAAACTCAAATCATTTACAATACTTATCAATTCAATAAAGCAACTCAATATCAAATAAAGAATTATTGGTTTGCTAATTCCTTGATCCACCAACCATGACTAAAAATAGAACATATGTGATGCTCTATTTGATAATATTAGAATTTTAAACATATGTGATGCTCCATGTCATCAAAATCTTTCTACATACATACAAAATAGAAATATATATGTGTGTGTGTGAAAAATCTAAAACATTAGTTATTTTCTATAAAATAAATAAATAGTTTATTCAAATTCTTCAAATAAACTTATAGAATTTTATATTTCAATCTATAAATTTGAGTTAAATAACTTTTTAATACATCTTGTACAAACCAACTATTCTATAAATTTGAGTTAAATAACTATAGAATCAATCAAGTGCTTGATTTCTGTACAAATCATGCACTCAACCTTTAGTACTAGAAGAAGACATGCAATTTTGGACATTGAAATTGATAAAATATTATGTGCCATAAGAAAAAAGACATGATATGAAGAACCTGTTCATTTTTAACAATCTAAAATATTAAAATTCAAAACAACAACTTATATTTCTTCTTTCAAGTACTTATCTTGTTGGCGAATATGAAAATCAAATGAATTCTTTGTTTAATTATGGCAGTAATACTAATGTATATGTTATTTTTATGTTTCAAATAAAATTGAGCAAGGAAATACCTTATTTTCATTGCACAAACAGCTTTGGTCGTCTCTTGTATCATGCCCATTGGTCTCAAAATAATCAAAGATATTGATACTATAGTGGTTTAGAATCGACGAGCCATATTGATATTTAAATACAAAATAAATAAAAATTAATGCATTAATTAAACATTTTGATTTTATTATTAATTAAATATCACATGAAAGATTTAACATAGTTATTGTGTGTGTGTGTGTGTGTGGGTGGGTGCGTATGTGTGTGTGTGTGGGGGGGTGTGTGTGTACAAAATATTAAAAGTTAAATTAATAATAATCAATTGATTTGACAAAATCAAATTATTTGATTATAATTAAACTAATTATTCTAATTATATATATACATACATACATACATATATATATATGCACATAAATATACGTATTAAATAAATAAATAACTTTAATATTTATATGATGTCCAGATAAGGCTACGGAAGATACCCTAACCTGAATAAGATTTTGAGCTTCCCAAAATAAATTATTTACATGTAATTTTTATTAATTATAATATTTTACATTTCCTTATAATTACATTTCCTTATTAAAAATATTTTACGTGTTTTGTTACATAATACTAATTAATTCTTCTTGTTAAGATTATAGATACTCATTGAATGAATCAAATTACTGATATTTCAATTCAATCTTCCTCTAGTTGTTTCCTTAATATTTTTCCCTTAAATTATTTGAATCACCAAATTAAAATCTACCTATAAGGTTCGACAATATCAAAACTTATAAGCTTTCTCAAGGGGGTATCATCAATCATTTTGACATGACATGAATTATATCAGTAATCAATATTCACCATATGCTTAATAAAGTTATATAATTCATAGAGTTTTCGAATCTATCTATAGACCTCACTCTTTATGAATCAAAATAATTATTAACTAATATACATAAATAATCACAACTTAAAGAATAAGAATAATAGTAGTTATAATAACAATGGTTCATTTTATTTTACAAGTCAATACAAAATAATTACACTGTATTATTCATATTCAAGATACTCAAGCGTATTAGTTCTATAACTTAAAACATTAGCATTCATCATATTCAAGATAGACATACTAAATTTGGTGCTACAATATTACTAATATGATATCCAGTTCTATCTTTTATGCATAAGTCAATCTCTACATACTGAATCATCTATAATGTAGAATAAAAAACATGCATTTTTGTAAATTCAACTTATTATAAAATTTTTTATTAAAATAACAAAAAGATATAAATTAAGAAAATAATATAAATGATTTTTAATATAAATTAGTTCTAACATTCTCCCACTTAGATTAAAGTCATGATACCACATGTCTAACTCCTATCCCTTTCACATATCTGTCAAATACCCCTGCTGGAAAGCTCTTCGTAAAAGGATTTGCCAAGTTATCTACCAATATTACTTTTGACACCACCACATCTCATCTTTTCATAATATCTCTCATTAAATGATATTTATGCTAGATGTATTTTTCCTTCTTGTGAGTTCTAGGTTTTTTTCAAATTTGCAATTGTTTCACTATTATCACAAGAAAAGTATAATAGGTAATTACACAAAAGAAATAACTCATATATCTGTCAAAAAATTTCTAAGCCATATAGCCTCTTTGGCTGCCTCTGAAGCTACCACATACTCAAGTTGTATGGTGGAATCAACAATACAAAATTATTTTATACTCATATAGCTTATGGCTTCACTTCTCAAGGTAAACACATGCCTAAGGTAGATTTTTCAAATCCTCATATAATTGGAAATTTAATTCAATCGACCCTATAGGCACAAGATTATATGCATGGTATAATTTTTAGTTCTTTTCAGATACTAGATTATGTATTTTATTACTATCTAGTATTCTTGTCCTAAGTAAGATTGATATATGTTAATCATGCCTATAACATAACAGATATTAGATTTGGTTCAAAGTATTGCATATATCAAACTTCATACTATAGATGCATAAGTAATTTTTTTTCATTTTTTTATCTCAGTGGTTGTTTTGGGCCAATTTTTTTTTGATTGAGTGATTTCATATTTAAAAGGAAGAAAACCATTTTTGGAATCTTCCATGCTAAATCAAGTCAATATCAGATAGATATAAACAACTTGAGATAAAAACAATATTCTTCATATACAATCTCACAAAATCTTAATCCCAATGACGCGAATAGCTTTCCCTGAGTCTCTAATATCAAATTGACTAGAAAACTAAATCTTAACCAACGAAAATGAGCTCATTTTTTTACCAATGAGTAAAATATCATCAACATACAATACCAAAAATATCATACCACCATCACCTCTCTTTATATACACTCAATAATCACCCTAAAATTGATCAATGCAATAAGACAATGGATTGATCAAAACTAGTATTCCTATATCCAGATAATTTTTTTCATCTATAAATGGATTTATTTAACTTACATAATATGTGCTTGTAGCATTTTTCTATCAAACCATCTAGTTACATCATATAGATATATTCTTCAAGATATTCATTCAAAAATTTAGTCTTCATGTCTTTTTTCTAAATGTCATAGTCATAATGAATTATAATAGGCAAGAGAATGTAGATTAATTTTAACATGACTATCAGTAAAAAGTTCCTCATAATTGATTCCTTCTTTTTGAGTAAAATCTTGTGTAATAAGTCTAGCCTTATAAGTCTCAATGTTAGCATCTATTTATCTCTCTCTTATAGATATACCTATAATTTATGGGTTTTATCCCTTTAGGTGGTTCTATAAGATCCCATACATGATTGGATTACATTGACTACATCTCTAATTCCATAGATCTTTGTTAATATTTTGCATATTTATCTTGAAGTTCTTTGTCATGATTTCTAGGATTAGTATCTAGCTTATCAAAGATTTTATCATAAATTTTTCCAAGAGTGTATACCATGTCGGTTGAATAACCTACCCACTACTACAATGAGACACTCCTCTTGATTATATACTTTTAGTAACATGTTACATAGATGTTGATCCCTATAAACCATTATGACCATTAGCTTTTAGCTATATGACCAGCATATCAATGATATACTCATAAGGTTCAGTATCAATATTGTCATGAATAGCTTTCTCATTACGATGAGACAATGGGATATCAAAGATATCACCTTGTAGTGTTCTTTCTAGTATTGATGGAGTGTGGACTAGCTTATCTCCTCTTAATATCTCTAGAACAATATTATTTATGGGCTTATGCTTTCCTATATAGTCATGTTAAAGTAATTGGGCATTGGTGCTAACAATAATTTTTTGATCCTTTGGTATATAAAACAAACCATTTTTAGTTTCTTTAGGATGTCCCAAAAAGAAACAAACTTTTGCACTTGTTTCTAACTTATTCGTCTTCTCTTTTAGCATATATGCTTGGAAACCCCACAAATCAATGTCTTTTAGACTATACTTACGCCCAATCTACTATTTAGTTGGAGTTGCAGTTATTGACTTAGATGGAACTAAGGTAAACATAAGCTACTATTTTAATGTATATCCCTAGAAGGAATTAGGCATATCTAAATAATTCATTATTGACATTTCCAAGTCCATAAGATTCTTACTTTTTTTTTGTCACACCATTATGTTGTAAGGTGCCAGGTGTAAACAATTAGGATATAATCCCTTTATCCAAAAAATAGTACATAAACTCTTCAAAGTGGTACTCACCACTATGATTAGATCATTATATTTTGAGACATTTATTATGACTTTCTTTATTTCTATTTTGTACTTTTTGAATTTCTCAAAAGTATTGGACTTATGACATATTAAATAAAAGTATCCATATCTTAGGTAATCATCAATGAAAGTAATGAATTATTCAACCACCTCTTCCTTAGATAGTCAAGGACCTACATTAAATTCCGAATGAATAAATTCTAGTGGCTCTTTAGCTCTATAGTCTTTTACCACAAAACACCACTTGATCATTTTTCCTTCTAAGTAGGACTCACATACTGGAATTATTCTTACTTTTAATGAATCCAAAGGTTCATCTTCAAATAGTCTCAAAATCTATTTTAGATTTATATGATCTAGGCATAAGTGGCAAAGATAAGTATGGTTCATATTAGAAGGTTGTTTTCTTTTGTTTGATAAGACATTGATGCTATTTGACTCACATTATTATAGTAGAGCATAAATAGTTATAATAACATAAAAATTATCTTTTAATGTACTAGAATAGGCCGTATTTTTATTCAAGTAAATTGTTACAAATATCATTGAATAAAAAGGAGAATCTATCTTTAACTAAATTGGAAATTAAATCAAGTTTTTTTTATCTAAGATACATAAACAAGATCTTTTAGAATTAAAATATATTTTCTCTCAAAATGAAGTATTCAATCTCTCACTATAATAACCATTTCCTCTGATCTGTCTCCCATGCGAAGATTAATTTCTCCATCACTTAGTTGTTTAGTTTTCTAGAACCACTAAAAAGAATTACAAATATGATTAGTGATGCTCGTATCTACATATTAACCATAAATATCATAGCTAAATATATTTTAACTACTAGTAATTAAGATTTACTTGATTGTTCACTTTGCATAGATAAATTGGATACTACTTTTTTCTAGTGTCCTAATTGCTTGCAATTAAAATATTTTCTTTTTGGTTGTTTAACTTCCACTTGTGAATTATGAGCTATTGGTGGAACTTAACTTAGAGATGTCTAGTGTCATAACTGCTTAAATTTATTGATCTAATAAAGTTAATCAATTTGACATTATAATTTAAATCTTTTAATTTTATTTATTTTAAAAATTCACCAAAACAATGTATATTAAACATTATTTTAGTTTCATATATTTTTTGTTTGATGTGTGTGTGTGTCTAATACATTAAATTCTAAAATTAATCACAAGCACACACACAAATATATTCTTCCTAAAACTAATAGAATATATAAGCACACACAACCAAATATTTTGTCCCCATAATACTAGAATATTCCAGCAAAATAAACCAAATATTTAAAATGTCAAAAGTCCATACATCCACTATTTTAAGAACAAAAATATAAAATATAAGTTAAAACACCTTAATAAAACTTTGAAGTTAATTTCTTGAATTTGTTGCTCCTCCAAACATTTTCGAGAACCTATAAGCACTATATAAGCATTACATGAACAATCACTTCTTCACGAGCACCATACGAAGATGAACCCCATACAAATAGCACCCAAATACTAGCAATTCCTATACAAACCTTTGTATATAGAAGAATCATGAGAACAAATTCCTCTTTAAAATTACCCCTTCCCACAACAAATTATTATAGAAGTTTTATATAACCTACTATAACATTTGTTACATAAGAGAAAAATGATACAAAGGAGATGAACCTCCACCCTTGAGTTTTGTTTATAATTCCTGAACATGCACCACATGCACAAAGCCAATAATGTTTTGTTAATTTATTTTAGAAAAGTCACGCAACATGTTGATTTTTCAAAAATCACTTAAGTGTGATCTGTATGTGTCATTTTTTTTATTTTTTTTCAAATTGTTCATACAATGTTTTATTAAAATATTATCCGTTTCATTTAATTTCATGCACATTTAATGAGAGCACCCCATGATTTTCATTAAATTAATTAACAATGAAATGAAAGAAATTTAAATTCAAAATAAAAATAAATAAATTTGATCTCCCTAAACTTGAGCATATCCAACAATATCAATCATTCTATATATTAAAATAGTTTTAAAATTAACAAGACATATGTGGCAATGTAATTATGTGCCAAGTTGTCATGATGCTCTCAACAAGCTAATGATTATATCAATAAGATGTGGAGTTGTTGCTTAGATGAAAACATAATTAGATTTTTCTAAACTATTCATAAAATGTGTAATGGATAGTTGCTCCATCAAATATGTTAAAGCTATTATATTTTCTTAATATAGTCTATTTAAATTATTTTTAACATGTATCTGATTTTACATCATTAACTCAAAGAAGTTACTTTTGCATCTTCATTGAGACAATATACTTAACACAATTAGATAATAATAGAACAATTATTTTGATATAATTGATGTTACATATAGAAATTCAAATAATATATGCCTATAGTTAAATGGCATATAATTTTCATTTTTAATTGAGTAGAAATTAAGTAGATGTATAAAATTATGGCACAACCATGAACGAGATGTGATAGTATAATTTTAAAGTTGAAATGCTTATTATGTTTTTTTTTGTGGAAATGTCACATTCATCGCACATGTGTATATACACACACATGCATACCAACAAATATATATGTTTATGTAAATGTGATGGGAACCCAAAACTATCTCTAGGATTCCTTAATTGAGTCCCTTGCAAGTAGCACCAAATACATCTTAATTTTTGGTAATCTATAAGTAAAAATTGTAACATGAATCCAATAAAGCCAAAACATCACCAAATAATATTAATTTTTCTAACACAACTCCCTTACCGGGTCATGCACGACATGATATGGTGGCATAACTAAGCCACCCAAAAATGAGCCCTACTGGCATGACATGGCCTATTTGAAACTTATAAGTATGGTGAACAAAGAATGTTAGATAATTTCTCACCTTCTAAAATTCAAAAAAAAATCATAGAAATGGGAAACTTTCATTTTTTGATGAAGGATGCCTCTCATATGGGGGTAGACACCCTATCAATACTAGTTTTAAAACAAAAAAAAACATACAATTTTTTTATAAGTAATACAAAGTACTATAAAAATATGTATACAATACTAATCTAGCTTTAGATTGCTACTATGTTTTCTAAATACAATGTAAATATCTATTTTAATCTTTCGCATAATAGTGCTGGCATCTTTAGCTTTCACTTCATACCACCTTGAATTTTTCTATCACCAAATGTAGTAAAGCACGGCTGCAAGTGCAGCTTTTCTTCTGAAATTTTCTAAAGTTAGAGGCATAATTTTGCTTCAACAGTTTGAAGTAGCTTGACAGGGTGTACTCCTCTTTTGGAATTTACGGCCACCTCTTGATTTTTTGCCAGATTTTTTTGCTAAATAAACATTCAAAAAAAAGGTTGTTAGAAGTTTTTGAGCCTCCTCAAAATTCGTAATATTATTTCTGCATTGTAGAAAAAAATGGTCTTTGGTTCTTAATCTCCTCAATTTTGCTATCCAGAGGAAGATAATGTGTTTAAAAATGTAATCTTGAAACCATATCACCTTTAGCCATATTGGGATGCTATTAGGATGTTATTGTATAAAAAATATATGCCTCATTTACAATTCTACTATTATACCCCCATCTCATTACCAGTTCGTTAGCTTGCCTACAGCTTCTTGAACTAATGATCAGATTATTTCGAACCAATATTAGGGACAAGACCAGACCACTCATGCAATGTGTATTGTTATTAGTGACCTTTTTCCCAAAAATGTAATGGCTACGCCCATACATCAAACCAGAGACAATCTATTAGGCATGAGACCATCTATAGGCACAAGTATAACTCATGCAGAAGTATTTTGGTAATGACTCTCCATTATACCTCTCATGTATACTATGCTATTTGGGAGTCTCGTGTACAAGGGTACCACGAGCCATTCTACACTAAACCAATTGCACTTATCATTACAAGATGGTCACCTCCAATGTATATAGTCAGAGTTTGTTTTCATGGAGGCGCATAAGTCTAGAAATTCTCAGATGAGGACCTTTCTTGATTGATCATCATGTGATAATTTGTGCAACATCGTAGTTTCCAAGGCCAAACACCATCAACCATCATCCGCAAGCACCACCCTAATGGTGCCCTCACCTCTCCCCAAGGAGCCCTTAATAATAATTTGAAGGAGCGACACATATTGTCATCACTCACCCAGCCTCCAAAACTCCAATATCCAGCAAAACCCCACAAGTAACAAAATAGAAAACAAGGCCAATAAAAATAAAGCTCAGTTAATAAGGAGTTGAGCACTCCTAGTTCATTGTCATTCAGGGCCATATGGGAGAATACCCCTACTCATTGGAGAACAGGCTGCTCCAAGGTGGCTTGTTCTTCCCGAAGGTCCTATGGATAGGTATAGAACCATCCTTTTCTACCTTGTTATGCAAATTATCAGATTGTTTAGGTAGAGTTTTGCATGAATTCAACTTACCATTACCATTTTCATCTTGTTCAGAATGGGCATATGATGCAGATGTTGCATTGAAAGGTTTATAAGGTTTGACATGTGAATGATAAACACTTATATCATTTTTATTCGTTGTCATTTCTGTATCAAATTTATACATACAAGAATCGACCTTCTTATCTAAGTTAGCTTGAGATTGCTCATCTAAGTATGCGCTAATCTGGAAGGGAGGCACCAAATCCTCTTTAGGGCACGTTGGGGCAAGTCTCGATACTTGCATATCCTTCAAGTTGGTGTCAATACAATGTCGCTTGCAATTAGAACTTGTGTGCCCAAATATAGAGCACTCTTTGCAATAAGGGGGGAAGTGTTCATATAACACTGGCTTTGTGATTTTGAAGCCATCCTAAAAATTAAGTGTGACCCCATGGGGTAGCTTCTCATCGAAGTTAACTTTGACTAATACCCAAGCATAAAAGATTTTACAAATATTTAAAGTCAACTAATCCATGTGTAGTGGCCTACCTATATAAATAGTTGCCTTGCTCAGCCCTATATGGTTTATAAATATTTTAGAAATATTTTAGAAATATTTTAGAAATTATCTTAAGTCCCTTAATAAATGTGACATTGGGGGACTCAATACATTTCAATTCTGTCAGCTTTGAGATCTCCAAATATTATCTCAAAGCATGAAATTGTTGAAGGAAGTGAAAATTTGCGCAAAGAAATGAATTGGGAGGAGAGAGGGAGGAGCATCGGGCGGCTTTTGCAAGTTCCAAATAAAACATATAATGGTTGTATGGGTTATGGTTTATCAAATAGATAGACAGAATAGAAGAGGTTTTCTAACAGTTTTATCAAGTGTGCATTTTTATAGAAACAGTAAAACAATCTACTACATTTTTTTTCTTTCCTATGCATTTGATTTTTCTTTTGGACAAATGGAGGTTACCACAATTGTTTTGTTGCTATGATGCTACTACATTATGTTGTTGATGATTTGGTGTTTGACCTTATTTCAAAAGGCTAAATCAAATTTTGTTGACTGTTTTGACACTCCACGCCATATAGAAATTTAATTTACAATATTAGAAAATTATCTGCATGAAGCAGAGATAATTTGCTGGAATTATTTTTTTAAGAAACATTAACCTAAGAAATAATGTGGAATAATTCCTAGATTATTCTTTCCAAAAATCTCAGGTTCATGTTATTATTCGGAATTTTTGAATTCTAAGATTTTAAATTTTAGAAAATTAATTTTGATTCAAAATATAATTTTTGGGCATTTTTTGTTTTATAGAAATGAGTATGTGTAAAGAAGTCTTTCAAACATATTTTCATATTGGTATTACATATTGTACTTTGGGATTTCTAAACAATAGGAATCCCCAAACATGAGATGTGACAAGATTGAGCTAAGTGCGATGAAGAAAAAATGAGATATAAGTTGTTGATGGAAGTTTTTTTTTACTTTTTATTGCCTGCTGAATAATTTCAGATATTTTATGTTCTTATAATGAAATATTTATCTCATTTATTTCTTAAGTATTATTCTCTTTTTAAATTTGCAAAAGACTTAATTTTGTTTTATTGTCTTGATGATCTTGGAGATTTATCATAAATTAAAGACATAAATATTTCTATAATTCAATGTGTTTTAAATTTTATTTTTTCCCAAATAATCAAAATAATTGTTATTGATTTTTAAAATCTATTAGAAATATGAAATTACATCAAAATATTTTTTTTTGTAATACAATTGGAAGAAATTAATTTTGAAGTTGGTTAAATATGCAATGAAATTTATTCCCCTATATTGTTGTATCAAATAATTTGATGGAAAATATTTTGAAAATTTGAAAGTAATTCATAGGCTTTTGCTTTTTGATTTTAATAATTTATACATATAAGCAATTGCAATAAAGAAATTTTACTTTCTGTATGTATGGTGAAATTAAAATTCATTTACAAAATAAAATAAGAACTATTTAAACAAAATTCTTTTTGCAAAAGTAAAATAAATAAAAAAGTAAACATCTGATTTTCCATTTTTAAATTAGTATCCTAGATATTAGCTTAGCTTTTGTGTTGCTAATGATCCTATTCTTTAAATAAAAAACATGGAAGATCATACAACAATTATAGAATTTTAAAGGACTTGTCCAGGACTTCTGGGCCAACTTGAATCCAACCCAAATTCCTACTATGCACCAAACCCGCCTTGTTTCAACATGTGTTTTCCAATGTGAAACCAACTTAATTTGGAATAATAAAACAATGGGCATACTATCTAAAATTATTTCTTAAATCCTTGTGTCATCCCATATTTTGCTATTGAATATGCATTTTTTAAAACTTGCCTAGTAGATTATGTGTCTAGATAAAATGTAGACACATAGCACACATAGTAATTAACAGAGTATCTCCTTGTTCAAAAGTAAAATCTAGAAAAAATGTTACTAATAAATAGAGTAAATTACAAAGAAAATAAATGGAAGAGCGCCCATAACAAATCTAGTAGTGCACTAGGCAAAACCTACAAACAAAGCAAATTTATATCTATTGGAACTCTGCATATCTTTGTTTGTGGTAGAGTTTCTCCTTGTTATTGACATTATTCTTCATTTCACGGGCAAAACATACAAAACAAAATATATAACTTTGCTAGGTTCAGAATAAGGCCTAATAAAGTTGAAAATTCTTTAAAAGCCTTTATTAATATAGCCACCAAGGATTGATTTGCTCTAGCTAACAACATAAAATTATTTGCATACATATTTTTGTATTACGTAATTTTTGGCAACTAATGTGAAAAGAAAGCATGTTGCCCATATGTGCTCACCAAAGGAGCTGAAAAATGTATTCCATACATATTGAAAAAAAAAGATACTAAGAAAAAGGGTCTCATTTTTTTAACCCTCTCTTCCCACACGAGAAAAAAAACTTCTAAGATAAATCATTAATAGAAATAAAATAATTAGTCGTTAATCTTCATGTGTACACTTGATCCAAGAATGCAATAGGAAAGTTTGGACTTCGTATTAAGCTCTATACACATGGACATTCAACCAATTCAAATACTGTTAGCATTTTTATTTTGATAAAATATCATATTGAAACTATTTTTATAGCATATCATCTAATCAAGTTTTGGGTTAGGAGGTAGTTGTTAGTTATCAAACTACCTTTATAAAAGTATGTTGGGAATAACAAATTGAATCAATGAGGATTAATTGAAATCTTGAAGCTAGAAGCTTTTAGATCACTTTGTAGATGCCATTGCAACTAGGCTTCTAATCACCTGATTGGGATGCATGGGATATTTTAGGGACCAAATATATATATGTATGATAGATTTGACATAGGAGACAACTCTTAGTAAGCAATTCTTGGATAGCATCAACTAAGCCCAAGTTGAGATGACTTTTTGTTTATAGATTAGTATTATTGATTAGTATGATTGATTAGTATTTCAATCATGTAAGATAGAGGACTCGAACTTGGAACCTTTTGGTTTTTACTCCTAATGGTTTTCAAATGAGCTACTAGTCATGGATAAAAAAAACTATTACTTCAAGATTGATTAGAATTTGGTCATATTTAGTAAGCAAATTTGTCTGGTTTATCTTTTCTTCCTATCTATGTATCAATGTAAATTGATATGAAGCTATCATTCTACTGACATCATCAATTCTAGTGAGATTTAAAGGTAGTGAAATATCTAACAATTTTTTTGTTTCCAATATTTGTTAAATTTTAAAAAATCCTAAGATTTGGTGTCTCTTAATATACATTTCTAACATGATCATATATAGACTTGGGGGCCCTTGGGCAAGGGAATGGGCTCTTCGATGGGGTCTTATGGTTGTACTAACTTGTGATTTGGGTTCAAGGCCAATTACCATATAATTTTGACTTATTCAACATTATCTTTATTTTTAAATAATATTTGGCATACTTTTTTTTGTATTTTATAAATACCTTGTAAAGTTTAATAATAAATATATTGATCTTGAAAAATTAATTAATATTAAATATTTATAATTTTTTAAAATAATTTTTGTCCATCTTCAAGCATCAATTATTATCTATAAATTGAACTTATTTATCACAATATATTAGAAAAATATGAAAGTATAACAAAAACAATTTGTTTTATTTCTTTGCATAACAATGAATTAATAGGAAGCTAAGTTTGACAATGTTAGGATCAAAATCAAAAAGTCTTGATCCAGCTGGGATATACAGCTATTACAGTTGGATAACATTTCTTAATACTTCCCCTCAAGTTGGAGAGTGAATGTCATGAAGTCCTAACTTGTTGCATAAACTCACAAAGTGATCTTTTCCTAAGGCCTTTGTAAATACATCAGCCAACTGTAAGTTTGAAGGAACAAAGGAAGGATCAATCATTCCAGTTTGTATTTTTTATCATACTATATGATAGTCTATTTCAATGTGCTTCATATGTTCATGAAAGACTGGATTCGCTGTAATATGCAAAGCTGCTTGATTATCGCAAAATAATGGTATTAGAGTTGTCTGAGGGACCTTTAAATCATATAGTATATAGCATAACCATGTTAGCTCTAAACATGTATTAGCTATGGCTCGATACTCGGCTTCAGATGATGATCTAGAGACATTGGCTTGTTTCTTGGACTTCCATGATATGAGAGAATTTCCAAGAAAGATGCAATTTCTTGTAACTGATCTTTTTGTGGTGCAACAACCTACCCAATTCGATTCACAAAAAGCTTTCAAATTTAAACTGTTATTATAAGAAAGTAATAATCCCTTGCCTGGGGTACCTTTGATGTATTTTAGGATTCGAATGGAAAAATTCCAATGTGGATTTCTAGGCTCTTGCATGAATTGGCTCAATGTGCGAACTGAGTAGACTATGTCAGGCATTGTCACTGTCAGATAAATAAATCTTCCAACATCTTCTGTACTTTGTTGGATCATTTAGCAATGCTTTGTCAGTGGAATTGAGCTTCAAATTTTGCTCCATTGGTAAATTATTGGGACACGTTCCTAAGAGTACTCTATCTTGTAAAATATCCAACGCATACTTTCTTTGTGACATAAAAATTCCCTTTTTTGAACGAGAGAATTCAATAGCTAGAAAGTACATCAAGTCTCCAAGATCTTTAATATGGAAGCGTTTAAGAATGAATTCTTTGAGGAGTTCTATTTCATGTAGATTATTTTCTGTGAGGAGTATGTCATCAACATATTTAAGAATTATTGTAAAAGAATTGCCTTGAGCCTTGGTGAAAAGTGAATAATCAGCCTTTGATTGTTGATAACTGGCATTTTGAATAGTATCTGAGAATGTGAAAAACTTGTTTCTTGATGCTTGTTTAAGTCCATAAAGATACTTGTTGAGCCGACATACAATGTTCTCCTGTTGGTGAAGACCAGATGGAGGTTCCATGTTTACAACTTCATGTAAATCATCATGGAGGAATGTATTTTGAACATCCAATTGGTGGATGTTCCAATGGCTTGTAGAAGTAATAGTAAGAAAACATCGAAGTATTGTAATTTTAGCTATTGTTGAAAATGTTTCATGATAGTCAATGCCTGCAATTTGATTATATCTCTTAGCAACGAGGTGAGCCTTGTGGCGCTCAATGGTGCCATCAGATTGGTATTTTATTTTGTAAACCCATTTACAACCGATTGGTTTATGACTGATAGGCAGAGGGACTAAGCTCCATGTGTTATTGAGTTGTAATGCTTCTAATTCTATATGCATAGTTTGTCGCCAATGTGGAATAAGGATAGCTTGAAAATAAGTTTTGGGCTCAAAGTGTTTTGTGATGGTAGCTAAAAATGTAGAATGAGAGGAAGATAAATGTGAGTAGGAAAGGAAATGTGAGAGTGGATATCGAGCACTTGTTTTGTAATTTGATGTTGAGGTGGATTGATTAGCTTTAGAGGACATAGGAAGTCTCTATGTCATGTTGGAGGTCACTTGGGTCGTGTTGACTATCTTGGAGGGGGAATAGGTTCAGAAGGAATGTCTAACGTGTATGAAAGTGTTGGTGTAGTTTGCATATGTGTGGAAGAGATGAGTTCATGTGTATTTGTTATTTCTATTTGCTTAGATTGATGAGAATGAGTGCTATAAGAAATTGGTGGTATGATAGACTGAGGTTATGTTTCAAAAAGGAAAGTGGGTATTACAAAATCAGAATTTTTTGAGGTGGATGAAAAAGGAAAAATGGTTTTATGGAACTTGGCATCATGGCTGACAAAAAATTTCTCAATTTCCATGTCGTATAGTTTGTATCCTTTTTTCCCAGTTGGATATCCAATGAAGATACATTTTTTGACACGTGATTCGAATTAATGAATTGGGTGTACAATGGTGGCGTAGTATAGACAACCAAAAATTTTTAAGTGATCAAGAGAGGGTGGATGGTGATATAAAATTTCAAAAGGTGTTTTATTTGAAAGCAATGGAAATGGAAATCGGTTAATGAGATAAATAGCAGTTAAAACACACTCTCCCCAAAAACACAAAGGTAAATGGGATTGAAAAAGTAGTGCTCGTGCTACATTGAGAATGTGACGATGCTTCCTTTCGACAACTCCATTTTGTTGTGGAATGTAAACACATGTGTGTTGATATTCAATGCCATGACACCTAAAAAAAATTTCATAGACAAGAATTCAAGACCATTGTCTACTCTAACTTATTTGCATATATATGAAATTGAGTATAAACAAAATCAATAAAAGATTTCAATATATTTTGAGTCTCAAATTTGTGTTGCATAAGAAATATCTATGTGCATCTTGTAAAGTCATCTACAATGGTAAGAAAGAATCATTTCCTTGAGTATGTGGGGACTTTGTGAGGACCCTAGATATCACAATGTAATAAATCAAATGGAGCATGAGTTGATATGGAACTTAGTGGGAAACGAAGTCTTGTTTGTTTTTCCATGGGAAAAATAGTACAATTATTATCATAAGAAATATTGTTTGAAGATAACAACAAAAAAACTACTTAAGACGAAATGGTGATGGATGTTCAAGCACAAGTGTCATAGATTGGAAGGGTGTGAAACTTGATGATAGATTGATATTTTTTGCAATGGAGGTATGTAATAGAGACCACCATGTTGTTTACTCGAGCCAATCATCTTCTCCATAGCCAAGTCCTGTAGGACACAAAAGGTGGGAAAAAAATGGCACAATAATTTAAAATAGTGGTAATTTTGCTTACAAAAATTAGATTTAAGCAAAAACTAGGAACACATAGAACATCATCTAAGGTAATATTAGAATTGAGAGATACAGTGCCAGTTGAAGTGATTGTGGCTGTACATCTAAGATAGGTATTGATGAAGATTGTGTTTTAGTAAAAACAGTTGAAATAGAGGTGATATGATTAGTGGAACCACTATCCAAAATCCTAGGCTTAGTGAATACAGAGTTAATTAAAGTATCAGAAAAAAGAAACAAACATGTTGCATTTGCATAGGTGTTTAAATTATGGTTTGTGCTTGTTAACGATAGGGCATGATAAAGTTGTTGAAGTTGCTCTGTGGAGAATCTTTGCAAGATATTGACTGGGTCAGAAGTTTAGCTTGTTTTATTATGTGTGAATTGAATGGATTCTATTGAATTAGCAGCAGGGAAGAAATTTCTTCGAAATCCTCGTTGTGATTGACTTTGTCATTTGCTTGTGATATTGGGTGTCCATGTGCCATTTTTGTATTTTCATTTATCTTCAGTATGTCTTTTTATATCACAGTATTTGCAATAAAACATTAGAGTACGATAATTTTCAATGGTGTGACCTTCTCTTTTACAATGTTCACAATACTTGCCTTTTGATTTTGAGTAGTTTGAATTATTCTGAATTGCAGCAGTAATAAAAAAATTTTCAGTTGTTTCTGATATCACTTTTCGTTGCATTTCTACTTGAATGATGCGAGAATAGGCTTGACGAACATTAGGCAATAGAGTTATCATGAGAATGCTTCCATGAACACTATTATAAGTGTCATTAAGGCCCATGCAAAATTACTTCATCCGATCCTTTTCTCTTTGTTCGATGTGTTCCTTCATTTAGTTGCAAGCGAGAATAGGTTGATATGTATCTAACCCATCCCAAAGATTTTTGAGATTTATGAAATAGGCTGAGATTGTCATTGTGCCTTGTGAGAGAGAGGCTGGTGATTTTTGAATTTGATAAATTACTGGTGCATTTTTTTCTGAGAATTGATCTTTGAAATCTTCCCATACTTGGCATGTCGTTTTGGCATGAATTACCCCTTTGGCTAGATCAGGTTCCTCTGAGTGGGTAAACCATGATAAAATCATGTTGTTGCATTAATTCCAAATGACATATTCTGTTGGTTGCTCTGTTTTAAAAGGTGGTTTAATTGACCCATCAATAAAGCTAATTTTGTTTTTGGATGTTGGGGCATAAATCATGGATTTACTCCATGATTAATAATTGGAGCCATTTAGTTTCGTTGGAATGAGTAAGTGACCAGGTTGATCTGAATGATTGATGAAAAATGGACTGAAAGAATCCATAATTGAAGAAGCGTTGCTGGAGATTGGTGTTATTGATATTTGTTGTAGGTTTTTTTTTAAACCAAAGTTCGACAGGATCACACCACCAAGAAAGGAACTAGGTATTTTTTTTTTGCACGGGCCTCCCCATTTGTGAGAAGAGGCGTGTAATTTCTTCACGGTGCTTAATCGAGAAGAGTTCCAGAAACGGGCTTTCATCGATATCAATGGGTGATCACCTGCAGATGTTGATGCGAGCCTTCAGACTTTCCTCTATATTTGCTCATTTGGTGCGGATGAGCTGAAAATGTTCTAATCCAATTCTGGTTTTGTTATTCCGCCAGTTCTATTTGTTGAATCAGTGGCAACATGTAGAGGTATGGACGAGGCTATCGATGCTGCTTAGAGATGATGAATCGAAGCCCTATTTCAAAAATCTTTGGGTTGATGGCTTTAGCCAACTTGGTGGCACCTTCTGAGTTCCAGTAATTTCACAGCTGAGAAAATTTTTTTTAATTGCAAAAGATAAATTTGTTTCGGTGAAGGATGCTATTTACAAGCTACAACTTTACCTCCTCGAAGGACTCCAAAATGAGGATCGGCTATTTGGAGCAGGATTGTTGATATATTGTGGTGAATATAAAGATGTCATGATAGAGCGTTCAATTTCAAATCTTTGTGGGTACCTGCTTTGTCGCAGCTCTATGTATTGCTCTACCAATTGTATTGTTCGTTGCCAACCCCCTACTAGAAGCCTATGTGAAGGGTGACCCTTATTAGTAGATCCATTGATCCTCAACAAAGTCATGGCTTTGTTTGAAAGCCATGATCTCCATTCTTGTAGTTTTGAAAAAATTGGAGATCTTGGATTTGGCAACTTGAAGATTAAGGAGAAAAATAAAAGTAAGAGCAAAGAGTTGTATAAAAAGCAGTTAGTAGTTCCCTCAAATGCAATTGAAGGTTATATTCCTCGAAGAAATCTTCCCAACAAGCCCTCAATGCTTGAAAATCACAAAGAAGGAAGCAAGCCAAGCAAAATGGGCTTATTTAAAGACACAAACTTCATCAGCAGCATCATTAATAGTTGTGAGTATAATATTTCAAAAAACCAATTCCCTCCGATACCATATTAGAAAAAAATGAAAGTATAACAAAAACAAGTAGTTTTATTTCTTTGTGTAACAATGAATTTATAGGAAGCTAAGTTTGACAATGTTAGGATCAAAATCAAAAAGTCTTGATCCAGTTGAGATATACAGCTATTACAGTTGGAAAATATTTCTTAATACAATATAAAAATTCAATTTCTCAAAGCCTTAAAGAAGTTAGTCTTCTAAAATTTGAAATGTTATCCACTATCTTTTATATTCTTCAAAAAAGTATAAGTATCAAGTATGTGTGATATATGATTTGTCCTCATACTAGTAATTACACATTTATGACAAGTAGAAAAGATATATTTGTTGTTATTATAGACACATGTAGGATTAGCAAATCATGTGTCATTATAAATAACACAAGAAATATTGGCTAATGAGATGTCTACCACCTCATAATTTTAAAATTTTGTAATTTACTAAGAGATAGATATGAATAATAATTAGTATCTAAATACTTTAAAAGGTCGCATCTATTAGAAATACCATCTTATTAAATTATATTAACTATTTCTATGAAGAATAGATCATTTCCAAAGTCACTAAGTCATTAAACTTGAAGAGATACTATCATTATTATTATCATAATATTTATAATAGTTATTCAATTATTTGTATATCAAATTTAAAATATTTTTTATTTCTTTTACCTAATCATTAGATCTATACAATATTCTAAGTAGTATAGTGATAAAGTGTTCACCAAACTTAAAATTTTGTTATCCATGTCTACATATAATTAATTATCTAAAGAGTAACCACCATATACTCCATATTTTACTGAAACACATAATTATATTGTAAATATATCCAAATGCAATGTAACATGAAATAGAATATACTAAAAAACATATATTAGTGTTACCATAAAATACTTTCAAATTTTTTAAAAAAAAATAACCAATTTTTCAATCATAAGAAATTATTTTAATTTTACCAATTTTAATATTTATAATGTGTAAAAGAATAATTTGATTCCTAAGTTCCACCATAATATTACAATGTTATGTAGTTTGAATTTCTATAATATTGGGCATAATAACAAATTTCTTGAACCATATTGATTGTCATAAAATATATAACCATTTTAATTTATTAAATTAATTAATAAATTCTAGTGAGTGGTATTAATTTAAAAACAACATATATTATTAAATTAATAATTTAATAAATACATCTAACATAAGAAAATTTTGTTATTGGACCTTCTTTAATTATTATTATAAATATTTTTTTTGCAATATAATTTTTTATAAGTATTATCAAAGATAATAATAAAAAATATATTTTAAATATCATACTTTATAAAAATAATTGTGAGAGAATCTTATATGTAGGGTTGTAATAAAGATGAAATATTTGAAAAAAATTGAAAAGTTTTTTTTTTGTAGTATCTAGTTTGGATGAGCAAAATCGATAGTCACAAATATGAAAAGAATATTATTTTAGGAAGTTCATAAATTTAAGATCTTTGATACAGTATTACATGATTTTTAAGTTCTTCAAATATTGATTATATATCATATTTATAATATTTTATCATATCATTTTGAGAAATCCTACAACTCTAATGATCAAAGAGTTTGAAATATTGCTAAATGAAATGTTTAAACCTAGAATAAACCCAAAATTATAATGGAAGACTCATTCTAGCTATCAAAATATCTAATCCTTCTTTTTCTAACTCAGGATTGTATAAGAAGATGATCGTTGAAGTAGAATTATATCTAATTTCAAGTATATAATATTGGCATTGCCTAAAGTTTAATGTATCATATTTTGTGATATTATATTTGAAATGTATTCTAAGGTTACAATCCCACTACCAGTTTTGCAACTATAGGTTTTTGCTAATTTTTTTACATCTAGTATTTTCCCTATTTATTATCTTAAAAAGAGTCCTTGCTATAGATTCTTTTTTATCAACCATATATTGGTGATTATTTATAGAAATCCAAGAGGGTCAGCAAAGGTGGTAGGATCCATAAATCCTCAATAAAATTAAATATATTTTTATTATGTATATCATTTAGTTGATTAAGATTCATTTTAAATTTTATTAGAAAAAAAATTATCAAGGTCAAAAATTAGAAAGTAGCTGAAGGAAGAGACTTTTAAATAAATAATAATAATAAAATACATCAATCATATGATAATGATCACTTGCATGCTATAAGGTGGCTACTTATTTGATTTCTCTATGACTTTAAGGAATTATACTTAAATTGTGAAATAGAAAATAAAGTATATTTAGTCATAATTTTAAAAATTTGGGTACGAATAAATGTGTAAGCTAAAAAAATATTATGTGTGTGTGAGTGTAATTTTAAAAATTTGGGTAAGGATATGTGTACGTATGTGTGTAAGTTAATATATAAGTGATTGCCTTTTTTGTATATACTAAATCACTCTCATTTGACATTATTTCATAGAGATTATAAATGAATTTAGTTTATGACACTGCAAGTGCATAGGTCATTCAAGTAGTATAAAATAGATGTAAGTACAGATATCATTCTCACAAAGATTGACAAAATTTGAATTATCAACTACTCACACTACTAAAGATTCACATTTTTTGAACCATTGGATAGATATTTTCAGATAATAGTTAAAAGATAATGAAAATAAAAGAACTAAAACCCTAAACAAAAATTCAACAAAAATCCACAAAGATAAATTTGACTAGTTCAGTTCTCTTGTATAAACTAACACTAACACGAAGTGTTGTGGTATAGTCAATTTTATAGAATCCTCTATTATGACTTATTTCTAGAGAAAAGTTAAAATTTGTCAAGCACATTTGTCATGTAGCCTTAGATCTCTCCCTATGTCAATACCTTTCACCACTTAGAGAATCTTGCATCCCTATAAGTCTAAGATCTACGTGGTTACTATTAGTTTGAGACTTCTTATGAGAATTATGTATTTTTCTTTCACAATACTTCATACCAATTTCTGATAACTGCAGGTCTCTTACTTTCCAAGACATTTGTGTTGCAAGTCTCTACAAATGGTTGATGTCCCTTTCTTAAATCTTAAAAGATTTTTTCTTTCCTTGATTAGATCTAAGCCAACACAGGGATATTTATCGCTCAAAAGATTAATGTGATATCTCTGGTGATTTATCTAAAAAATTGCTCCATTTTCCCAACTCTAAGTAAAATGAGTGTTTGTCTACATAAATTGAAAGAGTTCTTTTGTTCGGCATTGTTATCATAACATACCCCTTTAAAAGATTGCTCATTAACCCTCAAGAATATATTTCTCTATGTCACTCAGAGGGCCTCCCAAAAATTAGGATATGATATAATGAATTATGAACATTTGGTACTAACATTAGGAATAAGTTAATTGAAATTCAACACCAGTCCAATAAAATTAACCTTCTACTTCCAAGAAACTCTCATGGATTCTAATAGAAAAGAACATGCTCAATTGCTAAATCGATTTAGCCAGAATTTCACTTCGATATTATTAGATTGTGATTACCTATGAGCTATATATAACATATCATGAAGAACATGGTGATTGCAATTAACTGAATCATTTGATTTCATGTGATTTGTTTCAGTTCAAAAATAATACAACCAATGATTCATAAAAATAAAACAAGAAAATAAAACAAGAAAAATAAAACAACCAATGATTCTTTTAGATATATGCTAAAAGAAGAAGGATATTCTTTTGTATAGTTTGTGCTAGCCCTTGCTTCTAGGATTATGTTTGTAAAATTCAGAAAGATTAGTTCAACTTCAAATTATTTGTCATAGTCTTCAATACTTTATTTCTTCCCATTTCACTTTCACGGCTGAATTCTATTGTAAAGACCAAATTATGATGTCATGACTAATTTCTGATGACCCAACCAATTTATGATGTACTGACCAATTTCTCTTGTCACGACCACTTTCTAATGTCATGACCACTTTTTGATGTCATGACTACTTTCTGATGTAATGATTGCTTTTTTATGTCCCAACCAATTTGTGATGGTATGACCATGTATGTTC
The DNA here is from genome assembly GCA_029783825.1 of Sapria himalayana. Lineage (NCBI taxonomy): Eukaryota > Viridiplantae > Streptophyta > Magnoliopsida > Malpighiales > Rafflesiaceae > Sapria > Sapria himalayana. The sequence continues at coordinate 410,879 of JAREIK010007045.1, forward strand.
CTAATGCATGAACTTTGCTGTTGTGACTAGACGTTTCTATTGCCACTTGATTTTTATCTTGGGATTCTTTGGTAAAATAATTTTTTGTCACGAGATTATTTTTCTTGTCATGATCTCGCATAGTTCATTCTCTTATGATGCCTAATAATATGTTGAGACCAATTTTGACTTTCTAGTCTTGCACTCTTAGTAACAAATTGTTGTGTATCGAGATATGAACTATCTATGTCACAACACATAATACTATCTTCACTTTTGTTGGTGTCATAAGACCATTCTTCTGTTGGAGACCTGAGTGACAACAACTTTATCTTCCATTCTTCATTTTGTTCATAAATTTGACTTAATCAATTTCTTAGATTTCTATTACAATTGTACTTCTTTTTATTGAAACCTACAAAACCATGAGAAGTGTAAATTTCTATCTTTTAGCCATAAATTCTATCTTTTAAACATGAAGACATGATAGAAAAATGAACTAAAACATAGATGAATTTTTGGCTAATCAAATTCTCCCAACCCTAATTTTTTTCTTATCCTCAAGCAAAGAAAAAAACAAATTGATATCAAAAGGTAGTTTTAAACAAAGTCCATGATAAGAAAATAAAATATAATAATAGAATCTCTGAACAAATTATCACGTCATTTATTTTTTGAACTTATTAACTTTTATTAGGGGATGTATATGTTTGAAAGAGAAAAAACATTTTTGGGAGGGTTTGGAAGCTCATTTCCTTCTTTTGAAAGATAGTTTTGATATGATGTCACAAGGTTCATAGTCCATGGTGGAAAGGTTGTGATCCTTCCACTCCCACTCTTGTTGGTTTAAAACATCATTTCATTATTGATCTCTTCTTTTGAGCTCTTCCTTCCAAATGTCTTCACTAAATTTTTGATTGATTTCTCACATTTTTCCTTTTTCTTCTATATCCTTGTTCATTGGAGATCAACATTCCCATTATTTCTAAGCTTGTTTCCTCCATTCTTGGGCTTTCACCTCCTTCCCCGTTCTTAGTTATGAATGTGGATGGTAAGTACACAAGAGGGCTTCTTTCTTCTGGTGATGCAGATCCTATTCTAATGGGCATGAGGGCTTCTTTCTCTTCTTATTGTCTATTTTCTGTCGGCAAAAAAGTATGGGATTTTTCTAGAAACAGTTCACAGCTTCTCTCATTATCTTTTTCCTCCTCGGAGTCTTCCTCGGCCTCAACTACTTCTTTTTGCTTTATATTTCTTGACCCCTTAACTAGCCCCTTCAAAGTAAGAGGAGAGACTCTTATGCATTATTTTTCTTTCTCTCTTTCATCCCAGTTGTAAGGTACAACTTGGTGATCAATGCTGGGTGGGGTATAAACTATCTTCTGTTTCTCTGATGGCATCCCAACATTGAGGTCTCTAGGATCACCCCAATATATTTTTTGTACCCCTTCAAGATGGATTATAGTAGAAATTTTTACAGTTCTTTGATGGAGCACACATGTTTGGTTGGAGCTATAACTGATAAAATATAGTAGAACCAAACCTTAGCCTCTTCTATAATAACTCTTTTGGATTTTGTCCTCATATGCTTTTCACTTACTACTCTCCCACTTCTTTTTGCCATGTATGAATCTTTTGATAAGTTGTTATGATCTGGGCTATCCATCATCTTCATGGGTTTGTACCCATACTTATGATACTCGAGTTGGTACAACTCATTTATGGTTTTCTCCCCAAACAGAACTCATACTCCTCTGACATAAATAGTTTTCTTCTTCATTGCCACCAAATTTTAATAATACTTTCTTGACATTGTAGCATGCCTTGGCCTCTTGTTCTCCCAAAAGACCCTCCAACCTAGTTTCTCTATTTTCTTTTCAAATAATAGGTTAAATTTCTCAAACTCTTTCTCTCTAATAAAACCTTTATAAGAGAAGTATTTTTTCCAGGTAGAGTATGCTTCGTCAGAAATGAATGCTTTCACCTTCCTTGGAGGTGTCAAACTAGTGGGGCGGCTCGGGAATGGCCTAGTTTAGCAATGCGTGGCCCAGCATGGCATAGTCTGGAACCATGTCTCGGGCAAGGCTGGGTTGCCCCTTAGGCAAGGTTCATGTCGTGGTGGGCCGACATGAACCGTGCCTCATGTCAGGCCAAGCATGACCCATGTTCCTGGCCCAATGGCACTATAAGCGAGACCAATTTATTTTTTTAATTTTTTTAATTTCGATCACCAAATCACGGAGTGGTCCATTTTTTTAAAAAAATGCAGTGACGTGGCCCATTGTAATTGGTCGGCCACATGGACATTTTTTTAGATACGGCATGACATATTGGCATTATCATGCCAAGAAAAAATGGGTTATGCCGACACGACATTACCCATTTGACACATCTAACCTTCCTCTTTTGACTCCTCATGTGTCTCAACCCTTTTTTTTCCCTTTTCTTTCTACCAGTAGCTCTAATTTAGCTAGAACTTCTAGTTCTCCCCACAAATTTGTCTCTATTGGAGGTTCCAACTAAACCTCCTCCTTTTGTTGCTCGTTCTCTTCCATGATCTTGGTTAGGTTGTAGACAAAGCTCTGGTTCTCAGCCATTTGAATTTGGAAATGGGTTTATCAGAAAATATCACGACAAAAATAGAGATGCTAGGGTTTTTTCTTCGAATGACCCACAAAGAGCAATGAATTTGTTAGGTGTAAATAGAAGAAGTGGAAATAGAATTGTTTGGTGGTTTATAAATTGAAGTTCGCGTGTGGTGTTCAAAATTAAAGTACGTGTCATGACTTTAATCTCAGTGAGATGACGAAATTAATGTGTGTGTTCTACAACTTCAATCTTTATGGGCTATAAATTCAAGCGCATGTGTCACGACTTAATTTTAGCCCATAAAATTTATTTTTTAATAATTGACTTTGCATTTAAAATTACATTGTTCACTCAATCAAATAAAAGTTTATTTAATTTTCTACTATAAGATAATTTTTATTTTATTCCACGACACGCCTAAGTTTTTCATGACTTAAAGTAACCCTTGAGACCTAACTTTTATTTGTCATGACTTGTCTGATTTCTTTCTTTTTGTGTTACAAAATATTGATCAAGTCATGACATTCTATCTTTTGGTTACAACATAATTTTATATCATTTTATATCTAAACAAGTGATCTACTTTGTCAAAGAAATATTAATTTTTGTCATGAAATTAAACTATTTTGAGATCTAGAAAATGGTGTCGCGACAAAATTTGTGTTGTAACATGAGTTGCCTTGTTTAAAATTTTAAATTATTCTGGTGACCTCAGAACTATGTTGCGACCAAAAGTTAATTTTCTTTTCTCGGCTCTCTTTCGTGACTTATGTAAATTTGTCGTGAGGAACACAAAATCATTCATCATTATCATAAAAATATCCCTTCTTTTGATTGATTTAATAAACAATGCAATTTCATTTCTTTAAGGATTTGGATGCTCTCTGACAAATGTAACATGTATTAGTTCATCATTATCATAAAAATATTCAAATAAACATTCCAGTCAATATCATTTTTTTCCATTTTTCTTAAAATTTCCCCCCAAACTCAAAATCATCTTTTTAAAATTGACTTCTAAGAAAAAGAGAACTCCCATTTTAGTCTGATCTTCCCATGAGGCTCAATAGATATTTTTCAGTCAGCTTTTCATTATATACTGATTTGTCCTTATTTCTATACAACTATGCAAACAACTCATTGATAAAAATATTAACAATAAATTCTAAACTAGCGAAGAGAATAAGAAAAAATAAATTAAAACACTCAAAGCAAACTCTCACATGGGTTGCCTTTCATAAGCTACTTAGTTTTTAGTTCCTAGCTAGACTTTGCTTCTTGCTGCTCCTCACTTCAACTATATTTTTCTTTATAGAAATTTCAATCTGTCTAAACTCATTTACTATAAGGTAGTGTTTTAGTCATTGACCATCATCTTAAACTCTTCTCTAGTACTAGTTCTCACTATTATTATCTCAAAGGTTATGCTTGTTACTACTTTGTATGGACCACTCCATTTTGACTTTAGCTTTCCTAGAAATAGTTTTGGACTAGAGTTAAAAGGTTGAACTTGATCTCATGCCTTAAATTCCCTCCTCAAAACCCTTTAATCATGTTATTTCTTTGTTTTATCCTTATAAATTTATCACTCTCATAGGCTTCATTTCTCAACTCTTCTAGCTCATTAATTTGGAGTAATATTTGGTATGGGGGCATTCCAATGAAAGCTTTTAATGCAATTCTATAAGCCTATAGTGAATCAACCATCCTTAATGATTAATCCTTTCTACTTGAGCACACCATTTTCTATAGAAACTTTTTAATCTCTCTATTAGAAATTTCAGCATTACCATTTGTTTGAGGATGATAATCCAAACTTAATATATTTTAAGCATGTATATGTTCATCAATTAGTCAAAAACCTTATTGGAAAAATATTTTCATCCATTACTTAAGATAATTCTAGGTGTCCCAAATCTGCTCAGAATATTACTTTGCATGAGTCACACTACTATATTAGCATCATTCATTGGACAAAAAGTTTCCTCCACTCACTTTGATATATAATCAATAGCTAGGAGTATGTATATAATTCTATAATAAGAGGTGGGAAAGGTCTCATAAAATTTATTCCCTATATATTAAAACTTTGCTCCACCAATTTACCTTATAGGGGCATTTCATTCCTCTTACTAATATTCTTCATTCTTTGGCATTGATCACACAACTTGATCTATTCAACACAATCTTTAAAGATAGTAGACTAGTAAAACTTGATTGGAGAATTTTATGAGTCATTTTGTCCCCTAAAAAATGCCTTCCATATGGTGATGCATGACATTATTTCAATATGTTGCATTGTTCTCTTTCTGATATAAACCTTCTGATCATCATATCAAATCATCATTTTAATAATAATGTGTCATTCCAAATATAGTATCTATAATCAGTTCTTAGCTTTTTTTTTCTACTAGTAACTAAATTCTAGTAGCATAACTTCACAAGCTAGGTAATTCACTATATCAGTATACTAGGATATCTATAATGATAGTTGAAATAACTATCACCTAAAAAATTTTCAATTACTTTAGATTCTTCTTTATTCCTAGCAGTTGTTTCTATTCTTTTCAAGTGATCAACTATCACATTATCACAACCCTTTTTATCTTTTATTTCAAGATCTAATTCTTGCATTAACAGTACTCATCTAATCAATCTTAGCTTAACTTCTTTCTTTACAATTAAATATTTAATTGTTGCATGATCAGTATGGATGATAACATAGGAACCCAAAATATATGGCCTAAATTTTTCACATGTAAATACCATGGCAATCATTTGTCTCTTCTTTGTCTCAGTACATCTCTCATTGCAAAATTACTAGCATCAAACATGATTTCAAATGCACTATTCCAATCTGATGTGGCCATGATTGGAGCTTCCACTAATCTCATTCCTACCTCTTCAAATGTAGTTTGGTAGGACTCATCATAATTTTACTTTGTATCCGTTTCTAGCAATATGCATAATGATCTTAATATTTTTGAGAAGACCCTAATAAATCTTCTATAAAATCTAGCATGTCTCAGGAAACTCCTAATTCCCTTCACTATTGTGGGAGGTAAAAAAGTTTTGATTATGGAAACTTTTTATTTTTCCACTTCTAAAGTAGCTGTAGAAATTGTATGCCCAAATATAATGCCTTATATTACTATAAAATGACATTTATTTTCCAATTAAAGGCTACTTTTTTTGATCTTTGAGGTACTATTTCTAAATTATGCAGGTAATGATCAAAATTGAATCCATACACTATAAAATCATCCATGAATATTTTTATAACCTTCTTCATCAAATCTAAGAACATTAAGATCATGCATCTTTGAAATGTAGCCGAAGCATTACAAAACTTATATGGTATCCTTCTAAAAGGTAAGGTACCATAAGGGCATATAAATATAATTTTCTCCTATTCCTCAGGTTGAATGAAAATTTGGTTATATCCCAAATATCCATCAAGAAAATATAAGTGAGGATGTACTGCAAGCTTGACCAATATCTGATTAATGAATGGCACACACTCTATTCTGTTATAGTTCTTATATAAATCAGCTCATTTTTTTATTTCTGATCATAGTGAATCTACATTTCTTAGGAACCACATGAACTGGGTTCACCCATAGCCAATCTGATATTGTATATATAAATCTAGTATTCAACCATTTCAAAACTTCTCCTTTGATAGCATCCTTCATCACAAGATTTAGTCTTCTTTGATGCTCTATTGATATATTTTCATTAACCTCCAACAAGATTTTATGCATATAAATTGATGGACTGATACCTTTTAAATCTTTTATATACCAAGGAATAGCTTCTTTATATTTTCTTAAGATATTTAGCATATTATGTTCTTTAATTTTAGTCAATTCAGCAAATATAATCATAGGTTTAACTTTTTCTGATTCTAGGAAAGCATACTTCAAATGATTTGGTAATTCTTTTAAATTCAACTATTTTGTACTTATTTCTTGTTGATTTGCATTCTCTTCACTACTATAAAAATTTTCACTACTATGTTCATTTAGACTCAAAATTGTTTTTGTAGACTTAGAACTAGAATGATAAAATTAGAATCAACATCGTTAGGGTACCAAATAGTCATCTCTTTTTTTATAGATTAAAAGTGGAAAATTACAATATTTTTCTTGTTCATAACTACTGGGGCTAATGTTTTCTACTAACATGTCATCATGAACATCAAAATCTATTTGATCAATGCTCTTGTCAAGGTTGAATTGAACTGCCTCATTTCAAACCCTAAGAATAAGAACTCTATTATGCACTTCTATCAATACAGCTTAAGTTGCAAGGAATAGTCTTCCCATCAATAGTATAACTTGTGAGCCCTCTGATATAGGGGTGGGCATGGTGTGGTTTGGTTTGGGTTTTGACCAAAACTCAAACCAAACCTAATAGTTAGGTTTTTATAATTTTTCAATCCAAACCAAGCCTACTAAGTTTGGTTTGGTTCGGTTTGGATTGTCGGGTTGAAAATAACATATAAAATAGGGCTACTTATATACAAAATAAGAAAATAAAATCTAGAAGTAATACAAATTGTTCAAATTATTTACTAATAATGAAAATAACATTACAATAATGTTCCCAATTATTCATCAAAAGTAAATAACATAGATTAAACTAACCTTATAATTAGTTAGGTGGTGGTAAATTCTCAATTGTAAGAGATGTTCCTGTAAAAAAAGACAAAAATAAAAATACTTATATGAACTAGTATATCTATATTTACAAAGACATAAAATTGAATAAAAGTAAAGTAAATAATATTTTTATTCTTACTTACCCAATTCAATATTTTCATAATATTCCAAGTCAGCTGCAGGAACTTTCACTCTATGATCAACATGTATAAAATCTGATCGCAACCAATTTTGAGTACAAACCAAAGCCTCAACCTTCTTTGGACCTAATGAACTCCGAAATGGATCAATGATGCAGCCTCCAGTACTATATATGGATTTAGAAGTGATAATTGAAACTGGAATTGCATATACATCTCTCGCCAATTGAGATAGAATCATATATTTTGAGCTATGTAATTTCCACCATGCTAAAACATTAAATGATTCATCCTCTTTTCCTTACATGCATCCAACAAGTATCTATCCACTTCACTTTTTATTTTAAGGCAATATTTTCTTGCCTCCTCACTTTGTAATTTGATTTCATATTACGACTTTGGGTTTTAGAACTAGAACCTTGATAATCATCTCCCACCTTTTCTCCATCTTCCACACTTGTTTGCCCACTCATCGATGGGTTATTGCTTGGGCCTTCATTACTATTGAATGCATAGAACTCATAAAGTCTTATGAGAGTATCTTTAACAACCTTGGTAAGCTTTTGAACTTGTAAATTGTCACATATAGCTTCAAAAAGATATGAAACATAATCTAACTTATATCTTGGATCAATCAAAACTCCAATGATGAACAATTGATTTATATATGCAAGCGAACCCCAATATTTATCAAACTTTGTTAACATATTAGTAGCCATGTTACCAAGTAAATGATCACCACTTTTACTCCAATCAGTAAGCTCAGTAAAAATTGCATTCAACTCATGAAAACACAAATTAGAGGTGACAGTCAATGAAACAATAAACTTCAATGTAACATCATGGAATATTTCTAAGAATTTTACAAAAACTCTTGCATTTTCCCAGCTTATAAAAAGCGGCGGGCCACTTTTTTTCTTTCCATAATCATCCTCTGCAAAATACCCAAGATAATTTTTATCATCTTCTTACATCCTATCAAAAGCTTTTTAAAATTTCAATGCCGACTCTAACATCAAGTGGGTGGAATTCCATCTTGTAAACACATTCAAAGTTATAAGACCTTTATGATCAATCTTCTCTTTCTCCACACAAGCTTTAAACTTTTGAAGTCTTGAAAGAGATGATCTAATATATCTAACAGCATTTCTAATTCCAACAATACTATCATGCATCTCCTTCAACCCACTTTTCACAATTAAGTTCACAATGTATGCAGCATAATGCATGCGTAAGAACTCCTCATCTAGAACATTACCTTTCCAATTTCTTAATTTTCAATTCAAATAATTAATTGTCACATCATTTGAAAAAGCATTATCAACTGTAATTATGAAAACTCTTTCAATTCCCCATTCAATTAAACAACTTTCAATAAGTTTACCAATTGTGTCTCCTTTGTGATTTGAAATAACATAAAAATTTAAGATTCTTTTATGCAACTTACTATCATCATCAATGAAATGAGCAGTGAGAGACATATAATTGTTATTTTGAATAGATGTCCAAGTGTCAGTGGTAAGGCAAACTCTTTGTTTCTTTGCTACAAAAAAATCTTTTAATTTTTTCTTCTCATTCAAAAATAATTGGAATACATCTCGAAAAATTATTCACCGAGATGGTGGATCAAATTTTGGGTTCAAAACTCTACAAAACTTTCTAAACCCTTCTCCCTCCAAATGGCTAAATGGTAACTCATCTATAATAATCATTTCAGCACAAGCAAACCTACATGCTTCTTTACTAAACCCCACAGCCAACAAATTAGCACTACTATCATCAAAATTTTTTCTGAAAAGCAAGCATTTTTTGTTTTTTGTCTTGTAGTCTATATAGATATTTTTTGCATTGATTATTTAGATGATTCCATAAAGTACTTGTTCAACGCTTCTTAGTGTTACATGCATATTCTTTTCCACGATACTTACATTTGCACCTAGTATCATTTAGATCATTATCTTCTATCTCAACAAAATGATCCCATATAGCTGTTGAAGGCCTAGAAGGTTTTCACTTCTGATTTTTGTAAGGTTTATCTACTGATGAGTTGACTTCAAGATTTGCAGTAGGAAGGGAAGAGGGTGTTTCATTTTATCCAATTCCAATGTCATACAATTCATGTGCATTCTCCATCTAATAATAGTTTAAATGTAGTTAGAAGAGAAGAATTGTATTAACAAGAGTTAATTTGGAAGTAAACATTTAAAAATATCAAGAGCCAAGAGAACAAGTTCATAGTAGGAAAACATCCAGCACAACACATTGATTCCCCATCCCCACTTGCCTTCTCTCACCCCCCACCCGTCCACCCCCATTAAACCAAATAAAAATGACAGCGGGACTAGGGACATACCTCGTCAAAATGGAGGGTGATAGAAGATATGACTTCACTTCACCGGCAGTAGAGGTAACCTCGGTGAAAAAAATATCTTCGACGGACACGGAAAGGACTTTGGCAGAGAGAAAGGTTGAATCGGCAGAAAGGGCTTGGGCTTCGATGGAAATGAGGCGTGATGCGTGAGGCATGACGCGTGATTCTGAGTCGTGATGCGTGACTCGTGAATCATGACGCATGAGTCATGATACGTGATGCGTGAGGGGTGATGGGCGAGGAGCCGAGGACCGAGGGTTTCTCTTCTTTAACTTTTCTTTTTTTTTCTAATGCTAAATGTAAAGTCGGAAAGGGCTTGGGCTTCAGTTCGGTTTTGTTCAGTTTGGGTTAGTATTTTTAAACCCTGAAACCGTAAACCAAACCGAACTAAATTTTTTTGCAATTTATAACCCAAACCAAACCTAACACCCTCGCCAAACCAACCCAAACTGAATTTTTCAGTTTTGTTTTGGCGGGTTGATCAGTTTAGATCAAAATTTAGCCACCCCTACTCCTATATGTTTAGGATAATAAAGTCCATAGCAAAAAGAAACTTCTCACATTGACAAGTACTTCTTCCAATACTCCTTTAGGTTTAGTCATTATCTTATATACCATTTGTAGAGTGATTGAATTAGGAGTAAGCTTCCCCAAACTTAGCCTTTTAATCATAAACAAGGGCATCAGATTAATGCTAGTACCTAAGTCAGAAAGAGCCTTCTTGTATTCAACTTCCCCAAAGGTGCATGGGATGATGAAACTTTATAGATCCTTCATTTTTTCTGGTAGTCTTTTCTAGATGATTACACTACAAGTGGCAATCAGGTTCATCACTCCATCTTTAGCAAATTTTCTCTTTTTACTTAGGATGTCCTTTAGAAACTTAGACATCTCAGAAAATATTGGCATAAAGTGGCATCTGGCTACTGCCTTTGGGTAAGGTAGGTGGGTTTCCACTTTCTTGAAGATCTCCAAAATTTTGGAGAACTACTCCTCTACATTATCCCTTTTCAGTCTCCACAGGAAGGGAACAGCATTCTTAGATATTTGAGTTTTTTCTTTCGGCTTATTGGTTCCTTTCAGATCATGTTGTTGCTGTTACACTAATTTTTAAGCTTCTTCTATAGTATTCTTTGACCAATACTTCTTATTTCTGATTTTTTAAGACTTTTTGTTCTATAATTCTTTCCCACTTTTGAGCTGCCCAGCCATGTAGTCTCTTGGATCTTTTTGGTATCACTAAGAAAAATATTTTCATTTTGACGTTGCAAATTTAGGGCTTGCTACCCTACTTGCGCCTCAAGATTTTTGAGAGAAGCACTTGTGTTTGCTTTAAACATTTGTGTGTTGAACTTGAAAGCTTCCAACTCTATAAATGTATGTTCATGGACACTTAGCATCCTCTTGTTATCCCCCATGAACTACAACATCTACTCTTCAATTGATTGGGTCCTTTTTTTACCTTGATAATCAACAATGTTCGTTCTTCCTTGTTGTTGCTACTAGAACCTTAATAGGTCATACTTCTACTTATAGTGTTTCCCATTCATTGTGCTCTATTGTTCTCCTCTACCTTAAGATTAGTTATCATAGTTCCTTAGTGCTGGTGTGTAATATGTTGGCAGATTAGGGTTGGGCTTGAAATTTTATTTCCTTTGTTCATTCAAGTTGTTTACCTCCTCAACTATATATGGACCTTCATCCTGTTGTCCCTCAGCACTGTTTCTATTTTCATCTCTTTCCATAACTCCAATCACATGAGCAGAGTGTATTCTTCTCTCTTGTTTGTCCAGCCTATTCATAAGTGCATCAAGCTTGGCTTCAATAGTAGTCATTCAAATCAACTCTATTATTCCACTCTCGCTCGCTCACTCGCTCTCTCTCTCTCTCTCTCTCTCTATCTATCTATCTCTCTCTCTGTATTGCTGCTCCATGTTGATTCTGATGGAGCCAACATGTTGCATCTTGCAAGGTCTTCAATTAGTTCTTTGCACTTCATTTTAAAGCTATGTAGCAGGCTGCATCAATTATATCATTAGATGTATAATTCAACGAGTGGTAAAAAATGTCCATCTGAGTCTTCAGATCTATTCTATGCATTGGACATATTTTCAATAGCCTCTTATATCTTTCCCAAGCAGTGAATGAGCTCTACTCATTCTCTTCTATGAAGGTCATGATCTCTCCTCTTCTTTTAGATATGAGGGATGGGAGAAAGAACCTGCCCAAATATTTTTCTATTAGCTCCTCCCAAGTGTTCACTAAGCTATATGGTAGAAATTTGAACCATGTGCCTGCTATATCTACAGGTGTTAAATAGGTCGTGTTGGACCAGCATGACCCTTTTTTTCAGGCCCATATGGGCCCATGTGTCGTGCCTGGCACGACATGGTTCCCTAGAGGGCAAGCCCGGCACGACCCGCCACCCAAAATAAGCCCAATTTCGAGCTAGTTCATGCTAGGATTTGAGAATACATGCACTCCCCAAAGCCAAGCAGGTGCTCCCACTCGGATCGTCATCTCGCCCATCAAGAGTCGCCCATCACCACATTGCACCATCAGCCCATCACACCATGTTGTGCCCACATGCCTGGCACTCGGGCCATGCCTGGCATGTCACGCAGGTTGATTTCCCTCAGCACTGCATGACACGAGTCATGCCGAGAGTGCACCCAGCATGGACCCAGGGCACTTTCCTGGATAGGGCAGAGCTCTGAGTCAAGCCCGGGCCACCCATCCTGTTGACGCCTCTAGCTATATCTTTTAAGGGAAATGGGAATAACTATAACTTAATTACTTCTAGCCTTACACCATTCAACTTTACAGTATATGTCATTAACAAAAATCTACCCAGATGTTCATTATAATTTTTTGATGGATGTTCTGTAAATTGATTCTACTAGGTCATTGTAATTAGAGCTAGTTTAAGCTCAAAATTATTTGCCTAAATAATTGACTATCTCATTGTTGAATATTCTTTCTAGATGACTGATCTCTAGAAATCTTCCATGGTGTCTTACCTTAGAGGTCTTACTACATGTTCTTGGTCTACTATTGGAGTCATTCTTTCATCTATCATTTTTGCTATATCTACACTTCTAACTTTCCTTTGGCTTATCAATGTTCTTTCAATCTTAATATCTAGTGAAAATAGACCTACTTCTTACTTCCTGCTCATGAATTACTTCCTAAAATTGAAATACTCTAAGATCAAATGGGGACAACGACACCAAATAAAATTCTATATATGTGTCTATGTGTGTGTGTGTGTGTGTGTGTATGTGTCCATTGAGCTCAAAAATTATAGTGTCTTTATAAGGTATTGCTATTAATTCATATTTTTGTGATTTTTTTTTAAATTATGTCTGGACTAGTATTTCTCTCTTTTGTCTGAATATTAGTTTAACCATCTTTCAATCCGTAGCATTGATACCATAAAACATGATTGTCTTTTTTTATATAGACTAAAACCACTCTCATTTGACACTATCTCATAGATATTATAAATAGATTTAGTTTATGACACTTTAAATGCATAGGTCATTCAAGTATTAAAAAATAGATGTAAATCTAAATATCATTTTCATGGAGATTGACAAGAATTGAATTGCCACCTACCCAAACTACTAAATATTTGCACTAATTGAACCATTAGGTAGACATTTTCATATACTAGTTAAAAGATAATAAAAATAAAAGAACTAAAACCTTACACAAAAATTCAATAGAAATCTAAAAATATAAATTGGACTAGATTAGTTCTTTTTATAGAAACTTATGCTGACACGAAGTATTCTGGTATCACTAATTTCGGTAAACTTCTTTATTGTGGCTTATTTCTAGAAAAAAAATTGAAATCTTTCATGCATATTTATCATGTAGCCTTAAATCTCTCCCTATTGTTACATATTTTACCACTTAGATAACCTTGCTTCCCTAGAAGTCTAAGATTTAAGTGGTTAGTGATAGTTTGAGCCATCTTATGAGAATTGGGTATTTTTTTTCTCAATACTTCATACTCATTTCTGATGACTAGTCTCTTGCTTCCCATGACATGGGTGTTACAAGTCTCTGCAAAAGGTTGGTACCTATTCCTTTAAATCTTAGAGAACTTTTTCTTCCCTTGATTGGATCAAAGCTAACAAGAGAATATCGATTGATCAAAAGATTAAGATGATATCTCTGATAATTTATCTAGAGAATCTATCCATTTTCTCATCTTTAAGAAAAATGTGGACTTATTTACATAAACTGACAGAGCTCCATTGTTCATCATTGTTAGCCTAATATATCCCTTTAATAAATTATTTACTAACCCTCATGAATCACTTTCTCTATGCCACTCAGAGGGCTCTCAGAAATAAGGGTAGGATATAATGAATTATGGGCATTCGGTACTAATGTTGGGAACAAGTTAATTGAAATTCAATACCAATCCATTAGATTTAACCTTTGCTTTCAAGAAACTCTCACTAATTTCTACAGAAAAGAACATGCTCAGCAGCTAAATCAATTTAATGAAAATTTTGCTTTGATATTAGTGAATTACAATCACCTATATATTATATAACATGAAGAACATTGTGATTGAAATTAACTAAATCATTTGTTTTTGTGTAATTTGTTCTGGTTTCAAAAATAATACAACTAATGATTCTTAAAAATTAAGCAATACTTATTCAGATTCATGCTTTTGACAAGTCGAGTTCCAGATCAAAAATAAAACAATAAAGAACAATGTTAATATAATCTAGATCTATACTAAAAGAAGAAAATTAAAAAAAAAATTACATATATCCACAACTACTAGTTTCATGATTCACCTCCCGAAATATTTTTTTGAAGAAGAATACACTTTTATATAGTATGTGCTAGCCCTTGCTTTTAAAATTTATTTTTGTATAATCCAAAAAGATTTGATCAACTTAGAATTCCATGTTGAGACCTCCAATTCTATGTTTCTTCCCATTTCACTATCATGACTGAATTCTAGTGTCAATACTAAATTATGATGTCACTAACAATTTCTGATATCATAATCACTTTTTGATGTCCTGACCAATTTTTGATATCCTAATTAATTTTTGATATTCTGACCAATTTCTAATGTCTCGACCAATTTCTAATGCTAAGACCAATTTTTTATGTCAGCCACTTCTAATGTCATGACTACTTTTTGATATCACAACCACTTCCGATGTCACGACTACTTTTTGATCTCACAACCACTTTCTGATATTTTGACCAATTTTTGATGTAATGACCAAATAATTTTTTTATTGCATGAATGTTGCTATTGTGACCAAAAGTTCTTGTTGCAACCTGAAATCTGTCTTGGGATTCTTTGCTAAAAGAATTCTTCGTCGTGATATCAATTTCCTTGTCACGACCTCATATAGTTCATTCTCTTGGTGGTGCCTGAAAAACACATTGAGACCAATTGTCTTTCTTATCTTGCGCTCTTTGTCACAACTTATTGTGTGTCATGACATAAATATTTTGTGTCGCAACACATAATATTGCCTTCACTTTCATCTGGTGTCATGACTATCATTCTCTTACTAGGGACCTGAGTGGCAATAACTTTATCTTTTTTTCTTCATGATGTTTGTTGCGACATTATTAATTGGTTAAAATTTTATTTTTAGTTTTTTTTCAGATTTTTTTCACCACAGAATTGAATCTAACGTGAAAAATTTGACATAACCAATTCTTGGATTTCTACTACAATTGTACTTCTTTTAATTGAAAACCTAAAAAACAATAAAGGTGAATTTCTAACATTTAACCATAAAATTCATCTCTTAAATATGAAAACATGCCAATAAAATGGACTAAAACATAATAGCTTTTTGGCTTATCAATAAGTAAATAGGTTTGTGTGTGTGTGTGTGTGTGTGTATTCAACTTATATATATATATATATATATATATGCATATATATAATCTTACACACACACGTACGCACGCATGCACGCACACACACACACACACATATATATATGTGTGTGTGTGCGTGTGTGTGTAAACTTATACATACATACATACATAGATACATATATATATATATATATGTATATATATGTATGTATGTATGTATAAGTTTACACACAGACACAGACACACACACACACACATATATATATATGAAAGATTTTATATATTTGTTTATATATATATATACACACGCGCGCGCATACATATATATATATATATATATATGTATGTATATATGTATATGTAAACTTTTATATATATATCTATATATAAACCTATATACTTTATATATAAACATATATACATACATACATACATATATATATATATATATATTTTCTTTATACACACGTACACAGAATTTTTTTTAGTTTACACATTTATCCTCACCCAAACTTTTGTGTGTTTGTGCGTGTGTGTGTGTGTGTGTTATATAGGATATATAGGTTTATATATAAACATATATAAACATATATATATATATATATATATATATATATACATACATACACACTTATATATTCTATAATTCACACACACACACACAAACTTTCTATATGTGTGTGTGTGTGTGTGTGTGTGTGTTTACAGACATAAATATATATAAATAATGTAAGAAAATCCCCAAGAAACTGCTTTTCATTTTCCAAAAAGCAAAAACTAAGGTTTTATTTACTCAAAACCATATTTTGTTTTAACAAAAAAACCATAGTTTTTAAAAGCCACATGTTTTCCACAAATCATCATTTTTTGATTTGTGTTGTTTTAAAAAACTACCCAAGATTAAAAAAAATATTGGCAATCTTTTGATTTTTAGAACCCAGAACGTAGATATATTGTGTTTAAAAATGACCAAAATTTAAAATATTTTTTTTGGGACCCACAAACATAATTTTTCCATTTTTTAATTTTGGGGGGGAGAGGGGCAATTTTGGATGTGCACATTTAGTAGACTTAAAATATAAATATTTTATATTTTTAGATAATGTATATTTAAAGTTTTTATAAATATGGATCCAAACTTATATATTTTATTTTTCAGAACCCTTTAAATAATTGTCCCTTTTTTTTTGTTTAGTGGTGAAATGTTGTGGCCAATGAATTGTTATTTTTATTTTAATTTATTTATTGTGATAGTATTTTAAAATGACCAAAACATTGTGTGGCATTATAATTAGGCATCATTGCCATGTTGCTCTCGGCAAGTTGTTGACTATATAAATAAGATGTTGGTAGCTATGTTACTTAACTATTACACAATAAGATGTTTCATGTTTTATTTATTTATTGTGTTTGGTAAAGAGCTCGCTCTTATAATTTCTTCTGGTAATTTAATTTCCTTATCTAGTCATTTTTGATTAACTAATTATGTTTGTAAACCAAGCCAAAACATCTTTGATCTCTTTAAAACTCTATTTTTGTTTAATTAAACTATTATTTATTTTTACTATAAACGAAATCAATATCCAATATGCTTTTGCTGGTTTAGATAATTAGTGTTTCCAATTGTGACAATTTATATGGCTTTTGCTTGGCCCAATAAAAAAAGGTGATTTTGAAGGGCCTATTGGTTTAGAAACAAAAAATTTATAATGAAGGGCCTATTGGGCTTTTTATTATTAAGCCAAGGTTTGTCTTGTTCTTCAAAACAAGAGTTCGTTTTAATTTGGGACTATTTTTATATGGCTTAACATATATTTGAGTATTTTCTTTTTGGTTTACTTACAATAATTTATTAAGAAGTCATAAATGATTAAATTCTCTTGATATTTTTTTTGATAAGTAATAATATTCAAATACCAAAAATTTTGTGCAAGCTGAGCTAGATTCAGACTATTACATTCCTTGCAAAAAACAATGCAAATCTCAAATTTAATCTTCCTAGGTAAGCTTTCCAATTCTTGGGTCTTGCCTTCGAACGATATTTTATTCTTTTCTTTCCGGGTGAAGTAAACTGCTACTGCGAAAACAGCTTTCCAAACCAAGTTTAAAGGGCTATCCACTGCATGCTGGGCCTTCATATCCTTGAAGATTTTTGATAAAATTTCAGCCTGATTCTTAATTCCCATCCAGCTTTTCAATTCATTCCATATAGTATTTGTGTAGCTGCATTTGAAAAATAAATGATCCATTGTTTCTGCGAGGAGGTAGAATGTACAGCTTGCATTTTCAAGTGAGAAAAATGTCATATGTTTCGTTCTAAGCTATTTGTGCTTTGATATCCAAAGATAGATTGCATGCTTAGATATATGTTTTTTCATCCATATCATTTTGGTCCATGCTTTCCTTTTTTTTTGCATGTTCCCATAATAAAATTATACCCTTCAGATATTAGTTTACTATTCCGGCCCCACGAATCCACTAAATTTCTTGCTTGCTCCTTTGATCCAGCTTTCTCTATAAAGATATTCCTTATTGAAATAAGGGATTTCCAATGAGGCGAGTCTTCCCAGATATTTTTATCATTAAGATACACATGGTGAACCCATTTTATCCATAACGTATCTTCCTTTCTGTTAATCCTTCAAAGAGTTTTAAGAAAGAAAGACTTGTTCCATATAGCAATATTTAGGAGGCCAAGGCCTCCCAACAGGATTGGCATGCATACTTTGGCCCAAGCGATTTTGGGCCTATATCTTCCTAGTTTAGGGGCTCCCCACATGAATCTTCTACAGGCATTTATAATATAGCTCGGGATAAGGAATATCGAGAACCAATATCCCTTGATACCTTGAATAACCGTACAAAGTAATTCCAACCTTACCACTATCGAAAGGAGTTTGCCAGCCCAATGATTAATGGTTGGGGTAATCTTTTTTGGAAGGATAGAGAATTAGGAAGTTAGAAGTCGACTCGAAGATAGAGGAACATCAAGAAATACAAAGGGGAGGGTATCCTCTTTATAACCCAAAAATTTCAAAATATCCATTTTAGCTTTTAGCCCGACTCCTCCAAAGAAGATATTCGATTGGAGGAGCTAACATTTAGGCCTGATACCTCCAAAAATCTCCTCAAAATATCAAGAATGAATTGATAGAATACCCTAAAATCTTTGAAATAATCTTATAAATTACATTACAACAAGATATAGGCCTATAGTCTTTAACCGTGGAAGCATGTGAAGATTTTGGAATCAAAGAGATGTAGGCATGGTTAAATTGCCTTAGTATTCTTTTGGAATGGAAGAAGTTATTTATCGCTTAAACAATATCGCACCCAATCACAATCCATGGGGATTTGAAAAATTTAGCCGAGAACCCATCGGGACCAGAAGATTTAGAATTACATTGAGATAAAAGTTTCCTTTATCTATTCGGGTGTGAAGGATAAAGAAAGTATCTTGTGATCTTCTTTTTGCAAAATCTTACCTCCACTTAGTATTTGGTCATCTATTTTCTCTACATTATTTGAAGTGCCTAGGAGACCATTGTAATATGATGCAAAAGTCTCCACAATATCTTCTTTAGAAGTAAAACAGCTTCTATCCTCCTTCTCAGTGGTTACAATTTTGTTTTTCTAGAATTTAGAACTCATTAGTGCATGGAAGAACTTCGTACAGGTATCTCCTTGCTTGAGGTAGGTGATTTTAACTTTTTGCCTAAGAAACAACAATTCAGCTTTTTCAAGCTTCCTTAGTTTAATTTTTCTAGAAATTTTCTCTTCCCTCAAGGCCTTGTCAGGGCACTTTAGAATTTCATTCTGCAGCTCTTGAAAGGCTTTCCTGGCAAGGATCACCCTAGAGCTGATATGAGCAAAATACTTTTCGTTTAAGCTTCTTAACGGGTCTTTCAACATTTTTAATTTGGTAACTAGTTAAAATATTTTCGACACTCCAATCCCTTCTTTCCAAATACTACGAAGTATAGGGATAGGATCAATATGTGAAAGCCACATATTACAAAATTGAAGGGGACCTTCCTTTGCTTATTATCCGGTTTAGTAGAAATCACCAAGGGGTAGTGGTCCAAAAAGACCCCTGGGGCTAGGAATCTCACATGACTTTCCAAGCATAAATTTGCCCACTCGTTGTTTACTATTGCTCTATCTAGTTTACTAGAAACCCTACCATTAGTCCAGGTGAAAAAATTTTCAGAGGAAGATAAGACTTCTTGACTTAAGTTTGAGGTGCATATGAGAGCGTTTTGGCACTCATAATTTGCTATCACTCTTCATCCCACTCTATCTAAACTAAAAAGTGGAGAATTAAAATCCCCTATCACAATCCATGGTGAGGTATTCATATTTCCTTTTTCTATTGAATCTTTTCGAAGTGCTTTCCTAGTCACAATAGAGTGCAAGCCATAGATAACCGAGAACCTAAAGGATAAGCCATTCACTTTGTCTCGTTCCTGAAGGTATATGTGTTGCGGCATAGAAGAGATAGTTTCTAAGCTTGTCATTTGGCTATCCCATAGAATTAGAATCCTACCATTATTATGCGTAGAAAAGTTATCCAGGGAGTTGTAATTCTTAAATTTTGTCTTCATAAGCCAAGATATCTTCTCACTACTTAGCTTTGATTCTATGATAGCAAAAATATCTATCCTATAGGTGCTAAAAAACCTTAGGATTTCTCTATGCTTTAAGGGGCAATTAAAACCCCTGACATTCCAAAAGGCTATCTTCATCATCAATTCCACTACCTTTCCCCCCGTAATACTCGAGTGTAACTATCTGTTTTATATTTATGCAGCATTTATCATGACATATCAATGAAATCCCAGCACCAATGTAGTATTGCCCCTTTAATACCGGTAGATATTCCACCCTTGTAACATATACCACCCTTACATTTGAAGCTTTCCAACATAGTGCTCCTCTCCCCTTGCCTATGATAACATGATTAAAACTACCCTTGCACAATGTTCCCTTCTCCTCACATGGCAATGCCTCATCTTTTACACATAAACTCTCCCCACAATTTCGCTTATTACAGATCGTGTTTCTACCCTTACAAAATATTTTGCATCCCTCATATGACAATGTCTCTCTTTTAATACATAAGCACTCCCCCAGTTCTAGAAATTACAATTTGTGTTTCTACCCTTACAATTTATTTCCCATACAATGGCCTCACTTTTAATGTTACATTTATAATCATTCAACTCAATTACATGGCATCCCTTCCCCTGACTCCAGAACCAAATAAAATTTCTTAGGGATGTTTTTTGCCCATATACCGCCCATACATACGCCAGTGCCTCACAGAGAACCCCTAGATGATCATGCATTAATGAGTTTTCCACTAGATAGATAGATATTCGGGCACCCACCAATGGAATTATCTTTCTTCTTCTCCCCATTGTTTTTATGGAATAACCACCATGCACTACATTCTACCCCCGCTATACTGCCCTTACATTGAGATCCCTCCTCGCACTCTCCCCTTTCAGTACATGCATATCTCAAACATTGCATAGATTTGACATATTCCAACCCAAAAATACTCACATACAACGAGATTCCCATCCCTCACAAATTGCTTCCCTCTTTATATAATGCTCTCTTACCACCTTGTTCCCCTCTTGGCTCCAAGATGCTTTATAGTATCGATTAAGTTTAGCCTATATGTCATCCTTGTTCCCACGATTGAAGCCCAACACCTCGTATATACGTGTGTGTCGATTATCCAATTAGTACAAAAGCCTATTTGAGACAGCTCTGTGCCTTTTTTGTTTCAGTAGCTATTCATAAAATTAGTTTTATGGCACACAATTATCCATACGTCTTTACTGGGATGTCCCCAGAGCCTATGACCTCTCTTCTTGTGGTAGTATAGATCTATACGAATTACATCACATCTATAATTTCCATTTACAAAACCCGCATACATTTCTTCATGTACATTATGCCTCCTATAACAAATAACTTCTACCCTTACCGTTGAAAACTTGTATATTTCCAAATAGAGAGTTCTCCCAGGCTCTTATAGGCTTCTCGTATACACAGTCATCCATACAAGCTGTTTCCAGCTAGGTATTTTAAAAGTCAGACTGCTTGGTGCAAGCCTATTTTCTCTGCTACACTTTTGGCCGTCCATAGTTATACATGTCATCATCCAAGATAATTTCCCTAGAGATGCCCCCACCTCGCCCCAAATATCCCTTAATAAAAGTTTGTGTGCATGAGAGGGGGTAATTACATTTTCCTTGCTCCTCCATCCTAGGCTCCAACATAAATGAAAAAAATCTTCTGAGAACACATTTTTTGAGGGGTTGAGTTCCCATGAATACCATCTATGGTGGGCCATGAGGGGCAAGGCCCTTAACTGTTGCATCCTTCATCCTACTTTTATTCCTTTTGTTAAGAGATGGGCCTTCTCTAGCATTAGCTGGGTCCCTCTTTTTCCTCCTTGATTTGACCATTGTGAAGCCATCGCTTACCCCATCATTTGTTCTATTTCTTGGCAGAGGAGATAAGTTATTTTCCTTTGAGGGGTCCTCAAAACATTGACCCTCTTCAAGGGGAGAGCCAGACACATCTTTTTCCTTTGCTCGATCTTTGGAATATATGAGATCTTTCTCTTCCGTATGGCGATTGCCTTCTTTGCATTCACTTCCTGACTACAGCAGGATGGTTGAGACACTCCCCATTGGCAAGTCATATGGATGCTATTCTTCTTCCATAGGAAGGGCTATTTTCTGCTCCTTCTGCTTTAACTGTAGGCTCTAAAGTGGATTTATCTACCTTTTGCTTTCCTTTCATTCGACAACCCTTTATTGAGTGCCCAAATAGAGAACAAAAATTGCAAAACAAAGGTAGGTTTTCATATATAACAGGCTGGTTAATACATGATCCATCCGGAAACTTAAAAGAAATTTCCACTAATAGTTTCCGATTTAAATCTACTTCCACTAACACTCTTGCAAAAGTAATTTTCGAGATGTTCATCATAAGTTTGTCTATGTGTAGGGGTTGGCCGAGGCAACTAGCTACCTTACTCAATCCCACTAAATTCCAAAGATGGATAGGGAAGTTGGGAAATTTAACCCATATCAAAATGTTGGTCATTTCTTATAAACCATAGTGGAACCCGACTGGAAGTGGTTTGACGTACAAAGGCCGACCAAAAACAAGGAAGGGTCCATCCTTTAAAACTTCTTCCATTTCCACAAAACTCTTAAACTTAAACACCATCCAGTCGCTAGGGTGCTAGATAATTTGCGGAGCAAAACCCCATTGTTCTTTCATAAATCTTTTAAATAAGATTTTCCCTAGGTTTTTGGTTACGAAGTAGCCTACTAAGCAATTTTCTCAGTGCTCTATTCCAATGAGTAAGTCACTTTCATCATAGCAAGCACTGCCCACTTGACTAGGAGGATATATGCAAATTTCGTAGTATTAGCCAATGCCCTATTTCCTGCAAACAAATTCCTCCAAGGAGCATTATTTTTCCCGAAGGTTTTGGGGATAGGGAATTGTTTATTCATGTTTCCCCCATTATGGTGCTCACTAGTATTAACATGCGTTTCTGTCTTAGGCATTTTAGGCCTCCATTCCTTCAAACCCCTATTTCCATAGCGATTGTGAGTGTTTTCATTCCTTGTCCCAAACTTGCTCGTATGGTGACAACATTCTGCCATGCCACTAGTTATATTATCATAGGGTAGAGGCTAATGAGAGCCTTTGTTCATTTCATTCCAAGCATGGGTGTTATCATTTGAACATTTCAAAGGGTTGTTGTCACATTCTATCTCATCTAAGTCTCCCTCAGCAGATCTACCCTCTTCATTGTACATGTTTAGTAAGGGGTCCAGTTGCTTGTGACTAGTGAAATCACAATTACTCAAAGGTGAAATAGAGCTAGTGGAGTTATGAGAGTGAAAAATTACGCTGATCACTCATTTTAAAAATATCAATATTTCTATTCAGGAAATCATATTTATCAAAAGAAGTATCCATCATTCTAGAAATTCCAATTTTAGCATGTGATTTTATCATTTTCAAGGAAGAAGAGGGGGAGTTGCTTGTATTCGAAGTGTATTCTTTAACGGAATGAGTAGACGTACCTTTTTCACTAGCATAATCCGCCACTGGTTGAATTTTTTGGCCTTCGTAGGTATTCGGTAGTTGGAGATTCTTGTTGCAATCATTCGGGAGGTCATTTTTAGCATTAGAAAGCTCATTAACATCACAATTAATATGATATTTCTCCTTTGTATGAGAGGAGGAAGAAATTTTGTGTGATTTTTCAACCGATTCATTCATAATCTTACCGAATATAATTTTCCGAATACCTCCATCGTCGATTATGCATTATGGTGCATCAGTGTCCCTTTCCGAACATACTACAAGCCATTTTCTTTGAGAATGGCTTGTGTTTCCATCCCATAGCTTCAGAGGAGGCGAGGTAGATGTTTTGGCCTTGGAGGGGTTATCGGTGCCTTCTAGGTCATCCTCGGTTTCCATGTATTTGGAAGCCTCAATCGGTCATGTGAATGCCATTTTTATATGTTAATAACTCCAGCAAAATGCATCTAAGTTGCAGAACTTTAGAAAAAAAACATTCCACTACCCAATTCTAAGCCTTCCAAGGCTAGAAATTAGCAAAAATTGAAAGAATTTGGAAAAAAAATCAAGAGGAAAGAGGGGAGAGAGAAAACCGTGAATTTTTTCCAGACCTAAATGACTTAAACTAAGGTTCGTATAATCTTTTTATAGTGATAAGCTCCACCATTTGCACATCCCCATACCCTAGAAAACTCTCATTTGGCCCAGGTGCTTGAGAGGTTTTTTTAGGAGGCACAGTTCCACTTACGCAGAGTGGGATTCGAACTCGAGTCCTCTCCACTGGAATACCTCTGCCTTTGCAACTAGTACAAAGACTTCATTTGTATGATTAAATTCTCTTGAGATGTGTTTTTACAATAACTATGGGGGGAATAAATAAGTGTAGATGCATTTATTCAATGAGAATGGAATAAATAGGTGTAGATGTGTTTTTACAATTGGAGTGAAATAAATAGTGTAGTTGTGTTTTTTTTCAATGAGAATGGAATGAATAGTTTAGTTGTGTTTTTTCAATGAGAATGGAATGAAGAGCTAGATTTGTTTTTTCAATGAGAATGGAATGAATAGGTATAGATAAATTAATAAAATGAAAATGTTATAACCTCTAATTCATAGTATTTGTACGAATGACTATAATTTAAAACTAACAACTATAGATTTTTATAACACTTAACTAGGGCTTCTGAGTTAGAAATAATAGGCTTATGGCCAACTTGATTCCGACTCAAATTCAAATTTTTGTTGTTTTAGTTCAGTTGTAAAGAGAGCTAAACTAATTTGAAATAATAAAATTTAGAATAATAAAATATGTGATTATATTACAGTACAGTCAAACAATTATATCACGATGTGAAAAGAAAGATAAAGCCTAAAAAATGAGTAAAAATGATTTAAAAGATATGTATTTTATGATTGCCTCCACTATTCGACACTATATAAGTAGTAATACATATCAATATGTTGTGATCAAATGATTGCAGTTAAGTTATGAGAGAAACTCGAATCTATAATTGAAAATACATTTAAATATAAAATATTGATCATTAGATGTCTTGTTAACTTGAAATCAAAGACAAATTTTTAATATTAACACACTTTAATCTTTTCCAAGGTTAGTGAACTAAGTTGTATCATTAAGATGCTTTTTTATAATGAGCTATTTGCTTTTCTAATGTTGAGCTTATTTTTAGATAGTTATTATAACTTTGTAGTTATTTTTGAACATATTACCGCTAGGATGTATTGTATTTATGCTTGTTATCGTAAAAAGCATATTGTCTTAAAAAACAAGTAGAAAAGAGAAGAACGAAGATTATAATGGTATTCTTATTTATGAAAGATCTGGTTAGATTAGAATAACACTAGGCATACATAAATTGATAGAAAAACATATTTTTCTAAGATATTTCACAAAATAGAAAAGTAGTCAAGTATTACCACTATAAAAGGATGATATATATATATATATAAAGACTATAATTCATGGAAAAGACTACAACAATAGCGCACAAGAGGAGATAAACATAAGAGAGCAGCTAATATCACTTTAGAAGATATCTTGAAATTAGTTAGAGATGATAATTCCACAAATCTAGTATCTTAGAAGAGTGATTGGATTATTAACTCAAAAGCATCATTTCGCATCGCACCACATATTAATTTCTTTATTACATATACCCCTTGTGATTATAATCTTATAACACATTAAAGATGGGACATCATAAATCTTTGATATGGAATATATTTGTTTGCAAATTTTGACAAGATATTAATTGTGAACCTAATGTCTATAGGTATACTGGGTGTCATAGAATATATGAGACATTTTGGTGATGATTGGTGAAAATTAGCCAATGGCTCATTTGTCATTATGAAGGGGAAATGTGAGTGTTTAACGATCAGATAAATATTTTTCACCAAAAGAATAATATTTATCACTCTCATTGGAGACATAGTTATGTAAGTGAAAAAGGGCCTCCATCTTCTAGCTCGAAGGGATATTCTATTATTTGACCATGGATCTTCCCTTGAGGAGTGTATAGAGTGCATGGATGAAAAAAGTCAATGAACATTTTTTTACTTTCTTCCACCCTGAGAAGTGTGAATATCATTGATCATATTAATATCAATCTTTGCTTTATGCATACTAGAACACTTGGTGTAGCCCATTACTTTATCACATTCAATGAAAATCACTCTAGCAAGGTGTGAGCATTTATACTAAAAAAAAAGATCATGTCATTCTTATCTTTTAAAATTTTTATACTAGAGTTGAGCAAGATATCAATAGGAAACTAATCTTTATACATTCTAGTAACATTGGAGAATATAGAGGTCAATATGAGAGATATTATGTATCACAAGATATTAGAAATGAAATATATTAGCCAAATTTCCTCAATTAAATAGCATGACTGAGAAGATGAATTGAACTTTTGATGAGCAAGTATAGTACATCCTTTTCATGTGCATCTTACAATAGAATTTTGGAAAGAAGCTATATGTATGGCTATTAATGTAATCAACATGTACCTTGTCACTACCCTGAATAGAGATCTTCCTAATAAAATTTAAACATAAAAAGATATCTTATTTGATCAATTGAGAGTATTCAACTATAAAGCTTGCATTCATATCCAAAAAATAAATGATTAAAACTTAATGATATTGTATATCCAACCATCTTCATTGGTTATGAACATGAAGAGTGTTCAGGTATAGATTATGAGACTAGATGTCCAATAAGTTTGTTTCAAAACATATATGTGATTTTTATGGATTACTAATTAGTAGATGATAATCATCATAGTATGGAGAAAAGTGATCTCATAGAGATTCTTATTGGCATAGATCTTATGTCAGTTCCTACTTGAGATCAATTAGATAAAGGGAGAGATATTAAGTAGCCACCTAATGATTCTGAGCCACAAAATTTATCTAAATGATTATTTTCCTTAAGATATATCTTTTTAGGAGGTGAGGGACCATATTCTAACTAAAACTTGGTAGGGCAGAATTGGTCATCATGATATATCTTAATAATTGCTAAAATATCATCTTGGCCCCACTAGTTATCCTCTAAATTCTATAATTATATATTATTCATGGATGCATGTAAGTCATATATTTTTCAGGAGGTCATCTCTTTTGAAAACAAATAGAAATGACTTCAAATTATTAAGAAAAATGAGCACTGAAAATAGATGGTTTTTCAAACTAAAACTCAAAAATGATGATTTCCAATTGAGATAGAAGGCCCAATTAGTAGTGAGAAGGTTTTATCAAATAAAAGTAGTCAATGTTGATGAAATATTTTCTCTCATAGAGAAAATATCTTTTATCCGAGTAGTTCTAGGTTTGGCTTCCAACTTTGATTTAGAAATTGATCAACTAGATGTGAAGACAATATTTCTTCATGGTGACCTTCATGAAACTCTCTAAATTGATTAGAGTGTCTCTTAAAGGTACAACTTGAGAAATTCATAATGAAAGAAAAATAAGATTTTATATGCAAATTGAAAAAAAGCTTGTAAGGTCTTTAAAGAGCTACTAAAAATAGTACAAAAAATTGATTATTACATGGAGACTAATAACTTATAACATACTTTTTGTGACCAATATGTATTTATTATTCATCAAGTTGGTGATGACTAGCTTATACTTTTATTGTATATTAATAACATACTAAACATTTACAATAATAGAGTTTTTTTTTTTTTGACAAGTTTAAAGGAGAGCTATAAAAAGTCTTTTCTATGAAAGACTTATGTTGAATCAGACATATTCTAGAATAAACATCTAGGATATGCCTTCTAGGGCCTAGGCATATTTAGTTATCTATAGAATAGTACATCCATAATGTTTTTGAGATATATTTTATAAAAAAAAAGTACATCAGTCTCACTCTCGACCCGTTTAATATTTTAAGCTAAGTATCGAGCATAGTATTAAGATTGTTGAGGTAAGAAGAAATGTGAGTCATATTTCCTTTTCCTCAATTATCAATTGTCTTATGTATGTTATAGTCTCTAATAGACAAGATATAATACACATTGTTGGAAATATCAGTCATTTTCTCTAGAACCTAGCTATGTAATTATATTTGAGCTATAGTGAAATTTACCTTGACATATTTATGAAAGACTTCTCGACTATCTTTCTACCTTGGCAGGTTAAAACTCACATTTTTTAGATATATTGATTCTAATATGGCTGGTGATTTGGATTTGCATAGATCAATCTCAAGTTATATAATAATCTTTGGAGGGAGAGAAGTACCTTGACAATTTAAGCTACAGAAGTATATTGTATTATCCAAAACTGAGGTTGAGGTAATTTCACCTACTAAAGCTTGCACAAAAATTTTATGGATAACAAATTTTTTTACAGACTTAGAATACGACATGATAAACATACTATATGGCATGAGAGTCAAAGTGATATATATTTATCTAAGAATTTGACTTTGCATTATATATCGAAGCACATTGATGTATGATATCATTAGATATGAGATATATCTGATGAAAAATTAGTTATACTTGAAAAAAAATAAACAAAAAATATCACCAATATATATACTAATCATTATTATCATCTGAATTTTATTTCTTTATGTTTTTTGCTGATATGTATCAGAACAATGAGAAACTTTCGTTTTTTGATGAGGCGCATGTGGTTCCTCTTAGATGGGGGGAAGACCCTATCAAAACTAGTTTAAAAAATAAAAAAAATACAATGGTTTGATGGGTTTGGGTTTTTCAAATAGATAGAGAGAATATAAGAGGTTCTCTCTTAGTTTTATCTAGTGTGCATTTTTATAAAAAATTAAAACAATGTGCTACATTTTTTCTTTCCAATGCATGTGATTTTTCTTTTGGACATGTGGGGGTTGCCACTATTGTGTTGTTGTGCTGCTACTATATTGTTGTTTTGTTGTTGCATAGTTGGTATCAGACTAAATTTCAAAGAGCTAAATCAAATATTATTGAGTTTTTAATTGATAATTTTTTGACACTCCTCTTTATCTATAAATGAATTTTAAATCAAATATTATCTATATGAAGCATAGATAATTTTCTAGAATGATTTCTAGAATGATTTCTAGAATTAACCTAATAAATAATGCCTGATAATTCCTAAAAGATTCTTTTCAAAAATCTAAGGCTTAAGTTATTATTCTGATTGTCTGAATTATAAGATTTTATATTCTCCAAAAATTAATTTTCATTCAAAATAGAATTTTTGGGTATTGTATGTTTGATAGAATTTCACACGTTTAAATAATTCTTTAACATATATTATTCGTATTAGTATTATATATTCTACTTTAATTTTTGGGATTTCACAACAATAGGAATTCCTCAGCATGAGATGTGACATGAATTAGCTAAGTGCAATGAAGAAAAAATGAGGTAGAAGTTGTTGAGACAAAATTTAGCTTACTTTTATTACCTTCCAACGAATTTCATATATTTTATGTTCTTGTAAATAAATGTCTATCTCAATTATTTCTTGAACTTTATTCTCTTTTAATTTGTCTGAAACAATTTTGTTTTATTGTATTGATTTTTAAAATCTATTAGAAATATGAAATTACATCAAAAGTATTTTAATTTGTAATACCTTTGGAAGTAATTAATATTGGAATTATTGAAAATATGCAATGAAATTTATTCCCCTACATTGTGGTATCAAATAATTTTATTGACAAATATATTGAAATTTTCGAAGTAATTGAAAAGCTTTTGTTAGTTTGATTTTAATAATTTATACAAAGAATCATTTGCAATAAAGATATTCTACTTTTTATCTATATGCTAATATTAAAATTTATTTACAAAATTAAATAAGCACTATTTAAACACAATTATTTTTGCAAAAGAAGAATAAACAAATTGCAAACATTTGAAATTTCATTTTTAAAATAATATTTTAGATATAAGCATAACTTTAGTGTTCTTTATGATCCCATTCTTTAAATAAAAAACATGGAAGAAGATCATAGAACATTTATAGATTTTTAAAATACTTGTCTAGGGCTTTTGGGTTGGAGCATGTAAGACCTATCTTAACAATATGATATCTAGGGCTGTAACTTGTGGGTTTGGTTGGGTTGAGGGCCAACTTGAATCCAATCCAAATTCTTACTATGCATCAAACCCACCTTATTCCAACTTGTGCTTGCCAATGTGAAACCAACCAAGTTTGCAATAATAAAACAATGGGCATACTATCTGGAATTCTTTCCTAGATCCTTGTGTCATCCCATATTTTGCTATTGAATAAGCATTTCAAAAAATATCCCTAATAGATTATGTGTTTAGATGCAACTCACACTACATGCTTTAAAGACATAATGGAAGAACATCTTTCTTTCTAAGTTTCCATGGCATAGCCATCCACAATAAAACTGAGTACTTTGAAATGCTTCTACCATTTCAATTGATGTACTCCAGTGGCTTTTATCATTATCCATTGCTACACAATGCTTTGAAGTGATGACTCCCAGTTGTGGAAGCTCCCCACAAAAATCTTTGGCAAAGCCCCCTTGATGCCATTAATAACCATACATGGAATTTTTAACAAAAGGTAGCCAGTACATTATATTCCTTGAATGATATATTTGAGAAGTTCTATCCTTTCAAAAATTAACAGAGTTTTTCCTTGCTCAAAGGTAAATTTTAGAAAAAATATTACTAATAAGCACAGTAAATTACAATGTGACAACCCGAAATGAGAATAGAGGAACCATAAAAAACATAATTGGAAGAGTACCCTTAGCAAATCAAGTTAGATTAATGACATTATTCTTAACTTCACTAGCAACACTTTAAAATAATAAATATGACTTTGTTGGTTTTAGAATAAGGCCTGATTAAGTTGAAAATTCTTTAATATCCTTTATTAATATAGCCACCAAAGATTGATTTTCTCTAGAAAACAACGTAAAATTTTTAGAATACATAATATGGTATTACATGATTATTGGCAACCAAGGTGAAAAGAGAGCTTATTGCCAATATGTGCTCGCCTAAGGAGCCAAGAAAGGTATTCCTTACATATTGCAAAATGATACGAAGAAAGAGGATCCCATTTTATTAACACTCTCTTCCCACACACACAAAAAATAATGAAGACAACCATTAATAGAAATAAAATAAGTAGTGGTCCATTTTCATGTGTAATTCTTATAGAAATCCTTTTCATAGCTTATCATCTAAGCAAGTTTTGGGTTAGGAGAAAGTTGTTACTTATCAACCTACCTTTATAAAAGTATGTTGGGCATACCAAATTAAATCAATGAGGATTAATTGACATCTTGAGCTAGAAGCATTTAGATCACTATATAGATGACATTGCAACAAGAAAATAGCTAATAATCACATTGTTAGGATGCAATTGATATTTTAGGGATCAAATCTATATAAGTATGATTGATTCAACATAGATGATAACTCACAGTAACCAATTCTTGGATAGTATCAACTAAGTCCATTCCAATGAGATTCCATGCCATTTTGAAAAACTTAGAAGAGAATCTCAATTTTTAAAATGTACATTGTTTAGTTCCTCCCTGGAGAAAGATAAATTTAATTTTGCTTTATGGCCTTTTATTAAAATATGGCCAACATGTATCACCTCTTTATGGATGTGCCTAGTCATAGTGGAGAATAAGAGTCAAGAAGATTTATAAAAAAATGTAATGAACTCTCCCAAAATCTATTGTAGAGAGATAGAAAATCACTTTTCATTTTCATAATTTTGATGATTTTACTCCATTGTGTCTTAGATCTAATGAGATAGTGAATGAATTTGGTATATTTATTACTTTATCAAATATATTTACAAGTGACTTTTTGTCTATAGATTAGTATTTCAGCCTCATGGAGTTTTTTAAGCTTAGTGCTTAGTACCCCATCAGCTAAATGACATTATTGAGGAAAGGACAATAGGTCAAGTAGTACTATATGAAGCTCTTGTCTTGGCATCCAGACCTTAGATGAAATTGTTGACATTTTGATTAATGAGATTATCAATTGAATATATCTGATTTCAAATTATTCTCAATGATTGAGTTTTTAACAATATATTTAAAATGTTAAAGATTTTTTATGGAATTGCGATTAGATACTCAAGATATATGATTTTTTTTGTCAGTAAGTATTTTTTAGAATATTTGTTTAAACTATGTATGATGAAATATATACTCGTTAACTCACTACTTAATCCAAGTGTAGACTTGTTAATAAATATGTGGTAAATTATTATTATCAAATTTAGTGTATAGATAGATTACTTGTACATAACAATGACAAAAATTATTTATGAGCTCAAGTATTAATCACTTCTAGAAGGAGACAAACTTATCATTTTAGAGGTTGATTACTTTTTACTATGGCAACCAAATAGATTGGCATATTATTATTGATCTAGTGGGTCATGAGTAGACAAAATATATTGAGTTATTTCATATGAGAAATGATTTAGGATGGTTTAATAATTATCATTTATTTGATGACCAATAATCAAATTGTAGACATTTTTACAAAAAATACTTAGAGAATAACAGACATTTTCATGTCTTTAAGTTATTTTCTTTATTTTATATTTTTCTTTTTATGAGAGCACCTGATATATAGGCTTCCCCATCCATTATATACATATATCATTTTATTATTTTAAAGTTTAATAATAAAATGTGTATTTTTTTTTCTCCTTTGTTTTTTTTCCTTTCTCCCTTTTCCCTCCTATCTAAGTTGAACTTAGCTTCAAGAATCACCATTGTTACATTATCTCATATTATCTAGAGTTTCAATTCTACTAGGTCCCAAACCAAACATTATATTTGTTTATTTGTTTTGTTAATTTTGACATGATTTGGGTAAGATTTGTTTCAAATTAACATTTTTTAATGAACTAAATTATAAATATTTTCATTTTATATTCGATCATTATCAAACTTTTTTGTTTATGTGCATTGTGATGTGCATGAATAGTTAGTATAATATTTATTTATACTAATTGTATTTTATAATTATCAACACATATGTGGCATTATATTTAGGAGTAATTAACATGTTACTCTCATCTTTAATGATAACTATATAAATAATTGTTGGATAGCTTATTTTTCAATCAAGGTATTGTAATAACAAGTTTAATTAATTATTTATTTTATGCTTTAAGAATTTATCTCACTTAGAATCATTGGTGTTAATATTCATTCTTGAAGTAGTCTTTTTTTTTTATTTGAATAGTATCATTTGTTTGTTTTGTCAGATTACATGTATTTTTTATCGTTTTTAAAAAGCATTATTAATTTAATTACACTTTATTGTTGATTTACTAATTTATTATTCACAATTAAAAATCATTGTTATGTAATTTACTTAGATGTAAAAACTTTTTTGGGATATAAAGTATATCTTGTTGTGTGGTTTTAATGTCAATGGATTACTAAGCAATAAAAAATTGATATCTTGTATTTGGAATCGGTGAACTTAATTACTGTTGTTCATTTGGATGCAAAATTGTCCAATGGTGGGTATGCCCGAGTTAGGTAGACCAATTTATTTATTTTGTTAGTTTTATTTTTTTTATGAAGGTTGAAGTAGTATATACTAAATACTTAGAATATAATCTCATGTGTTGTTAAAAAAAAACATAAAAACCTTTGTGAAAATGATAAGAATCCCATTTTCACATAGAGGGCGGGTGCCCTTTTGGATGGAGAGTGCCCATATCTATTTCCTTTAGGAAAAGCGAGACTGATCTTGATTTTTTGAGGTGCAAAGTGCGTGAAAAAAAGGGAGAATTATGTTTTGGGGTGTTTCCCCGTAAATTTTTAAGATTTAGAAACTAAAATTTTGATATTTTTAAAAAAGTCACAAAACTAAAAATAAATTAAAAATAAGAGTACCCAAATTCGTAAGTCCTAAACTACCCTCTCCCCTACCCCTCGCCCCTTCATTGCCCTCACCACTAGTACTAGCCCCTCCGTCGTCCTCGCCCATAGTCCTCGCCCCTCGCCCTTGCTCTTGCCCTCGCCCTCGCCCTCGCCCTCACCCATCTATCCTTGCCTGTCTGCCCTCACCTCTTGCCCCTCTCTTCCCACCCCTCTTCCCCTATCAGTCTCCATGAGCTCCGTCGAGCTTCAGCGAACTCGACATGGAGCTCCCTCGAGCTTCTAGAGCTCGATGACAAGTTCCTGGAGCTCAACCGAGAGCTCCATTGAGCTAGACCAAGTTCGTCGTCAAGCTATTGGTCATGCTCTAGAAGCTCGATGGAGCTTGACGCCAAGCTTCTAGAGCTCGACCGAGAGCTCCAAGAGCTCGACGGAACTTTCGGTCGAGCTCCTGGAGCTCGACGTAGCTCTTGGTCTATCTCCTAAAGCTCAAAGAAACTTAATGCCGAGCTCCTGGAGCTCGACCGAGAGCTCCATCGAGCTTGTCGTTCTAGTTCTAGGAGCTCTCAGTCAAGCTCTAGGAGCTCGATGGAGCATGACTTCGAGCTCCTAGAGCTCGAAGGAGCTCTCGTTCGAGCTCCATGAGAGCAACCACGAACTCTGGAAGATCGATGGAGCTCGTGGTCGAGCTACATCAAGCTCGATGGGAGAGG
This sequence comes from Sapria himalayana, assembly GCA_029783825.1. Lineage (NCBI taxonomy): Eukaryota > Viridiplantae > Streptophyta > Magnoliopsida > Malpighiales > Rafflesiaceae > Sapria > Sapria himalayana. The sequence goes on from JAREIK010007045.1 coordinate 445,750, forward strand.
GCGAGAGCCAATGAGAGAGGGCGAGGGTAGTTTAGGATAAGCATAATAAAGTGTACTAAATTTCAATATTTTAAGATTTTGGTGATTTTTTTTCTAACTTAAAAAGATAAGTTTCAAATTCTTAAATTTTTCTAAGGAACACCCCAAAACATAATTCCCCCAAAAAAATTCATGATGTCTTGTGTTTTTTTTAAATGAGTAGAAAAAATAGTTTTTCTAGGTAGAATATTTTGGCATAGTAAATGTTTTTGCCATTTTCCATTTTTGGTTTTTTAAAGTTCAAGAAACTAACTCACAAGGTTCTCTCTCCACTCTTTCTCTCCCTCCTCCTGACATTGATTTTATTTTTGAATTTAGGTATTTATTTGTTTGTATTTAAATTACCATATGTGTACATTGATGTGATTTTTTTTTGTGCATTATGTATGTAGATTTTATATATAATCACAACGTATTATAATCTCAGTGTGTGCGGTGTGGATACTATTGGTTTTTATTTTTTGTGCAAGAGTGTATTCCATAAGGAATTGAAGCTTTTCGACAATTTTAAAAAATTGAAAGTTATAGACAGAATCTTTTCATGAGTCAAGAAATAGCTATGCTATTATGTTGTTCATTCCACGCAGTAAATCTAACGAACTAATCCTATTGTCTAAAGAATAATGTGAAAATAGATCTAGAGCATTCACCCCAAAATCTCTTGTTTATTTATTTATATTGGATTTTGATCTCTATAATTTTATATCCTGGAATATACTTTTGGTCCAAAATATAATTATGGGCATAATGTACTTCATGGACTTCTAGTAAATGTGAAGATTTCTTTAGCATTTATCATTCGATTTAGCATTATTGTTACTTGAATTTCATTTTTTTATTGGTTGTATCTTTCATACTTTTTGTAATGATGTTTTTTTATTTTGAGTTTTTTTTTGTTATTTACTCAACCATTATTCCTAGTACTTTGTAGTTTCGATTAAATCATGGTCCATAAGTCCTACCCCAACAACTAGTATCAGACCAATGTTTTGATTCCATCAAAAAATTAGACTCTGAAATTTTATTGAGGAAGATGTTTGTCATTGATATTATGATGATATTCGGTTTATTCATTATTATTATATTGATATTCGATTATTTCGATATCAATGTTGTGATTTCAAACATATTTCAAAATATTTTTGTTTAGATTGATTACTTGTGGCCAATATTATTCTTTATTATTATGAAGTATCACTTTGTAATAATAAAGTTAACTAGGATCAATTATTCTATTTGGAAAAATTGAATGTGTGATTCCTTGTAGTCAAATAGTTGAATGATATAATGAGGAAGAAAGAGAAAGATGAAAAGTTAAAAGAAGAATAATGGAAAGATCAACATTTTCGGGTTGCCTCAATAATTTAGTAATGGATAAGTAGTGATACTTATCAACATGTTATTAAAGAAATGAGGGCAAACAAGCTATGAGAGAAGCTATCATCTATATTTGAAATTAACATGTTAGAAATGTAATGTTGATCATCATACATCTAGTTTAACCTGAAGTTTAAGGAAAGTAATCTAATGTCGGCACACATCAATATCTTTCAAAGACTAGTGAATCAACTCTCATCCATAAAAATAGTCATGAAAGATGAGCTATTAGCTTGTCTAATGTTAAGCTCACATCTTGATAGTTGAAATAACTTTATAGTTTTCTTGAGCATATCACCACATGGAGGTCTTATGTCAATACATGTTGTCTCATAAAATTTATTATTCAAAGAAGCAAGGATAAATGAGGGGGAAGCTTCTCATGGTATTCTCATTTTTGAGAAGTATGGTAGGAGAATTATGAGGACACATAGCTTAAAGGAAAAACTCATTCTTCTAAAGGCAAATAAAAAAGTAAACAAGCACTAAGTATTATCACTATAACAAGTTGGGACATATGAAAAAAAAACTATTATTCTTGGAAAAGAATACAACAATAGAATATAAGAGGAGAGAGACTCAAAAGAGGGACAAATGTCATCTCAAAAGGTGAATTGATGTTCGTTAGTGATGATAATTCTACTAATATTATATATCAGAAGATTGATTGGTTTATTGAATCAGGAGTGTCATTTCATATCACCCCACACATTAACTTTTTTATTGCCTACACACATGGTGATTATGGTACAACAAAGATGGGTAAATTTGAGACATCATAGATTTTAGGCATCAGAGATATTTATCTGTATATGTAAATAGGACATCAGTTGGTGTTGAGAGATGTTCAGTATGTACTGAATATTTCATATTTATATGAACCCGAGATCTATTGGCATGTAGATGACATGAGATATATTTGGCATTTTGGTGATAACTGGTGGAAGCTAGTCAAGGATGTATTAGTCATTATGAGGGATAAGAAGGCAAGTACTTTATATGCCACTCATGCAAGAGTGTCTGGAGATCATGCAAATATTGTACATCATAAGAGCAACATTGATCTCTAGCATATGAGACTTAGTCACGTGAGTGAGAAGTGCCTTCAACATCTAGCAAGATGTGACAAATAGGCAGTGCCATATTGGCATGGCCTTGCTATTGGTAGCCTAGTCGAGCCACCATACCGTGTTGGGCATGGCATGGTATGGAAGTCATGTCTTGCTAGGCATGACATGACTCAATAATGGTTAGCCTAGCATGGCCCATCCGGCCCACGTCTGGCCAGATTCGAGTTGGGTTGTGCTGGGCAGTGTTGGTCCATGTTGAATCTGGCTAGTTTGGGCCTAGATATTCTAGCCTAGCCTAGCATAGCTAGGACTCTGAGACCAACTTGCACTTGAGACTTGACTCACCATCTCAGTCTCACCCCTGTCGGTTCTAGAATGTTCTATCAGCTCAGGGTCAAAGCTCAGGTGCTTGACTCGAGCTAAGCTAGGGGTGAGGAAATGCACGCGGCACCCCATGGCACATCCACATGACCATGGACTGTCCCACACAGACACCCTCGACCAAACATGTAGTGGGGTTTTTTTTAAATGCCATGTGTAAAAGGTGGGGTGGGTTTTTTTAATAAAATATTATTTTTTAAAAAAGAATGGATCGAGTCTGGCACGGTCCAAGCATGATGGCCTACCATGCCACTGGACCATGCATATGGGCTTGTTGGGTCATGCCTGGCCCAGCCGAGGTTAGCATTCCCTGGCCCAACACAACATGAGTTGTGCCTCGAGTTGTCATGGTATGGATCCAAGCATGGTTCTTAATCGTGTCATGTCAAACCAAGCACTGCTCAATTGGGCCTTGCTTCGAGCCATACCCAAGCTACCTAACCCTCTTGTCACCTCTACTTCTAATTAGAAGGAATATCTTGGCATTTGACCAAGGATCTTTTCTTGATGAGTATATGGATTGCATGGCTAGAAAACCATAGATCACATTTCCATTCTCGTCCACCCTCGAGGAGATCGAATATTCTCTATATGATTCATACCAATATCTACTTTATGAAAAGTAGAACACTCAGTGAGACCCTTTATCTTGTCACATTCATTGATGATCACTCTAGGAAGATGTAAGCATATATACTAAAAATGAAAGATCAGATGTTTCCTATCTTTCAATATTTTCATGCTAGAGTTGATAGAAAAACTAATAAAATATTGATCTTCATACGTTCTGATAATGGAGAAGAATATTGAGGTTAATTTGACATCTATTGTGTATCCCATGGTATTATATATGAAAATACACCAGTCAAGATGCCATAATTAAAATGGAGAGAATAAACTGAACTATTGAAGAGAGAGTTCGGTGCATGCTTTATCATTTACATCTTTCCAAGGAATTTTGGGGAGAAGCTATGCTTATGGCTATTGGTGTAATCAACATGTGTCCTACCACCACCTTGGATCGAAATGTTCCTAATAAGATCTAGACTAGAAAATATATCTCATATGATTACTTGTGAGTTTTTTGTAGCAAAGACTTTGTTCATATTCTAAAAGTTAATGATCTAAACTCGTAACATTGCATGTTCGTGTATCTTCATTAGCTACAAACAAGAGGAGTTTGGATACAGACTATGGGACCCAATTACCAAGAATCTTGTTCAAACCAAAGATATGATTTTTCTAAAGGATCAGTTTCTGGATGGTAGTCATCCGAGCAGAAATGAGAATAATATCATAAATATTTTTATTTGAATAGATTCGATATTTGTTCCTTCTAAAGATATATTTAATATTTCTGAGCTACATGATATACATGATATCATTGAGCCCAAGGATATGCCTATTGAAGAGATGAAAGATCATATTCCATTTAAAACTAAGTAGGTCCTAGTTGTTCATCGTAACACATCTCAGTCTGAACTTATAAGACCATCTAGGTCTCGCTAGATACCCTCTAGAATTCATGATTATATATTACTCATAGATGTAGGTGAGCCTGAGAACTTTCAAGAGACCTCTCTTTTGAGAATAAAGATGAATAGCTATGGACTATGCAAGAAGAGATGAAAACTCTTCATGTGACCCAAATTTTTGATCTAGTAGCCTTACCAAAAGGGAAATGAGCTTTGAAAAACAAATAACTTTTTAAACTAAAACCAATCAATGATAACTCTCAATTGAGATACAAAGCTCAATTAGTAGTCAAAGGATTTAGTCAAAAAAAGGAATTAATTTTGATAAGATATTTCTCTAGATAAAAAGATATTTGCTATTCGTGTAGTTCTGAGTTTGGTTGTTAGCTTTGATTTAAAAATTGATCAACTTGATGTAAAACATGCATTTCTTTATGATTACCTTCATGAGACTCTATACATTGATCAGCATGAAAGATTCATTATTGAAAGGAATGAATGTCTTGTTTGCAAATTTAATAAGAACTTATGCAATCTCAAACAAGCTCAAAGGTTGTGGTACAATAAATTTTATTCGTTCATTAAGTCTCATGACTTTTAGCACACATCTTGCGAAATGTGAACACTATATATTTGTCTGTCATAAGTTGAGAGATGATGGACTTATACTATTATTATATATTAATGATATTTTAATTATTGGTCATATAGAACATTAATTGATAGGCTTAAGGGGGAGTTGGGAAAAGTCTTTTCCTATGAAAGACTTAGGCCCAATCAAATAGATTTTAAAGATGAGTGTCATTTAGAATATGCCTTCTAGGTGTATCTGGTTATCTCAATAACGATACATCTGTAAAGTTCTTGAAAGATATTTCATGAATGAGGCTAATCTAGTCTCAACTCACTTAGCTAAATATTTTAAGCTGAGTATCAAGCATAATCCCAAGACTGGTGAGGAAAGTAGAGACAAGAGCCATATCTCGTATGTCTCAGTATTTGGTTATCTTATGTATGTTATAGTCTACACTAGACCACATATAACATATGTTATTGGTATTGTCAATCATTTTCCCTCAAACCCAAGAATATATCACTAGACTATAGTGAGATCTATCATGAGGTACTTATGGGGGACTTCTCAACTATCTTTGTATTTGGGCAGGTTAAAACCCATACTTCTCGGATATACTGATTATGATATGGTTGGTGATTTAAATTCACATCTATCCACCTTAGGTTATTTATAACCTTTGAAGGAGGAGCTATATCATGAATGAAAATATATCAAGCATTATCAAGCACTAAGGCTGAGTTTATTACAGCTACAGAATCTTGCAAAGAAATTGTATAGATGAAAAAGTATCTTGCAGACTTGGATATGCAACAAGATACATATATTGTACAGTGTGATAGTTAAAGTATTATACATCTCTCTAATAATTTGACCTTCCATAGTAGGTCGATACACATTAATGTACGGTATCACTGGATATGAGATATATTAGATAAAAAGTCAATTATGCTTAATAAAAGTACACCCAGATAAAAAATATCTCTGATATGTTTACGAAATCATTATCATTGGTAAAGTTTAATTTCTTTAAGGTATATGCTGATATGTGTCTCCCAACCTAGGGTAGAGGGAAAGATGTATTGGGTCTGCCGAGTTGGATAGATCAGTTTATTTATTTTGTTTATTTTATTTTTTTATGATAGCTGAAGTATTGTAGATCAAACACATAGGATACAATCTCATGAGTTGTTTAAAAAAATAAAAACAATTTTGTGAAAATGGGATCTTCATGTTTACACAAAAAGGGCGTGCAGGGTGCCCTCTTAATTGGGAGAGTTCCCCCATCTGATTCCTTTAAAAAAAACATACATAACATGCATTTTTGAGGTGCAAATTGTGTGAAAAAAAATCAGGGTGTCTTTCATCAAAAATGATAGTTTTTCTGGGTAGAATTTATGTTTGACATTTTTCCATTTCAGATTTTTTTAAGTTCCAGAAACTAACTCACAACTCACAAGGCTCTCCCCCTCCGCATATTGATTTTATATTGTAATTTTGTTATTTTTGTGTTTTTATTTAAATAGCAATGTTTGTTTGTGTACATTGTTGTAATTTATTTTTTGTGCATTATGTGTGTGGATTATATATATAATCATAATATATTATAATTTCAATGTGCATAGTGTGGATACAATTGGTTTCTATTCTTTGTGTGCATGAATGTATGTTGTAAGAAATTGAAGCTTTAAAAATTTTGAAGAATTGAAAGTTACGGACAAAATCGTCTCTTTGATCTAGAAATAGTTATGTTATCATGCTGTTGATTCTGAGATGTAAATCTGATAAACTAATTTTATCACCTAAATAATAATGCATAAAGAGATCCGAAGCATTTGCCCAAAATCCCAAGTTTATGTATTTGTATTGGATTTCTGATCTCTAGGGTTTTATATCCTAGAAAACACTTTTGGTCCAAAACATATATTTTGGGCATATTGAGCTTCACGGAGTTCTAGTACATGTGAAGAAGTCTTTAGCATTTATCCTTCAATTTAGCATTATTATTGCTTGAACTTTATTTTAAATTGGTTGTATCTTTTGGAGTTTTTATATTGAAGTTTTTTTTTTAATTTTGGATTGTTAATTGTTTGCTTCCATTATTTAATCAACTATTATTCCTGACACTTTGTAGTTTCGTATAAATTATGGTCCAAACAACCTACAACACTAAGTGGCCCTGTGTATAATAATTACTTTGATTAAATATATATTTGTAATATATATATATATATATAATACACTTCTTAAGATGTTTCCAATGTGTTGTAGTTAGAAGAGTTGTATAATATATATGTATGTATAAGTGAAATTATTATAATTATTATTTGTTTCTACTATTCCATTGTACACTATGATAAAATGTGTATTATATATGGTGAAATGATTCTTGGTAATGTTTTACTATTTTTCAAGGACATTGTGAATTTTACATTGTATTATGTATACATATAAAAAATTTATGAACCAATTGTTTATTTTAGAAAGGTCAGAATGTGCTGATTATATGCAAATCCATTATTCATTATCTATCTTTTTATTTTTTTCCAAAATATAATGTTTTATTAAAAATATAGTATTTTTTGTTAATTTTACACATTTAATTAGAACACCCATTGAGAACTATCTCAAAGAATATCATTCTAAGTATTTTTCTTAATAGGATCTTAACTCTCAATGTGTTCTTCTCAATATCATTCCCAACTTTTTCACACCTTATCTATTTTTGTGATAGTAAAGATGTGAAAAGTTATCTTTCCAATCCACTATTGTATTGTGATTGAGGCTTTGTGGTATATTTTTTTTCTACTTTTTGATCATCAATATTTTTATCTTTCAGACCATTGAGAGTGAGTTCAAGTTAATTGCTTATCATAGAAAGATTTATTATTTTTTTCCAAAATGAATAGTTGGATGGTTCCAACTTAATCAATTGAGTGAATTATTTTTATCATGCATCCCAAAAAAATAATTCGATCACTTGAAAAAAAAACACTAAAAATAATTAATGTTCTGATACTATTTATTGGGATCAGTTAAAATGGAGCAAAAATCAAGAATTGTTTCGAAACAAATTCTTGATCTAATAAATTTTGTATGAAAAATATATAAATTTTATCCATTTTAAAGTTTACCAAAATTATGGATACCAAACAATATTTTGGGTTTCACAAATTTTGTGTATGATATATATATATTAAATCCTAAAATTAACTATAAGCATACATACTAATGTATTCTGCCTAAAATTGACAAAATATACAAGCACACACAATTAAATATTTTATCCCAAAAATAATAGAATATTCAAAGAAAATAAACCAAATAATTAAAATGTAATTGAAAACACTTTAATAAAACTTTGAAGGTTAATTTGTTGAATTTGCAGTTTGTTGCTCCTCAAAAGATATGTGAGCATCCACAAGCACAACATGAATAATCTCTTCTTCTCGAACATCATACAATAATAAAGTCTGCACGAACACCATACAAAGATGAAGCCTACACAATCACCACATGAACTCTAATACTTCCTCCACACACCCTTGTATACAAAAGAATAATGAGAACAAAAAGCTCCTTAAATTTATCCCTTCCAACTATGAAATTATTATAAAAGCTTTGTATAATCTATTGTAACAATTTTTATATAAGAGGAGAATGATAAAGAGGAAAAGAACCTCCATAGAAAATAAGACCCCTTCGGGTTTTCTTTAGAATTCCTAAAATGCAGCACAATCCAAATGAATAAATCCAAAAATACTTAGTTAATTTGTTTTCGAAAAGTTACACGACACATTTATTTTTCAAAAATCCTTTAAGCATAATTTGTCAGTGTCATTTTTTTTTATTTTTTTTTTTCAAAATGCTTGTACAATATTTTTATTAAATTATTACTATTTTATTTTGTTACTTTCACACACATTTAATGAGATCACTTCATGGCCCTCATTAAATTAATAAAAAACAAAATGAAATAAAAATAAAATCCAAACCAAAAATAAACTAATATGATCTGCCTAAACTCAAGCAAACCCAACAATACCAACCATTCTATATATTAAAATAGTTTTAAAATTAGCAAGACATTTGTGGTATAATAAATATGTGTCACGTTGTCGTGATTCTCTCAACAAGCTAATGATTATATCAATAAGATGTGGCATTTAGATTCTTGTAAATTATTCACAAATGTGCAATGTATAGTTGCTTTATATGAAATGTTAAGTTATTATATTTTCTTAAAATAGTCTATTTATATTATTTTTAATTGTGTAATTTAACACATGTATTCAATTTTACATGATTAACTCAAAGAATTGACTTTTGCATCTTTATTGGGACAACATAATTAACACAATTAGACAACAATAAAAAAACAAATTTGATATATATGTTGTTACATATCTAAATACATATGATATATGTAAATATAGTTAAATGGCATATCATTTTCAGTTTTTATTACACAAAATTTGCATAGAAATTAGGTAAGTATATATATAAAATTATGACACGACCATGAACGAGATGTGATACTATAATTTTAAAGTGGAAATTCTGAAATGTCACATTCATCGAACTTGTATATACACACACATGCATACCAACAAATATATATGTTTGAGTATATATGATGATAACCCAAAACTATCTCAAGTATCCCTTAGTTGAGTCCCCTTGCAAGTAGCACTAAATACATCTTAATTTGTGGTCATCTATAAGCAAAACATGAATCATTATATCCAAAACATTACTTTCCTATTGCTTTTTTTTTTTGATTTGATCCTCTGGGATTTGGGTTGTTCATTAAAAGTTATTTGTATGCATATTGAATGTCTAAAAGTCTACTTTTACATATATTTTTGTACATATAACTCATGTTAAGATAAAACAATCGTGCAAAAAATATTATAAGTTACATTTTATTGAGCACATCTATTTTGAGATGCTAATGCTGTTAGTTAAGGTTTGACAAATCACAAAATTTGAGCTTTTTTCTAGAAGATATATGATACCACTAAGCCTCATTTATTTTTGTTAAAATTTGTATCACAACTTGGGATTTTTAAGTATTAGTTGTTTGAGCAATATGAAAGTTTTGTTCTTATAAATATTCATTTCGTAACTATTTAGCCATAACTATACTTTATTGAGGGTGTACTTTTGTTAAAGGCTTATCTATTTGAATCCAAAGAATAAGCATTTCAATCTCCAATTTTTATCAATTAGTTTTTCAAGGCTAATCCTTTTGGAAAGCATTTGTGAAAAGTTACATTAAACTATGAAATATGCAAACCAATTTATTTTCACAATAGCTTTTGAAAATATTATGACAAATTAAATGTCTAGAATTTCTCTTTTTTTCAACTAATTGTGAGTTTGTACCGTTTTCAAATTTCAAAATGTTTCTTTTTTTTTTTTTTGTTATGCTTTATGAAATTTTGCATAACATATAGAATGCTGCATTTTTTATAACTACTTCTGAAATTTGATCATGGCACTCAATTTCTAATAATTTTTTATTGAGCTTCATCACCAAACAAATTCATAAATAAGTACATCCAATCTTATAAAGGATTACTTGGTGTAGGTACTAAAAAAAATAAGTAAATTCACACCTTTGTTCTATTGAGTTTTATCACGATGAATATTTCTGGTGTCGGTATTAATAAAATTTTACTAGATATTAAAGATTGCAATGAGAAATGAATTGATGAAAAAATCTATGTTGGAATTTAATTGCCATAATTTCCATAATCAATTATGATTCGAAATTGCATTCTTTGCAATAAGAGAAATATATTAGAATAGGTAAGTAATGTCTACAAGTTAAAACTATAAATTATAGGTCCTCCTCTACATTTATCTAACCATGCTGAACAAATTCTATTTTCAAGATTTAATTCATCTATTGGTAATGAACCATGATCTCTTTATTAAATGTCAAATAATATTAATGTATGAGAATTAAAATAGAGATCCAATAATTGTGAGACTTGATCATGCAAAATCAAATACCATGCAAAATCAAATACCATGCAAACAAAATCTAAAAACCTAATTATCATTGATCATTTATCTAATTTATTTCAATAATAAAAATGCTATATTTAGTGACACATCCTCAATTTGTTTGGATAGCGATAACAAAGAGATATAAATTGATGAAAATCTTGAGTTAGAATTCAATATACATACTTTATATGATTAATTTTGTTGCAAAATTGATAAGTTTATGTTTATGATAAAGATTTCCAAAGTGAGTAAGTAATTTATATAGGTCAACTCCAAAATTCACACCTCTTATATATCTAGGTTTACCTTACTATGTATTAAAAAAAACATCTTTGACCATTAGATAATTTTAGTAATAAGAAAGCATGATCTCAAAATAAAATATGAAATAATACTCAACAAACATAGTTAAAAGAAAATCAATAACTATGTGGCATTTATGAACTACTTTTATGAAGAAAATACAAATTATGTCATGCATCAAGATTTTCAAATCCACAAATTTTGGGTAGAAAATGAGCTGTAGTAATGAAAGGAAAACCTCTTCTTAATTGAGAAAACCCTTAAATTATTGCTAGATTTAATTTAATTCTTTATCACCCAAAAAATTAATTATTGACTTATAGCCTAAGAGAGAGCACAAATAATAGAAACAACAAAAAAATTTAAAATTCTTACCAAGAATTGCTAATAGAGAGAATAAACTTTCATTGATGCCTTCAAAAGAACAAACTTCTCCAATAGTTAACCATAAATTTATAGTGACACATCAAATGATTTTTTTCATTTTAAAATCATAAATATGTTTTTCCTGACTTGCAAATATAGGAAACACAAAACATGAGATGTGTCATGAGGAAGCTAAGTGCATAGTGCAATGAAGAAAATGAAGAAAATGTGAGGTAAAAGTTGTTGGGGGCAAATTTATCACTTTTTTTTGTCACACTAATTTTATGTATTTTATGTTGATCTAATTAATCATTTTTCCCAACTATTTCTTAAATATTATTCTTTCTTTAAATTTGTAAGTGACATGATTTAATGTAGGAGTAATGTATTAGACATGATTTCCATAATCATTTAGGATGCAAAATTCCATCCTTTACATTTAGCAGGAATATTGTTAAAATAGGTAAGTAATTTCCCTAGGTTAAATCTATAATCTATGGGTTCTAATCTATATTTATCTTACCATGTATAACAATTGGTATTTTCAAAATTTAATGCATTTAGTAGTTAGGATCCATGATTTTCTTATATAATGACAAATAATATTCATCTAAGACATATAGAAGAGAGATCCAAGAATTGTGATACTTAATCAATGAACCTAATTATCATTGATCATGAATCTAACTCATTTCAATAATAAAATTGCTTAATTGAGTGATACATCCTCGATTTGTTTGGCTAGTGATAACAATGAGAAACAAGTTTTTGAAAAATTTGAGTTAGAATTCATTATAAATATTTTATACGATAAATTTTGTTGAAAAATGATATTTTTGTATTCATGATAAAGATTTTCATAGTAGATAAGTAATTTTTGTCATTTAACTGCAAAATCCACATTCATTACAAAGGTTTACCTTACCATTTATAAAAAATATTTTTGACAATATGATAATTTTAGTGATAATAAAATATGATCTCAAATAAATATCAAATAAATTTTATCTAACATATTTTAAAGAAATTCAAAAATTATGTGGCATTCATGAACTCCTTTTATAAGGAAAATACAAATTAGGTCATGCATCTAAATTTTCTAGTCCTCAAATTTTGGGTAGAAATAGGGTGGTGTTTAGGAAGGAAAACCCCCTATTTGACAAAAAAAAACCTTAGGTTGTTGCTCTATTTAATTTAATTCATCATCAACCAAAAAAAAAATTAATTATTGACTCTTAGGTTGAGAGAATAAAAAGAAAGAATTAACAACAAAATTTAAAAACCTTAAAAAAATTTGTTAATAGGGATGAAATACTTCCATTAATGTCTTCAAAATAATAACATACTTATATTAATGTTGAGCCTGCCTAAATTAGGCAGATCGTGTGTTATATGGTTATTATTTATGTTTGGTTATTATAATTTTAAATAAAGAATGATTATTATTTTTTTAAGCTTGCATTTTTTTTTTGTTATTGTCATTTTTATTTTATTTTTTTGTTATTCTTATTTTTATTTTATTTTTTGTTCATGTATAAAGAACGACGGACTAAGAACATGTAATACTTTCCCACATTCTAAAATTAAAAAAAATAGAAAAAATGAAAAAAAAAATGAAAAAAATCTCACTTCTCCTAAAAGGCACGAGTGTTGGCTCTTGAATGGGAGGAATGCACTCATCAAAATTTGTTTTTAAACAAAAAAAACATTTAATAGCCATGTAAGCTATGGTTTTTCAAAGAGAGAGAGAGAGAGAGAAATAGCATGAGGGGTCTATTGGAAAGAAAAAATGGAAGAAGATAGAAAGAAAAAAAAAATTCTTTAATTCACTTGAGAATGGAGTACATTAAACACTAATACAATATAGTTATTTATAGGTTACAAATCCCACAAAACTTTCAACTGCTTTAGACTTAGTCTTAGGTAGTTATTAAAAACTTTGAATTATTCAAAGTTACATTTAATTCTCACCTAACTTTGACCAAGTCTATAATTTTTATAATTATTATTATTATCATTAAAATAAGTTTATCTTTTAACAAAAATAAGTTTATATTTCAACATCCTCCCTTAAACTTAATTTTATTACTCCAAGTGAACTTCTTTGCCTGGTAAAATCTTCTTGCTTGAGAGGCTTGGTAAAAATATCAGCTAATTGATCATGAGACTTTACATGCTCCAACTGTATATCCTTCTTCGCAATGCACTCTCTAATATAATGATAGCGAGTATCAATATGCTTACTTCGATCATGGAAGACTGGGTTTTTGGCCAAAGCTATTGCTGACTTGCTATCCACAAAAATTTTGGTCGGCTCTTGTTGAGGCACTCCTAACTCTTTTAATAGATTTCGAAGCCAGATTGCATGACATACACAAGAGGTGGCTGCTACATACTCTGCTTCACAAGTGGAAAGAGTGACTATCAGCTGCTTCTTTGATACCCAAGTACAGGCAGTGTCTCCCATATAGAATACAAAACCAGTAGTACTCTTGCGATCATCCATGTCTCTACTCCAATTACTATCGCTATACCCAACAAGCTTGAAATTATCACAAATAGAATAATACAAGCCGAAGTCTGTAGTACCTTTAATATAGCGAAGGATTCTCTTTGTTGTCTTCCAATGAGTTGTTGTTGGATTCTTCATGTATCTACTAATGACTCCAACCGCATAAAGAATATCAGGCCTTGTACATGTTAGGTAGCGTAGACTTCCCACCAAGCTTTTGTAGAGAGTGGGATCCACCCTACTTCCTTTCTCATGCTTGGATAATTTGATTCCACATTTCATTGGTGTGCCAACTGTATTAGAGTTATCCATCTTGAACTTCTTAAGTATATCTTTAGCATAGCCTTCTTGGGTGATTAGAATTCCCTTTTCTTCTTGCTTAACTTCAATACCAAGGTAGTAAGACATGAGTCCAATATCGGTCATCTCGAACTCCTTCGTCACTTCTTTCTTGAACTTGTCAAACATGCTTGGATTGCTACCCGTGAAGATTAAATCATCTACATACAAGCATACAATAAGAATATCACCATTTTCAATTTTGATATAGATTGCATGCTCATATGGACACTTGATGAAATTTCTTCCTTGAAGATATTTGTCAATTCGAGCATTCCAAGCTCTTGGAGCTTGCTTCAATCCATACAGTGCCTTCTTCAGCTTTAAGACTTTATCTTCTTCTCCTTTTACTTCATACCCTTGTGGTTGCTCAATATAGATTTCTTCTTCAAGGACTCCATTTAGAAAGGCAGATTTTACATCCATTTGTTGTATCCTCAAATTATTTTGAGCAGCCAAGGAAATAAAAAATCTAATTGTTTCTAATCGAGCAACAGGAGCAAATGCCTCATCATAATCAATACCAGCTCTTTGACTGTAACCATTTGCCGCCAATCTTGCCTTGTATCTTTTGACTTCTCCTTTGATATCTTTCTTTGCTTTGTACACCCATTTCACACCAATTGCCTTGTGCACTTTAGGAAGTGAAGCTAATTCTCATGTATCATTCTTCTTGATTGCCTTTATTTCTTCATTCATTGCTTGTTTCCAATTCTTGTTTCTAATTGCTTCTTGAAAGTCCATATGTTCACAGTCAACAAAGAGACAAAAGAGAGTAAGATTCTCTTGATTTTCTGTTACCTCATATATTTCTTGTATACTTCTGAACCGTGGAATTCTTTTGCTTGAGCTTTCCTCTTCTTGAATACTCTCATCTGGTAAAATTGGTGGAGTAGCTGGCTCATTTTCTGCTTGTTCTAGCGTTGGATGTTCAACATCATTTTCTTCAACATAAGGGAAGAAATTGTAGTCTTCATTTTATTGTTCCCAATCTCATTCTAATTCTTCATCAAATATGACATTTCGACTAATGACTGTCTTTCCAGTATCAGGATTATAAAGCTTGTAGCCTTTAGAGTTTGCATCATAACCAATGAAGATATATTTCTGACTTTTATCATCCAGCTTGCTTCTTTACTCATCCGGGACATGCACATGAGCTATGCTTCTGAAGACTTTTAGATGGGAAATACTTGGCTTTCTTTCACTCCAAGCTTCTTGTGGTGTTTTCCCCCATACGCTTCTTGTTGGAGATCGATTGGATAGATACACCACACATGCAATTGCTTCTGCCCACAATTCTTTTGGTAGCTTCTTGCTTTTAAGCATGCTCCTCACCATGTCAAGGATAGTTCTATTCTTCCTTTCTGCTACTCCATTTTGTTGGGGGGATCTCGGAACTGTGAGAGGTCTTTGAATTCCATGATCTTCACAATATTTCTGAAATTTGTTCGATGTAAATTCTCCTCCACGATCTGATCTCATGGATTTGATTAGAAGACCGCTTTCCTTCTCAACAATAGCTTTGAACTTCTTGAATTTTTCAAATACCTCTAATTTTTCTTTTAAGAAATAAACCCAAGTTTTTCTTGAATAATCATCTATAAAGAGAAGAAAATAGTTGCTCTTACCAAGTGAACTTGGCTTGATTGGACCACACACATTTGTATGTATAAGTTCCAGTGGCTTTCGAGCTTTCGAGCTTGACTCCTTTGGAAATGACTTCTTGAATTGCTTTCCAAGTAGACATCCTTCACATATTTGATCATGATGACTAATGACTGGTAGTCCTTTCACCATTTGCTTTTTAGAGAGTAATTTCAATCCTCCGAAGTTGAGATGTCCAAACCGAAGATGTCAAAGCCAAGTTGTGTCTTTGTAACATGTCTTGAGACACTTTGCAATATCACTTTGAATCCCGAGCATAAACATTCGATTTTTTGACTTTGGCACATTAGCAATTAAATTATTTTTCTTATCTCTTATTGAAAGATTATTATCTTTTAGATGGATATCATAATCTTTCTCTAAGAGCTGTCCTAGACTCAAAATATTACTCTTCATATTTGGTACATAATAAACATTGGAAATGAATTGATGATTTCTATTCTTTAATCGGATGAGAATGTTACCTCTGCCTTTTACTGCTACTTTTGATTCATTTCCAAAAACCACATCCTCACTTATTGATTCATCAAGTTCTACGAACATACTTCTTTTCCCACACATATGATTGCTTGTACCAGAATCAAGGTACCATGAGTTATCTTCACTTTTTGTATTGCCCTTGTAAGCCAGTAGCAACGTTTCATTGTCTTGACTTTTTTCTTCCACATAATTAGTTTTTTCTTCAACTCTTTTATTATTTGGAGCTCTACATTATGAGGCATAATGGCCAAATCTTTTATAGTTGTAACATTTGATATGTGACTTATCATACCTCGATCTGTAGTTGTCTCTCCCATTATCTCTTATTGTACTTTCATCTCTTTGGATATTATTGTTATTATCATAGGACCTCCAACTTTGTCCACGTCCACGTCCACGGCCTCCATGACTGCGACCTCTTCCTTGTTGCTTTCTATCATTCTGGACATTATCAATCTATGTTTTGAATAATTGCTCTATGATCCCTTCTTTCTTCTTCCTCTTTTCTTCATAGGCTTGCAATGAACCCATCAACTGTTCTATTATCATGGTTTGCAAGTCTTTTGTTTCTTCAATAATAGCGACAATATGATCGAATTTTGCATCTATCGATCGAAGAATCTTTTCCATGATTCTTACATCACTTAATATTTCACCATTTCTTTTTAATTGATTTGTTACTGTTAAAACTCTAGAGAATTAGTCTGAAATGACTTCTCCTCCTTTCATATTTAAGGCTTCAAACTCAGCTCTTAATGTTTGAAGACATACTTTCTTAACCGGATCTGCGCCCTTATATGAGGTTTGAAGCTTTTCCCATGCTTCTTTTGCCGTCTTTGCTTCTGAGATTTTCTCAAAAGCATCTTCATCTAATCCTTGATAGATTAGATAGAGAGCCTTCTTGTCTCTCTTTCTCAAGTCTCTCAAACTTTCCTTTTGAGCTCGAGATAGGGCATCTTCATTCTCTGATTCTTCATGGCCTTTCTCTATTATGTCCCACACATCTTATGATCCAAAGAGGACCTTCAACTTAATGCTCCAATTGTCATAGCTGCTTTTGTGGAGCAATGGACTTGGAAGGGAATCATATCACTATTCGCCATCACCTCGCTATTAACCTTCTCCTCTGTTACCACTTTGTTGGAAAGAAAAAATGGAAGAAGATAGAAAGAAAAAAAAATTCTTTAATTCACTTGAGAATGGAGTACATTAAACACTAATACAATATAGTTATTTATAGGTTAGAAATCTCACAAAACTCTCAACTACTTTAGACTTAGTCTTAGGTAGTTATTAAAAACTTTGAATTATTCAAAGTTACATTTAATTCTCACCTAATTTTGACTAAGTCTATAATTTTTAAAATTATTATTATTATCTTTAAAATAAGTTTATCTTTAAACAAAAATAAGTTTATATTTCAACAGGGTCTCTCTTAGTTTTATCCAATGTGTGTTTTTAAATAAAAAAATAAAATGGTGGGTTGCATTTGTTTTCTTTTAAATGAATGTGATTTTCTTATTGTCAAGAAATTGGGTCTGCTATTGTGGTATTGTTGATGTGCTGTTGCTGCAGTGTTATTGATGTGCTTTTGCCGCAGTGTTATTGATATGCTGTTGCTGCAGTGTTATTGATGTGCTACCGCTATAGTATTGCTAGTGTCCTACTATTGTAGTGTTGTTGGTATGCTACTGTTTAGTTATTGTTGGACTATATTTCAAAGGGGTCAATCAATCTTTGCTGAGTGTTCAACTGAAGAGTTTCTAGACACATACTCTTCTTCGTCCAGAAACTTATTTGAAGAATATTACTACATTATCTCCATGAAGCCTATAAACTGAACAATTAATTTAAAGAATAACATGAATTGAATCCTACAACATTCTGAATTTTTGAATTCTAGGGTATATTCTAGATAATTAAATTTTGGTTTAAAATATAATTTTGGGGTATTATATATTTTACGAAATTTAGTACGTATGAAGAAGTTTTTTAATACATATTTCTCATATTGACATTATATATTAGACTTTGGACTTCATGTATATTTTTGATTTTCTATTAATTTTAAATTGTGTCTGTGGATAATTAAATTCATAATTGTGATTTGTGCATTTAAATTTAAAATTTGATTAACTAGTTTGAATTTAAATAATTTTTTTGGGCAAAATTTTATTTAATTAAAACTTGAAACTTTTAAAACAAAAAAAAAAAAATAAGTCTCGATTTGGTTTTTAAATAAAAAGTCTTTATTGAATGAAACATAATATATTTCTGATATTTTTAGAGGTTTCAGATTAACCACTCATTATTGAACTTCTCAACAATGAGTATTAGAGCTTTTATTTTCAATGTGGTATCTGGTTTAGTTGTTATCATCATATTGATATCAGATTATTCTAATATCATATATGATTTGAGATATTTTTGTTTGCATGGTTTGCTTGTGATTGATATTGACTTTTTTTATCATGAAGCATCACTATATGATAATAAAGTTAACTTGTACAAACTATTCTATTTTATAAAATAGAATATGTGATTACCTTATTGTTAAACAATTGTATGACCATGTGAAAAAAAAATCTAAAAAATTGAGTGAACAAGATTGAAAAGATATGGACTTTAGGGTTGCCCCACTATTCAGAAATAAATAAGTAGTGGTACATATCAATATGTTATGATCAAAAGAGGATATACAAGTAATTATAGAAACTTGAGTCTATGATTAAAAAGAACATAATCAAAGATAAAATATTGATCATTAGATATTTTGTTAACTTGAAGTTAAAGATGAAAATCTAATGTCGATATACATTAATCTTTTCCATGGACTAGTGAACTAACTTTTATCTATTAATATGCTTTTGGATGATGATCTACTTACTTTCTTAATGTTGAGCTCATTTTCAGATAGCTAAGATAACTTCATAGTTTTTCTGAACATATCGCCAACAAGAGGTATTGTATTTATGCATGTTGTCATATAAAATCTATTGTCTGAAGAAGCAAAGAGAAAAAAAAGGGAGAAGATTCTCATGATATCCTTATTTCTAAGAGATAAGGTTAGATTACCACTAGGCATAAGTAGAATGATAGAAGAACATATTCTTTTAAAGACAAGTCACACAATAAAAAAGTTATCAAGTATTACCACTATAAAAGGATGAGATATATTAAAAAAAACTACAATTCTTAGAAAAGACTACATCAATAGATTGCAATAGGAGACCAAATGAGAACCAAATATCACTTTGAAAAGTAATTTTGTGCTAGTTAGAGATAATAATTCTGCTAATCTAGTATCTTAAGAGAGTGATTGGCTTATTGACTCAAAAGTTTTATTTCACATATTCACCTCACATATTAGTTTCATTATTACATATATACCTTGTGATTATAACTTATGACAAAGTAAAGATGCAACATCATAAATCTTAGATATGGGAGATATTTGTTTCCAGATTTAGACAAGATATCAATTGTGAATCTAATATCCATAGACATGTCAGATTTCATTGGATACATGAGTGATTTTGTTGATGACTAGTAAAAATTAGCCAAGGACTCATTAGTCTTTATGAGGGGGTAAGAAGGAAAGTACTTTAAATACTACTCATGCTAGAGTATCTAAAGATTAAATAAATATTTTTCATCAAAAGAGCAAAATTACTCTATTGTATTGGAGACTTAGTTATGCAAGTGAGAAGGGCCTTATGCTTCTAGCCAAAAGGGTACCCAACTATTAGACCATGGATCCTCTATCGATGAGTGTATAGAATATATGGATCCTCTATCGATGAGTGTATAGAATATATGGATCCTCTATCGATGAGTGTATAGAATATATGGATCCTCTATCGATGAGTGTATAGAATATATGGATCAAAAAAGTCATATAATTCTTTTTTTACTTTCTTCCACCCTGAGAAGTTCGAATATCCTCGTTCATATTCATATTGATATTTTCTTTGCGCTAACTAGAACCATTGGTGGGGCTCTTTACTTTATCATATTAAATGACAATCACTCTAGCAATGTGTGAACATTTATACTAAAAATGAAAGATCGGGTCTTTCTTACCTATAAGGATTTTCACACTAGAATTGATTGAGATACTAATAGGAAACTAATCTATGTATATTCTAGTGAGAAGAAAGAATATAAAGGTCAATTTGAGATATATTATGTATCACATGATGTTAGACATGAAAAATGTCAGCCAATATGCCTCAATTAAATAGCATGACTAATAAGATGAATTGGACTATTATTTAGCAAGTATAGTACATCCTTTTTCATGTGTATCTTACAAAATAATTTTGGAGAGTATTAAGCTACAAATTAAATAGCATGACTAAGAATATCCTTTTTCATGTTGACGTAATCAACATGTTCTTTGTCACTATCCTAAATAGAGATATTCCAAATTAGATTTAGATTGAAAAAGATATCTAAAATGATCAATTGAGAGTATTAAGCTACAAAGCTTTCATTGATATCTAAATGATAAATGATTAAAACTTGATGATAGCGTATATCCAAGTATCTTTATTGGTTATGAACAAAAGGAGTTCTAATATAGATTATGAGATTCAATGTCCAAGAAATTTGTTTTGAAGGAGGTATATGACTTTTATAGATGATCAATTAGTAGATATTAGTCATCCAAGCATAGAAGAAATTGATCTCATTGAGATTCCTATTGGCGTATATCTTGTGTTAGTTCATTCCTAAAATCAATTAGATCAAGGGAGAGAAATTGAACAACTACCTAATGATTTTGAGCCATAGAATTTAAATGATGATTCTTAGCCTCAAGATATATCTTTTGAGAAGATGAAAGACCATATTCTAGCTAGAACTAGGCATGGCCCAATTGGTCATCGTGATACATCTTAATCCGAGCTGAGAAGATCATCTAGGCCCCATACTTATCCTTTAGATTCTATGATTAATATTACTTTTGTATGCATGTGAGTTATAGATTTTTCAAGAGGTCGTCTATCTTGAAAATAAATAGGAATGACTTCGAACTATGAAAGAAAATACAAAGTCTCTTCACATTTACTAGATTTATGATATGATAACATTACCTAAAAGAAAATACACTAAAAAATAGATAGTTCTTCGGGCTAAAACTCAGAGATGATGATTCGCAATCAAGATACATGGCTTAGTTAGTCATTAAAAGGTTTTGTCAAAAGAAATGAATTGATCTTGATAAGATATTTTCTCTGGTAGTGAAAATATCTTTTATTCGAGTAGTTCTAGGTCTAGTTTCCAGCTTGCATTTAGAAATTAGTCAACTTGATGTGAAAATAATATTTCTTCATGGTGACCTTCGAGATACTCTCTAAATCAATCAACTTCAAGGATTCATTATATAAGAAAAA
Source organism: Sapria himalayana (assembly GCA_029783825.1). NCBI lineage: Eukaryota > Viridiplantae > Streptophyta > Magnoliopsida > Malpighiales > Rafflesiaceae > Sapria > Sapria himalayana. The sequence continues at coordinate 467,748 of JAREIK010007045.1, forward strand.
TAAGATATTGTATGCAAATTGGAAAAAAGCTTGTAGGAACTTAAGCAAGCTCCTAGGAGTGGTACAAAAAATTTCATTCTTTCTTGAAGTCTCATAACTTTCATCATATCTATCGTAGAATATAGTTTGACAAATTAAGGGAGTGCTATAAAAAGTATTTTCTATGAAAGACATAGGTTGAGTCAGGCAGATTCTAGGATAAGCATGTTCGAGGATAGGCCTTCTCGACATATTTAGTTATCTCAATAATATTACATCTATAAAGTTCTCGAGATATATTTTATAAAAAAAGTTCAACCAGTCTCAACCCTTTTAGCCAAATATGTTCTATGAAGAAATATTTAACACATAATGTTCATATTGATATTATATGTTTTACATTGGGATTTCCCAACAATAGAAATCCCCAAACATGAGATGTGACATGAAGGAGCTATGTGCAATGAAGAAAAATTGAGGTAGAAGTTGATAAGAGCAAATTTATCTTAGTTTTTGTTCCCAAGATATAAGCATAATTTTGAGTTCCTTATGGTCCCATTTTTAAAATTAAAAACATAGCATGGGATCATACAACAACCTTTTTTATTTATTTACTAAGCATAATAAATCAAACTTGGATAGATTCTAATGTTAGTCAAGTATGAAGTAACAAATAGCATAGTATGCACCTGAATCCATTAACTAGAAAACACTTAAGATGTCATCTGAGACTTAGTTTTCCTTAAAATTAATTGTTCCATGAAAAGGTGACTAAACTAAATAAAATATGTCAATGTTATGAATCATTAAAGAATTATTACTAGATTCAGTGAGATTACATTGACAATGTTATGAATCATTAAAAAATACATTAAGATTGATTATATTTAATTTTAAAATATGTCAATTGAATAGAATTACTATCTTAATAACTAATTGGATCAAAATATAACTTTTAATCAAAAACCATGTTAGATGATAATTAGGCTTTTCAAAAAAATTCAATCCAAAATTCTAATATTCATATATCTATCATTCTTATGAGCTTTAATTTAAAAAGATTTTATGTTTGCTTCACTTAGACATGATTAAAAATAATTTACAGACAAATGTTTCTCTTATAGTATTTCATGAACCATAAAGGATTGCCTAAAATGTAAAGAAAAAGATTTACACGAGTATTCACCCAATTGTCAAATTGACTTTTAGGTTTTACTTGTGTAAATGCTATCTGATATTCTTTTCATATACCATAGATTCTTATCATTAGAAATATCTTCTTTCGAAAGATAACATTTACTTACTTACCCCAAGAACCTTATTGCTAAATGTAAAGATAAAAATTTCATATCGTAGCTGACTGTGAAAATTATCTGCCAAATTCCAACTTCTATGTGATTGAGTAATTCATTACGCGTGATCAAAAATAAATCATATATCTAAGCACATTGCACAAGATTTTCATCCTAGATAAAGCCTTACTAATATAAACACACGCAGCATAGTAATTTATTATCATCCATCATTATTAAATTTCTCAATACAAAAGCTATCAACGATGACAAATAGTGAAATTGGCTAGGACTAAAAGTCAATGCTAATTTCAATTTGCTTTGAGACATAAGGTGGAGACTAAAATCATAAAGATAATGTGTTGATGAAAATCATCAAAATTAGAATTTAGTAGACATGGTCTCCATGGCTAATTATGGTATGAAATTATTAGAATTGGATTTAATACTAAAAATCCTAAATCAAATGAGTGATATTTATGGATTAATTCCACAATATACACGTCCTTCCTTCGGTTACCTAATAGTTGATGGTAGATGATTTCTTTTAGAAAATAATAGATCTAGATATAGGAATCTAACTACTGCTCAAAAGTGTGTGTTGACAAAGTGATTTTCCTATGATTAGTCACTTCGAAGTGCAAATTATTCATAGCTAATATAATTTGTATGCCAAGGATTTTGGACTTTTATTTTGTCAAAATTAAAATAGTGAATTTTGGTGGTGCCTATAGTTTTTTTTATTGATATATTGCAAATTATTTTTACACATGATTATGAAAGTGGAGACCTAGAAATTGAGAGGATTTATGATATTTGCATCCATTAAGCTTACTAAAATATACAAAATATGAATGAAATTTATATATTTTATTTATTAGTGAACTCCTATCTAAAACAATCTTTAGTTTCCTGATTTCATGGGCAATATCATAATAAATTTCTCCCTTCTCCATGAAAATGATATTGACATTGACAATTTCACATTTATCAAATTTCATGATCAAAAATTAACTATTAAAAAAATATAGCCTGTTACAAATCACAATTAACAAAATATAACTTTAAAATAGTTTAGAGATATAAAGGAAATAAACATTAAACAATTAAATGTAAAAAAAAATTATGATTGACCCACATGTGGCCAATGAGATAAGCAAATAATTTGAATCTCAAGAAAATTTTATTAAAATTTGATCTTTCATTTCAAACTAATGTCATGATAGATTGATTTTCAATTGTGGGCAAGGTTCATACACATGATTAATCCACTCAGATAAACCTTCATACTCACATCGCACCTACCCACACGAACAAATACCGACACAGTCACACACATACGACACAAACACACATGGAACAAACATATGCTTGTTCATCAACCAACCTACATGCGTGCGCACACCACACACACACACACACACACACTGTGCTAAGCAGGGTGGAGATTAGTTGGGTGATTCTTTGCAATGATCATAAAGCATTCTACTTTCTACAAAGGCCTTTACTCACTTGATGTATTTCCCACATATTTGTTTTTCTTTAATAAACTTGCTTTAAAGAAAGAAAATAAATTGATTTTTTTTATAAAATTAAAATCTTTGAAGATAATGGTTGGAACTAGATATAAATAATAATAATATAAAAAATCAAACAACTCAACCAAGAAAAAACTACAATAATATAAAAAATTGATAGAATATAATCTTAATAATGTTTTATATTTTATAAAATAATAAATACTACTCTTTTTGTAAGCTCATGCGACATGTTCAATTCACAATGAAATATTTCATAAGTAATGAAGAAATTTTTTTATCACAAAATGTTATTTAATTTTTCAATTTACTACTTCATTTATTATTTAAATAGCATTTACTAATTATTTTTTAAACATTCCTCACTCTTAGTTAACTGCAAAACACTTACACCACAATTAGTCTCAAAATATGAGGGCTATTCAATCATCATATAATAATTAGCAAACTATCAAGAAAAAATTATGAAAGGAAAGAAAATTATTTTAGAATTTATTATTTTTGATATTCTGCTATCACATAAACATTGAAAAGAATATATAAATAACTAATAAATATAAAGAAACACAACTTTACTAATATTTTTTTTGGCATTTTCTGGATATTTCATGTCTTTTTTTAGCATTGTCTCACACCATAAAGTTTTTGAGTTAGCTATTACATTAAGTTATATCTGAGCTCAATTCTTATGATAGTATCATAGTAAATATGATCCACATAGAAGTCTTTATTCTTGTGAAACCTACATACTTAAAATGTTCATTAATGGGCATGATGTCATGTGTTAAAATTGATTGGCATCAAAAACCATTAAGTTGTGGTAATTATATGTGTCGGGTTGCTTCTACCTTATAGCTAGCTGTTGGGAAAGAGTTTTTCCTAAGCTAAATTCCTAAGAAATTTTTATAATTTTTTAAAAATAAACTATAAACTCATCAAAATTATAATTTTTTATTTAATCTTTTGGTATGTTAGAAAATTTTAGCATATTCTCATCACAAAGAAATGATAGATCAATATCTTATAACTACTAAAATTTAGTAAGTATATCAAAAAATATTTGAAAATTATTTTTATTTCGAGAGGAGTGTCTTATACATTTTTCTCAAGATAAAGATTATATTAGTAGATGAAGTTTGTGATAACTCATAATCACATATAGAATTAATAATTTATTCATTGATCTTCTTGGTCTATAAATGGGGAAGTCATATTTTGATAGAATTTGCAATACATGGTGAGTATGTCAAAGGAATTATCTTCTTTTTTCTCCTTTTTACTCTACATTCTGCTTTATGCTATGTTTATATCAACTTTCTCCCTGCTGATTATAATTATAAAAACTCACAAATTCAAAGTAGTATAATCTTAACAAATTTATAGCCAATAATCTATCATTACAATGATATCATATAGAATATAACCAATAATATAGACAAGAGTACAATTAATTGTTAAATATAACTACTAGAATAACCATTTAAAAAATATTATGAAAATATATATTTTATATATGCTTCGAAGCATAGTATAAAGATGTATAAATAGAAAAATAAAAGTGATATGTGCACCCTTATATAACTCACACTTCATATCACAAATAATTAATAAAGTAGAATGAAAAAAGTATGAATGTAAATTGAATAATATCAATGCTCTCCTCTAGCCGAAGTATAGATATCTTATCCACCATGATTAAAGGATAAAAAATAGTAAGCAAAGGTATTCTCCATATCATCATGAAAATATTTGTCAATTGATTCATGATGGGCATCAAAAAAGAAAAAAACCCCAACTATTTTAGATCTTTTCTTTGATAAAATTACAATCAACTGTAACATATCTTGTTTGCTCATTGAAGATCCAATTGGAAGTAGTATTTTTCATTTCATAACATTCAAATTTAAGATTGATAGGGTGTAAAACTGAGATACTAATCACCTCCACTAATATAGAATGCCAATGTTCACTTAATGATTGCATGATCTAAAATATTTTGTTCTGACATTTGACTATGCAAAACATTACATCCATATGACCTTACCTAGAAACAAATCTAGAAGGTAATATGTTATTATGATAGGATTTGTAATATTAGGTCTAATAATTAGTAGGAAGCCATGTTTTCAATAATGTGTTCATGCCTAGATAGAATTAGTTATAGTACCTGAGTCCTTGGACAACTATTTATATATATATTGAGAGGAGACTTTATTGAAGAACAACCTTGAGAACGAGCTCTAAATTTATTAACCTTTTACAATTTTGTTGAAATATAACAATCTTTTTACTAGAGTATGCAACCTCAACTATAACAAAAAATGTTAGTTCTTGATTGTCTTTTATTTGTAACTAATTTTGAAAAAATAATTGAATTAACAAGTACCTTATTATCATTGATGATAATGATATCATTCATATATACAATTAATAAGATAAAAATTTTCAAAAACTCAATCAAATTTCATGAAATTTTATCTTATTTGGTCTTTCAATATCATCATAGCTTAATCCATTGCTATTTTAGGTTTAAAAGAGTTCCAAGATGGTCACTCATCACTATAACATTCCTTACACCAAAACCAATAATTCTAAAGTTCTTCTGAATTATGGAGATAATATTAATAAACCTCATGTTGTTATGAATTGAAAATATATTTTTTATATAAATAGGAGAGATGTTTATTAATATAATTGTGGGGCCTCACTTTTGCAAAAGACTACATTTTATATATTTCTTTTCAAAATAAAATGAATGACATAAAAGTTTTTGAATGCAAATAAATGTGCACATAGAAAATATAAGTGAATATTCACATTTGGAATAGAACTAAATCTGCACAAAGATCTTGATCCATAAGTAGTATGTTCAATGTCTTTCCAATATTGCAATCCCTTTTATCTATTTTAGTTTTGAGTTTTATGTTTTATATGATACGTTTCCATGTATTATTTCTTTTATTGCTAATGCAAGTACTAGATGAGTACATTCTCTGCAAATATAAGATGTAGAAGCATTTAAAATTGTAAGCAAATCTTTTATTTCTAAAATTTCTCTACTCATGGAAAAATTTTAGTTCACTAATTATTGCATACAATTTTGAGTGTATTGGGATTAAATCTTGGATTTGCTTTAAATATGAAAAAATACAATTTTAAGCTACCATATGTGTCTAGTTGATACTTTTCTTTCTGATGCATTTCTCATTTAATCTTTTGGGTGGCTCGGTTTTATTATGTTTGCTATAACACTGAATATGTGAATGAGATCTATTTCCCATTCATAATTATTCACTTCTTTGTGTATATTATTCTATTTGCTTGCACTCATTGTTTTCCATATTTTCCAACAAATTATCATAGAGAGAGTTTTTGCTAACCATTTCTAATAGATATGAGCGTACCCTTAAAATTTATCAATCATAAACTTATTTAGGTGATTTGGGATGGCTAACTGAATGGAGCTTAGAATCTTCATTAGAGTCCTTGTAGGCTTGTAGGAAAGGTATTTTGATCTATTATAGTCACATCTACTTGAGGCCCTACATTATTATGTTTATCACATCATTCACCTCATTTGGTTATTAAGTTTATCACATCATTGGTTGTGTTATTTTTATAAAATCATTGGAATGAACACAATCAATTAGCAAGAAAACTTGTCTATTTCTCATTCACCTCAAAATTATTATGGTTTTTTCTATAACATTTGACTTCTTAAAGAATACAAATGGTTACACATACATGCAATTTTACCAACTTTAATACTATTAACTTTAAAGTTCTTTTGAATCATTAAGACAATAATATGAAAAAATTATCTTATTATGAAAAAATTAACTTTAAAGTTCTTTTGATATGATGTTGTGCTTATATGTAATTAATTATAACCTTCACATAACAATGTGTCATGAATCTATCTTTAGAATCTGACTTTCTCACTAGTGATCTTATATATTTATGGTTCCTATTCATTTTTGGATATTATATTACTCCTCAAAATTACATCTACATAGATTAAGAATAATCAAAAATTTAATGCAAACCATAACAAAAATAGTGACTAGAAGCCATAGTTCAACTCACATAAATTACTTCAGGGTTGTCATTAAGATATATTTTCATTATACTAATTAATAACTTTTTTTGCCTATGAATAACCACAACAAATTAAATATCTTGATAGAGAATATTTTGGTAACTAGAGAGAGTGTTTAAGAAATGCTCTCCATAATTATGTGATGTACTTCAATTTTAGAGCTATGAATATTTAAACTGTGAAGTAATTCAATGATGGCATGCTTCCTTTCTAGATTGGCTAACATTTCAAATTAAAATATAAGCATATTGAAACAATCATGAAAATTAGAAAATATAAAAAAAATTATAATATGAATAATTAAAAATGAGAGTAATATAAAATTGAGGAAATAGGACACTTTGCAATGAAATATATTCATATTTATTGAAATATTTTAAGATTCAAATTAATATCCTCCATCAGATTAGTTGACACCTAGAGACTCATTTTGTGTAAAAGTGGATGTCCAAATTAGATTGTACACACCTCCACTAATATATATAGAGGAACAACCTACCCCATAAGAACTTCACTCATGTAAGATCGAGGACTTGAACTTGTGACCTCTTTGTTTTAACTTGTGATGATTTTCAACTGAGCTACCATTCGTGGAAAAATAAATAATTACTTGAGGATTGATAAAGACTCTGGTCATATTTTGTAAGCACATTTGTCTGGTTTATATTTTCTTTCTATCTATGTATCAATACAAATTGACATGAAGCTATCATGCTCCTACTATCATCAATTTTAGTGAAATCTAAAGGTGGTGAAATATCTTGTCTAGATATGTCATCATGATCTTCTAACAATTTCTTTGTTTCCAATATTTGTTAACTTTTAAAAACAACAAAGATTAGGTGTCTCTTGATATACATATATAACAAGATCATAGATAGCCTTAGGGGCCCATGAGCATGGTCCTTGGGCCACTAGCCATGGGGATCAATAGATGAGACATTATGACTTTACCTGTGATTTGGGTTCAAGGCAAATTGTCACATCATGTTGACATGTTGCTTGTTCAACATTATCTATATTTGTGTAATAATATTTCTCATACTTTTTTTTGTATTTTATAAATAATTTGTAAAGTTTAATAATAAAGATTTTGAACTTGAAAAATTAATTAATATTAAAAATTTAGTTACATGAAAAAGTAAATGATTTTTTTTAAAAAAAAAAAATCATTGTCCATCTTTAAACATCAATTATCATCTATATCTTGAAAGTATTATCACAATATGTATGAAAATTCAATTTCTCAAAGTCTTCAAGAAGTTAGTCTTCTAAAACTTGAAATGTAATGCGTCTATCTTTCATAAAAGTGTCATTATAGATAACTCAAGAAATGTTGACTAATGAGATGTCTATCGCCTCATAATATTAAAATTTTGTAATTTACTAAGAGATAGATATGAATAATAATTAATATCTAAATACTTTGAAAGGTAATAACTATTATACATAATATCTTAATAATTTCCATTAACTATTTGAATGAAGAATATATCATTTTCACATGTTGTTGAAGTCATTAAACTTGGAGAGATACTATCATATTTACTATCCAAATATTTATAATAGTTATTCCATTATTTGTGTATCTCACCATCTGTTACATACCTCATGTTCATAAAGTTGATATGAAATTTAAAATATTTTCTATTTTTTTCATGTTAATCATCAAATATATACAATATGCTAAGTAGTATAGTGATACAATGTTCACCAAACTTAAAAATTTGATTTCCATGTCTACATATATTTATTTTACTATAGAGTAATGACCATATGCTTCTTATATTACTGAAACACATAATTATATTGTAAATATATATTCGTACAATGTAACATGTAATAGAATATAATAAAGAACATATATTAGTGCTTTTATGAAATACTTTCAAACTTTTTAAATTTAAATAACCAATTTTTCAATCATAAAAAATTATTTTAATTTTCACAATATTACTATTTATAACATCTAATAGTGTATTTATATAATCATTGTAATTTATTAAATTAATTAATATAAGTTGCACAAAGAAAATAAATTCTAGTGTGAGTGGTATTAGTATTTATCCAACATATATTATTCATTTAATAATTTAATAATAATATCATCATAAAAAAGTTAGTTATTGGACATTCTCTTATTATTCTTATAAATAAATTTGTTATAATATGATTTTTTTAAGAATTATCAAAGATAATAATAAAAAATATATTATGAATATCATACACCATAAAAAATAGTTGTGAGAGAATCATATATGTTAGTGTTATCAAGTTTGGATGAGCAAAATCGATAGTTACATATATGAAATAAATATTATTTTGAGTAGTCCATAAATTTGAGATCTTTGATACAATATTACATGATTTTTAAGTCTTAAAAATTATATGATCATGTAGTTAGAAATATTTTTAAATGAAATGTACAAACCTAGAATAATCTCAAAATTATATTGGAAGACTCTTACTAGCTTTCAAAATATCTAATCCTTCTTTTTCTAACTTAGGATTGTATATGAAGATGATCATTGAAGTAGAATTATATCTAATTTCAAGTATATAATGATGGCATTTCCAGTGTTTATATACCATATTTTTTGATACATTATTTGACATGACTTCTATAGTTACAATCTCACTACTAGTGTGTGTGTGTGTGTGTCTGTGTGTCTGTGTACGTATATAGGTGTGTGTATATATAAGCATATAGGTATATATAAGTATGTTATATATATAGGTCGTATATAGGTTTATATAGGTTATATATAGGTTACAATCATTCATAAACACATAAGTTACAATATTTCATATGTGTGTGTGTTATATATAGGTTATATATAGGTGTGTGTGTGTGTGTGTAAAAATATTTGTGTGTGGTGTGTGTGTGTGTGTGAATTATAGGATATATAAGTTTACATATATAAATGTTTTTATAAATTATATAGACACACACACACTTATATATATATATATATATAATGTAAAAAAATGTCCAAAAAACTGCTTTTGGTTCTCAAAAATTCAAAAACTATGGGTTTTCTCAAAATCATATTTTGTTTTTTTTTAAACCATGGTTTTTTAAATACCACATACTTCCATAAGCTATGGTTTATGGTTTTCCGAAAACTATGATTTTTGATTTGTGATGTTTTAAAAAACTACCCCAAATTTAAAAAAAAATGGCAGAATTTCAATTTTGGGGACCTAGAACTTATATTTTATATTATGGGTACATTTTTGTTTTGGGACTCATAAATATAATTTTTTCAATTTTTTTTTTATTTTGCTATGGTGAATTTTGAATTTGAACCGTTAATAGATCCAAAATATAAATATTTTATATTTTGAGATATATTAATTAATATTTTTTAAAATATGGATCAAAACATAAATATTTTGAGTTATTATTATATTTATTTATTATGATAGTATTTTAAAATGACCAAAACATTGGTAGCATTATAAATATTTAATAATTCCAAATCTATTTATTAAATGAGAATGGAATAATTATTTTCAAACTGTATTTAAAAATCAACACTAACTTTTGAAATGTATGTGAATTGTGAGTTGGAGCATGTAAGATATGTCCTACTGGCTTGAAATAATGACATTTCTTTGTTTGAGATAGAATTGTGTTGGCTCTGGTGGTTGGATGATTTGTATCATTGTAGGATTAAAATGAAAAATTCATTTTTTTTTATATATGAAAAATTCATTAAAATTTTTTGTTTTAGATTTTTACATAGATTACAAATTTAATAATACTATTACTATAATGTAAGTTATTGTAAATTAAATCATAACTAACTATAAACCACACCTATTTAAAGCAAAAAATTGCCAACAATATACTTCAATAATAAAATATCTCGAATTCCTAAGCCAAAATTATGACATAAAATATAATTTAAAAAAATAATGTATACTTCCAAGATTATAACATTGCTTTATACTTCAAATCTTAAAAAAAGATATATAATATGATAATTTGACACAATGAAAAAACATCATCCTATATTTATCATTCAAGCAACTCAATATCAAATTAAGATTTACTAATTTGGTAATTCTTGATCATTCAACCTTTGACTAAATAAAGTAGAACATATATTATACATTTTTTTTTGATAAGTAATAAAAAGTCACTATCAAAATCTGTACATCTTAGTTGAGTTTCAAGCTAATACAATCATTATGAAATACAATAAAAAATTCATCCAATACAGCCATTAACTACATCTTAGGCTTTACCTTCATGTCATATGCAATTTCTCTCTCCAAGTATAATATATAACTACTACAAACACAGCTTTCCTTGTGTAGTTAATGGCTGTTTTGGTTGAATATATATCCTTTAGGCTTTGTATGGATTTCATAGACTCTTTTATTGTTGTCCAAAGCTTTAAATTACTCCATAGACTTCTGCTAAAATGGCATTCAAAAAAAATATGCTCAAAAGTTTCTGGTTGGGAACAGAATTCACACTGCATATTTCTTGGGACTGCGAATAAGTGATCTTTAGTTGTGATTTTACCATATTTTACAATCCCTAAAAGGGTTGCATGCTTTGGAATATGATTAGGAAACCATATAACTTTGGGATAAGCTTTAGTTTTATTTTATTGTTTCCAGCTAAATATCTTTATACATCTGATATTATCTTTCCTTTGTCTCCCCCAAGAATTGAAAAGTATCTCAGCTTTCTTTACCCCTTCCTGCTTTTTAAATTAGTAAATCCTTAATCAAGATTAGTGATTTCCAAAAGGGGGGATCTTCTTTGGATATATTGTAATCCCAAATGTTAAATGAGTTTAGATAAATATGGTGGATCTATTTTATTCAAAGGAAATCCTCTTTTTTATTAATACTCCATAAGTTTTTAATGAAAAAAGATTTGTTCCACATTGATAACCTAAGATACCAAGGCCTCTAGATGATATAGGGAGCATACTTTTTCACATGAGGCCTTAGGCCTAAATCTGCCTGAGAGAAATACTCCCTAGAAAAATCTTCTACATGCACTTTCAATTGCATTGATAATAGATGAAGGTAATAAGAAGATTGAGAATTAATATACCTCTATACCTTGGATTACCAAGCATAGTAACTCAAACCTTCCAGCAAAGGAGAGTAATTTACAGGGCCATTGGTGTATAGTAGTGGTGATTTTTACCAATAATGTTGAAAAATTGAGCAGTAATTAATCTGTGTGAGAATAATGGGACTCCATGAAACATGAAAGGTAGAGTACCTTCCAAGAATCCAGAATTATTCAGAATGTCCATCTTAGTATTCATCTTAGCTCCTCCAAAGAAGATATTCGATTTGGAGGGGTTAACGCATAAACCAAAAGTGGCCACAAATTCATTTAATGTATAGAGGATGATTTTTACCAATAAAAGAGCACGTAGATTTCTCCATTTATGGCAATTGAGAAAGAAGTGGATAAAACACTTTCATAGATAATATCTATGAATTTAATTGGAAAGTTAAAAGCATGAAGTGCTTCTTTCAAAAAATCCATATTAATCATATCAAATATTTTTTGGAGATCAATCTTGAGATAACATCTCGGGGATATTCTTTTTTTTTTTTTTGCATATCTCCATATTAAATTTTGTGTAATGAAGAAATTACCTGAAATTAATCTCCTTTTGATGTATGTTGTTTGGGCCAAATAATAATATCATCAAGAATGCCTCTGAGTCAGCTTGGAGATAATCTTATATATAACATAGTAACAAGAGATGGGCCTATAATCTTTCACTGAGGCATGAAAGGATTTAGGAATTAGTGCTATGTAAGCATGGTTAACTTACTTAAGCATTCTTCTAGAATGGAAGAAGCTTTGAATAGCATGAATAAGATCCATCCCAATAAACTCTCAAGACTCTTTGGAGAATTCTACTGTATAACCATCCTACCTAGGAGATTTACTATTCCCCATTGTGAACAAAGCCTCCTTTATCTCTAATGAAGAGAAATTTAGAAATAATAAGTTTTGTTCTGAATCATGTAAGGTTCTTCCACCATGGAAGATGTCTTCGTGTAACTTCACTATTCCTTTGGAAGATCCCAATAAATTTATATTGTATTCTAAAAAAGTATCAACTATTTCTCCATATGAGGAAGTGAACTCTCCATTCACCTTCAAGATAGACACAATTTTGATTCTTTGTAGTCTAGCACTTGCCAAAGAGTGGAAGAACTTAGTGTATCTGTCATTCTGTTTTAGATATTTAAATTTGGCTTTCTATCTAAGAAAAGATAACTCATCCTCTTCTAACAACTTAAGTTCACCTCTTAGTTTGACTTCATCTTTTTTCAAAATTTCATTGGGTGTTTTGAATAACACCTCTTGAATTTTTTTGAGAGCCTTTCTGGCCAGGCAAACTCTTTCACTAATGTATCCAAAATACTTCTCATTAAGTTTCTTTAGAGTGTCTTTTAGTATTTTTAGCTTTTAACCAGCTGGAACATAATAGACCCTTCGATTCTTGTTTCTAGATGTTGGAAAGAATCAGGGATAAATCTTTATATGTCGACCACATTTTACAAAATTTAAATGGGATTTTCATATCTTGTGAGTCATTTTCAGTGGATAGAAGGATCATGCAATAATCAGAGAAGATTCCTGGAGGGAGAAATTTTGCATGAGTATCAGGGGGGAGTTTTGCTCATTCTTGATTTATAATTGATCTATCAAGTTTACTAGACATTTTTTCATTAGTCCAAGTAAAGAAAGAACCTAAAGATGGAATGTCGTCAATGCTTAGAGTAGAACAATAATTTATAAAGTCTATGCATTCATATGTAGAAACTACTCTTCCACCATTTGTATCAAGTGCAGTGAGAAAAGAATTGAAATCTCCTATAATGACCCATGGAGAGGAATCATCCCCCTGAAAGATGGGATTTTCCCTTAGAATCCTCCTATCAACAATCGAGTTAAGACCATAACTATTGTTAATTTGAATTCTATCCTTTTTACTTTATCCAGGATGTTAAGATAAATGTGTTGAGGGGATAAAGAAATCTCCTCAATTTACGTAGTAAGCTTATCCCACATTACTAATATTCTACCATTTCTATGACGGGAAAAATTATCTAGGTAATCAAATTTTTTAAGTTTCAATTTCATTAGCCACTCTTACTTTTCCTTATTTAATTTAGATTCTATAATGGTGAAGATATCTATTTGGTAGGCTTTAATAAGTCTAACCACTTCCTTTTATTTTAGAGGGCAATTAAATCCTCTTATGTTCCAGCTTGCAATTTTCATTTAAGTCTACTGCTTTTGTGCAATTATCTATTTTTCTAGTAAAACCACATCAAATTTTAGAAGTAATGTAGCACACATGGCAATCATTAGCCCAATACGCCCAAATTGCCCACCATTTTTTTATGTATAACAAGTATAATATATCATCCTTACTCTCCATTACATATGCATATATTCCAACATACATCCTTATATATTCCAACATTCAAGAGAAACTCACTGACATATCTTGAGGAACATACATCCTTATATATTCCAACATAGATAAAACAAGACATTAGGAATTCCTCTATTCTTTTATACATGGAGGGGAGCCCTCCATTAGCTATACACCTCATTGTTACATCATTACCACAAACCAATGTTGCATGAATATGTGTTACCATCTCTTTGTACATGACTCTAGATGTATAATGCATGGTCCTCTCTTGAAGCAGATGAAAATTACATATATGCTCACACCCTTACATAATGTTACATGATAAGCCCTTACAAAAGGCCCCCTCACAATTCTCAATAAGTGCCTTCCATGACAATTTGATTTCTCCAGAAACATGATAGTAATCTCACCATCAAAAACATTTCCAAATACAAATGAGCACTCCCCCTTACATTAAATTACATGATAACCTAGCCCCGAAGAAAAATGCCTATATACTACCCTTGCATTCAAGAGAGACCCACAAACATATCTTGAGATAAATACATCCTTACCTCTTCTAGCATATTTAAAACAAGAATAGGAGAATCCTTTGATCTCCTATACATGGTGTAGAGCTCTCTAGACAAAAGTCAAGGCACACACTTACATGATATAATATGGTCACCCCATAGGCGTGCTTGAGCAATCATATCAAAATCAAATAACCACCACCCATTTCTTATAATGCATACTCTTGGAGATTACGCCAAGACTAACCGACAGTAGTTGTGATTTCTTCCTTACGTGTATGATGCATGGTTCTCTCATGCAAATTACATATATGATCACACTCTTACAAAATATTACATAATGAACCCTTACAAGCAGCCCCTTACACGATGAATCCTTTCCATTACAATTAGATATATCCCGATACAATACTACATTTGAGCACTCCCCCTTACATATTGATACACCCTTTCCATTACAATTAGATTTATCCCGGTACAAGACATTTCTAGGTATTACATCTGAGCACTCACCCTTACATTTAAGACCCCGCCCAGAAGGAACAAATGCATATGCCACCACTACATACAAGAAAAACTACCACACTTGATAAAAAGGTCCTATCCACAATAATCCATATGCATATGCCACCCTTAACTCCCAAACACAATCATACAATTCAGATATATGGAATTCATCCAGAACAATATATAAAACATATGATTTGTAGAATGACCCTATTCATTTGTCATTCCATCTTGGCAGATAGTCATGCAATGCCACCATCGATCTAATATATATATGGAAGACCATTTCCCAGTATGTACAATGGAAAATAAGGCAATAATACCCCTCCCCTGATAAGGCCCCTCCACATATTCTATTAGAGGGTTATGTGGCTCTAACCAGCATTTCATCAAACAGTCATACATGAAGAGCAATCACATATACACTCCTAGAGATGCCCACATCTCTCCCCAAAAAATTCTTACAAATATAAAGTTGAGCAGAAGGGGGGGTCCAAAAAGGGCTCCCCAAAAACTATCCTCAAAAACTCCATCTATAGTTCCACCCATGCATAATATAACCTATGCACACCATGTTTTTTAAAGAGTTATGGACTCCTTTATGACTATAAATTAGGGCCATATTGGGTAGTACTCCTATAAGAAATATTTTTGCTCTTACCTTTATTTCTCAAGTTTTAAGGACCTTCCCTTAGGGTTTCCTTCTTTTTCCTCTTGGCTTTGACTAAAGTGAAGGGGTTTTTCTCATATTCCAATTGGTCCATGACATCATTTACTTCCTGTTGAAGAGAGGGGTGTTCCTTCATAAGAAATTATATTTTATAAGCTAATAGAACTTGCCCTTCTTTAGTAGAAAAATCTACATCTCCTTCATTTTCATTATAGGTGGGCTGCAATTGTCTTTCTTTTTGAGGAGATTCTGCCTTTCCTTCATTGCCATTGTGAGTAGGTAATATATATCCTTTTATTAAAAGAAATTCTACTTCCTCAAATTTTTCAGATCCACTAGATTTGAAGGAGTGGCAATCATTCACCACATATTCCTGAAACTTCTTTTTTGCAGCTGCTAGAAACATGATCAAATATTGAACAAAAATTACAATAATGGGAGATTCTCATATGATATCGGTTGGCAAATTTTTGAGCCATCTAGAAAGTTGAGGTATATTTCTATAGATCTCTCTTCATTAAGGTCTATTTCTACTAACGCTCTAGCAAATACAATTCTAGAGGCATTAGATGTTAGTTTGTCCATGTGTAATAGTTTCCCTAGGCAACTAGTAGCTTTGTTTATTCCAATAGGGTTCAATAGGTGAATGGGGAAGTTAGAAAACTTCACCCAAATTAGTATCTTAGCCATCTATTTCAGCCCATAGTGAAAACTCATCGAAAGATGCTTAATGTGTAGAGGCCTACCAAACACAAGGTACATGCCAGATTTTAACACCCCTTCCATTTCTTGGAAAGATAATATATATATATAAGGACTAATTCTTGGAAAATGTTACATCAATTGTGCTTAAGAGGAGATAGACATGAGAGAGAAGCTAAGATTACTTTAAAATATAACTAGAAGCTAGTTAGAGATGATAATTCCATAAATCAAACATCTTAGGAGAGTGATTGAATTATTGACTCAAAAGTATCATTTCATATAATATCACATATCAATTTCTATATTACATATACACCTTGTGATTATACCTTATGACATATTATAGATGTCACGTCATAAATTTTTGATATTGAAGACATTTGTTTCCAAATTTAGATAAGATATCAATTGTAAACTAGTGTCCATAGATTTGTTGGATATCATGGGATGCATGAGTCATTTTGGTGAAGATTTAAAAAATTAGTCAATGGCTCATTAGTCATTATGAGAAGGTAAGAAGAATAGTACTTTACATGTCATTCAAGTCAAAGTATATAAATATTAGATAATATTATTCATCAAAAAAGTAATATTTGTCTCTCACATTGGAGACTTAGTTATGTAAGTGAAAAGGGCATTCAACTTCTAGTCAGAAGGGATTTCCTACTATTTGACCATCGATCCTCTATGGTTGAGTGTGTAGACTACAAGAATGAAAAAAGACATAACACTTTTTTTACTTTCTTCCACCTGAGAAGTTTTAATATCCTCAATCATATTAATATTGATCTTTACTCTATGCAAACTAGAACACTTGGTGGGAGTTTTACTTTATCATATTTAATGACAATCAATCTAGCAAGGTATGAACATTTATACTAAAAATGAAATATCATGTCTTTCTTATCTTTAATAAGTTTCAACTAGAGTTGAGCGAGTTATCAATAGGAAACTAATCTTCACACATACTAGTAAGAAGGGAGAATATACAGGTCGCATGATATTATACATGAAAAATATCAGCCAATATGCCTCAATTAAATAGCATGATTGAGAATATGAATTAGACTATTGATGAGCAAGTATAGTACATCATTTTTCTGTGCAACTTACCAAAGAATTTTGGAAAGAAACTAAATGTATGCTTGCTGATGTAATCAACATGTGCACTGTCACTACCATGAATAGAGATCTTCCTAATAAAATATAGGCTAAAAAAGATATATGATATAATCAATTGAAAGTATTCATCTACAAAGGTTTCAATCATATCCAAAAGATAAATGATTAAGACATGATAATACTATATGACCAAACATCTTCATAAATTATGAACATGAATTATTTGGGTAAAGATTATGAGACTAGATGACCAAGAAGCTTGTTTCAAAGAAGATATGTCATATGGATAACAAATTAATAGATGATAATCATTAGAACATACATGAAAGTGATCTCATTTAGATTCTTATTGGCATAGATTTTTGGTTAGTTCCTTACTGAGATCAATTAGATCAAGGAAGAAGAATTAAGTATCCACCTAATAATTCTGAGCCACAAAATTTACTTGATGATTCTAAGCCTTTAGATATATCTTTTGAGAAGGTGAAGAATCATATTCTAGCAAGAACAAGGTAGGGCCCAATTATTTATCATGATACATATCAATCCAAGGTGAAAAGATCATATAGGCCCCACTAGTTATCCTCTAAATTCTATGATTATGTATTACTTATGGATACATGTAAATCATAGATTTTTTTAGGAGTTTCATCTCTCTTAAGAATAAATAGGAATAACTTCATGCTATAAAAAATTATCTTTGAAAAATAGATGCTTTTTTAGACAAAAACTTAGATATGATGATTCTCAATGAAGATACAAGGCTCGATTAGTAGTGAAAAATTTTTATCAAAAGAAAAGAATTAAATTTGATGAGATATTTTCTCTTCTAGTGAAAATATTTTCTATTTGATTAGTTCTAGATCTGATTTCTAGATCGGATTTAGAAATTGATCGACATGATATTAAGATAATATTTCGTCATTATGACCTTTATGAGACTCTCTAAATTGATTAACTTGAAAATTTCATAATAAATGAAAAAAAAAGTTATTATAAGCAAATCGAAAAAAAAAGTATAAGGACTTAAGAAACTTCCTAGTAAATAGTAAAAAAAATTGTTTCTTTCATGGAGCTTCATGGTTTTCAACATGCCTTTTGTAACCACTATATATTTGGTAGTCATCAATTTAGTGATGTCTAGCTTATACTTTTATTTTATATTAATAACAAACTAGTCATTGGTCATAATAGAGCATAGTTTGACAATTTTAAGGGAGAGTTATGAAAAATCTTTTCTATGAAAGATTGTTAGGTAAATTCTAGGATAAGCATCATCTAGGATTAGCTTTCTAGGTATATTTAGTTTTCTCAAGAATATTACATCTATAAAGTTCTTGAGATATATTTCATAAAAATGGATTACCAATCTTAACCTATTTGGTAAAATAATTTAAGTTGGTTATCAAGTATAGTCTCAAGATTGAAGTTGAATGAACAAATATGAGTCATATTCTCTATGCCTCAATAATCAGTTGTCTTATGTATGTTATGTTCTGAACTAGATTAGATATAACACATATTGTTGGTGATGTTTAACATTTTCTATTGAACCTATGTAGTTATAGTTGGGCTATAGTAAAATTTGTCTTGACATATCTATGAAGAACTATCATTCTACCTGGACAAGTTAAAATTCATACTTTTCGGAATATATTGATTCTAATATGACCGGCAATTTGAATTTACTTAGATCAACCTCGAGTTGTATAATCTTATTTTTGGGGTAGTGATATCTTGGCAATTTAAGCTACAAAAGTATATATTACTATTTAATACTCAGGTTGAGTTTATTACACCTACTAAAGCTTGCACACATTTTTTTTGAAAAAAATTTTTTTTGTAGACTTGATATAGAATATGATACATATACTATATGGTGTGATAGTCATAGTGATATATAACTCTTTATAAATTTAACTTTTCATAATAAGTCAAAGCACATTGATATGTATTACCATTAGATATGAGATATATTTGATGAATAATTAATTGTACTTAAAAAATACAAAAAAAAAATAAGAAAAATATCACTAATATATTTACTAATCTTTATCATTTTCATCATCTAAATTTAATTTCGTTAAATTATATGTTGATATGTATCTCTCCACATAGGGTAAAGAAGGTGATTTGTTGGTTTGCCTGTGTTGGGCAGATTGAGTTTTATGTGATGTGTGTTTTTGTTTGGTTATTTTAATTTTTAATTAGTAAAATATAATTATTATTTGAAGCCTACATATTTTATATTTTAGTAACTTCCTTTTTTGTTTTTTTTTGTTTATTTGCTGGTTTGGAGCATAGTGAACAAAGAATGTAAGATAATTTCTCATGTTATAAAATTAAAAAAAAAAATCAAAAAAAAAATAAGAAACTTTTATTTTTTGATGAGGCAAGTGTGGTGCCTCTCAGATGGGGGGAAAGAACCTATCAAACCTAGTTTTAAAACAACAAATATACAATGATTGTATGAGTCGTGGTTTTCTAAATAGATAGAGAGAACAAAAGAGAGTCTCTCTCAGTTATATCATGTGTGTATTTTTATAGAAAAAATAAAACAATGTGCTACATTTTTTTTATTTCTTATGCATATAATTTTTATTTTGGACAAGTGGGTGTTGCCACTGTTGTGTTATTGCTTTGCTGCTACTATGTTCATGTTGTGCAGTTTTGTTGATGAGTTGGTGTTGGACATTATTTTACAAGGCTAAATCAAATTCTGTTGACTATTTAATTGATAATTTTTTTTGACACTCCTCTCTCTCTAGAAATGTATTTTAAAATATTAGCAAATTATCTACATGGAAGTAGAGATAATTTCTAGTAATGATTTCTAGAATTAATCTAAGAAATAATGTGGAATGATTTTTGGAAGATTATTTCCAAAAATCTCAGGTTTACATTATTATTTGATTTTCTGAACTCATATTTTATTTTCTAAAAATTTATTTTGTTTCAATATATAATTTTTGGTCATTGTATGTTTTATAAATTTTAGTATGTGTGAAGAAGTCTTTAACATGTATTATTCGTATTGGCATTAAATATTATATTTTAGGATTTCCCAATAATAGGTATCCCTAAACATGTGATGTGGCATGAATGAGATAGATGTTGTTGAGGTCAAATTTATCTTTTTATTTCCTTCCCACTAATTTATACATTTTATGTTATTGTAACTAAATATCTATCTCAATTATTCTTTAAACAATACCCTCTTATTTTTATATGTAAAGACATAATTTTATTTTATTGTATTGATGATGCTAGAGATTGCTCATAAATTATAGATAAATTTTCTATAATTCAATGTGTTTTAAATTTTATTTTTTCCCAATTAATCAAAATAATTGTTATTGCATTTTAAAATATATTAGAAATATGATATTACATCAAAAAAAATAGTAATACCTTTGGAAGCTATTCTTTCCCTACGTTGTGGTATCAAATAATTTGTTGGAAAATACATTGAATATTTAAAAGTAATTCAAAAGCTTTTATTAGTTTAATTTTATTAATTTATACAGAAAAGAAATTCTACTCTATGTTCATATGGTGAAATTTAATTTCTTTTACACAATTAAATCATCATTATTTAAACACATTTATAGATTTTTAAAAGGCTTGTCCAAGCCTTCGAGGTTGGAGCATGTAGGACCTGTACTAACAAAATGATATCTAGAGCTGTAACTCATGGGCTTGGTTGGGTTCAGGACAAACTTGATGCCAACACAAATTCCTACTATGCACCAACCCACCTTGTTTCAAATTGTGTTTGCCAATGTGAAACCAATCTAGTTTGAAATGAGAAAAAAATGGGCATACTACATGAAATTCTTTCCTAGATCCTTGTGTCACCCCATATTTTGCTATTGAATAGGCATTTCAAAATACTTGCCTAATGGATTATGTGTCTAGATACAACTCATACTGCATGCTTTTAAAACAGCATAAAAAGAATGTTTTTCTTTATAAGTTTCCCTGGCATAGCATACACAATAAAAATTGAGTACTTGGTAATGCTTACCATTCCAATTGATATACTCAAGTGGGTTTTATCATTATCCAGTGATACGCAATGTATACTTCCTCATGGTGGAAAATGGCTGATAATCTTTATCTATGCAAACTTTGTGCCAACTTTGAAGTGATGACTCCCAGTCAAGGATGCTCCCCACAAAAATCTATGGCACAACCCCTTGATGCCATTAATAACCATACATGGAATTTTAAAAAAATGAGAGTATGTACACTTATATCTCCTGAATGATATATTCAAGAAGCTCTATCCTTGCAATAATTGAGAGAGTTTTTCCTTGGTCAAAAGTAAATTGTAGGAAAATCTTACTAATAAGCAGAGTAAATTACAATGTGACAAGCCAAGATGAGAAGAGAGGAACCATAAAAAACCTAAATGGAATATCACCCACAGCAAATCAAGTTAGATTAATGACATTATTCTTAACCTCACTTGCAACACCTACAGAAAAAATATGACTTTTTTGGGTTTAGAATAAAGTTCAATAAAGTTGAAAAATACTCTAAAATCCATTATTAATATAGTCACTAAGGATTAATTTGCTCTAGCAAACAACATAAAATTGTTAGAATAAATATTATGGTATCGTGTAATTTCTAGAAACCGAGGTGAAAAGAAAGAATGTTGTCCATATGAGCACACCAAAGGAGTCGAGAATGGTATTTCATACATATTGCAAAAAATATACTAAGAAAGATGGTCTCATTTGCTTAACCCTCTCTTTCCACACACACACACACACACACACAAACTTCTGGAAACAACCATTAATATATGTAAAATATATTTGGTTCATTTGCATGTGTACACTTGATCCAAGAATGTTATAGTAAAATTAGGACTCCGCATTAAGCTCTGTAGACATGGACTTTCAAGCAATTCAAATATTTTTGGCATGTTAATTTTGATAAAACATTTTAATGAAATCCTTTTCATAGTTGAAAGTATGTTGGGCATGCCAAATTTAAATCAATGAGTATTAATTAAAATCTTGAAGCTAGCAACTTTTAGATCACTTTGTAGATGCCATTGCAACAAGAAACAAGCTAGTAGCCACCTAGTTGGGATGAATGTGATATTTTAGCAACCAAATCAATATAAGTATGGTGATTGATTGGACATGGGAGACAACTCGTAGTAAGCAATTCTTGGATAGCATCAACTAAGCCCAATCCAATGAGATTCCATGCCATTTTGAAAAACTCAAAAAGAATCTCAAATATAAAAAAAAGGTATTGTTTATTTCCTCCGTGGAGAAGGATAAATTTAATGTTGCTTTATGATCTTTTATTAGAATATGGCCAGCATGTATCACCTCCTCATGGATGTCTCTAGTGGGAGAAGAAGAACCAAGAAAAGTTTCAAAAAATGTAATGAACTCACACGAAATCTATTGTAGGGAGGTGGAAAAATCATTATCCATTTTCATAATTGTGATGATTTTACTATTGCGTACCTTAGATCTCAAGAGAGAGTGAATGAATTTGGTATATTTATTAACTTATCAAAAATATTTACTTTTGACTTTTTGTCTAGGGATTAGTATTTTCAGCCTCAACAAGTTTTTATAAGCTTAGTGCTTAGATAGAGGCATAGAGCATTGTATTGGTTAAACAATACTATTGAGGAGAGGCCAATAGGTCAAGTTGGATTGTATGAAACTCTTGTCTGGCCATCCTAACCTTAAATAAAATTGTCAACATTCTAGTTGTATGAGATAATCAATTGAATATATTTGATTTGAAATTATTCCCATAGATTGGGTTTCTGACGAAATATTCAAAAGATTTTATATTTTTTTAAGCATTGCCATCAGATACTCAAGATATATATACATATACATACATACATACATATACATACATACATACATATATATATACATACATATATATATATATATATATATATATACACACACACACACACAACCACCCACCCTAAAATTAACCACAATCACACTCTGATATATTCTTCTTAAAATTGACAAAATATATAAGCACACACGACTAAATATTTCATCCCCCAAAATAATATAATATTCAAGCAAAATAAACTAGATATTTAAAATGTCCTAAGTTCATACATCCACAATTTTAGAAATGAAAATATAAAATATAATTGAAAACACCTTAATAAACTTTGAAAGTTAATTTCTTGAATTTGGTGCTCTTTTATGAGCATCATGCGAGGATGAACCTGCACGAATACTACATGAACACTAGCACTTCCTCCATAAGTCCTCGTATACAGAAGAATAATGAGAATAAATTACTCCTTAAAATTACCCCTTCCCTATATGAAAATATTATAAAAGCTTTGTATAAGCAATTGTAAAAATTATTACAAAAGAGAAAAATATTACAGAGGTATAGAACTTCCATAGAAAATAGGATCCCATTTAGTTTTGTTTATAATTCCCAAATATGCACTACATGCACACATCCAAAAATACTTTGATAATTTGTTTCAGAAAAGTCTCGCAACACATTGATTTTTCAAAAATCCCTTAAGGGTTATATGTCCGTGTTTTTTTTTTCTCAAAATGTTTGTACAATGTCGTTATTAAAATATTACTATTTTTTGTTAATTTCACCCACATTTAATGAGTGAACCCCATGGTTCTCATTAAATTAATTAACAACTATATGAAAGAAAAATATATTCAAAACAAAATATACAAATTTGGTCTGTATAAACTCGAGCAAACCCAATAATACCAATCATTATGTATATTAAAATAGTTTTATAATGGGCAAAACATTTGTGGCATTATAACTATGTGTCATGTTGCCATGATACTCTCAACAAACTAATGATTATATCAATAAGATGTGGGGTTGTTGCTTACATGAAAACTTTATTAGATTCTTCAAAATTATTAAGTTACATTTTATGATAATGTTTAGAAAAAAAAAGCATGCAGAAAATATTATAAGCTACATTTTAGTGAGCACATCTGTTTTGAGATCCTAATGATGACAGTTGAGTTTGTGACAAATCTCAAAATTTGGAATTTTTTTTAGAAGATATATGATACCACTAGGCCCAATTTATTTTTGAAAATTTTTTTATCACAACTTGGTGTTTTCAAGTATTAGTTGTTTGAGCAATATGAAGGTTTCGTCCTTAGATAATATTCATTCCATAACTCATTTAGCCATAACTAAACTTTAATGAGGGTGCACATTTTTTTTAAAAAAGAAGGCTTATCATATAAACTCATGAAAATATAACAATCATAATACAAAATATTATGATTTTATGACTTTTCGCTCCCATCATATTTGATGATTCTATCAAATTTTACTTTTAACAAAATAATAAACTCTATTGATTATAATTATAGTCACAACTATTATTTTGTGAAATAGTTTTATTTAAAATATGAAAATATATCATACATGATCATCAAAATAGGAAATATTAATTTGAAACTAGCATACTAAAACTCTGACATTGAAGTAATTATCCATCCTAGAGTAATTAATCTCCTTCAAAAAAATATTACTTTCTACCCATTCTATATTTGTATTTGTTATGACTAAGCTTGAGTGTTATAATGTGTATATAGATAGTGAGCCTACTTTGTGAATGCATTAACATGACGATGTTTGAGTTTCATAACTAAATTTATGATATATAAAATATGCAAAATGATCTATGTAAATAAATACATAATTTTTTATTTTATTATACTGTGCAAACAAAATTCTTTAGTTGCGGCCCAAGTAATATCATGTTTAAAGTTAACACCTATATTATCAATGAATTATTATCTTCATTGAAGATCTCAACTGTCAGTTAACTTTATTGCCACACTTTTTTTACATTTTTCTGACTTCATCATCCATGAAATACATGAATTTTTGGATCTCAATTTTTTGTTGGACTATACTTAGTTTTTTTTTATCTAGATATCCAAAATCACAATACTGAAATTTGTCATAGTTTCTTTCTTTAACTTATGTATCTTCAAAATTATAGCATTAGTCAAAGTTTTATAACTTTCGTTATGTCTTTATGTTTATCTTTCCTTCAAATCCTCTAAAATTATCATTAAATTCATGTCTTCCTCAATTATTTTATCAATCACTTATTAGAATTTTACATATATTTTCACAACAATATATTCTCTTAATCTTATACATTATTTGCTTTATATAATTATAAAAAGAATTTAGACATTTAGATTCTTTTCACTCTCTCTATAGTACTCTTCTTTAGAGTATGTGTCAATTGGATCAGGCAACCTAAGTATGACCTATAGCATGATATGGTTAAACCATGTTGAGCATGACACGACATGGTTCAACCATGCCTAGTACAGCACAACATAGTTTAGTTGTGCCTGACAAGACATAATTCAAACCAATGGCTAGATATGCAGTGAGTTGGCCCACGATATGGCTCAGATCATGCTGAGCCAATCATTTTGGCTGAGAGGAATGACACAACATGACTCAACATGATAGTCCATACAGACTAATTTTTTCCAAGCTAACTTGGCCCTGACCAAGACTAGCCTAGAATGAATAATGCTAATCTGGCCTAATCCATGCTAAATTGGCATGACTCATGCTAGCCTAGCTTTAATCTATGCTAGTTAGGATTGAACATTAAACCAAAGCTAGTATAGAATAAATCAAATTAGTCTAGCTAAACTTGACCAAGTTTGACATGATACGGCATGAACTAACACGACCCACCCAAAAGCCATGCTAATGGGTCATATTGGATTACCAATTTTTAGATATGTGCCAACATAACATGACTCGTTATAAATACCATATTATGCCCAACAGAACACAATAATTCAAATAGGCTTTAAAAAAGAGATCATGTCCACACAACATGATCTATTTGACACCTCTATTTAGAGGCTTCTGAAATCATGATTTTGTAGAATATCATAGCTTCATAGTGGTCATTTTCATCAATCTCAACTTCACTTTCATAACTTTATATTTTCTCTTTCACATCATCTTCCTTTTCTTTATTAAGCTTGCGGTCTCCTACAAAATGCTTATATCAAAAATTCATATTTTGTTGTCTTGCATTAGGAAAGAGAATATTTATACTCCAATAATTTATTTCATCATCATATAAACTCTACAAATTATTTATCCTAAAAGAAGGTGGTGTGGGAAAAGTTAGAAAAATCATATTTGAATTCTATTTGTAATTTGCTTTAATTTTGATGTATGTGTTGCCACAATCAGTTTCTTAATGAGTACCCATAATTGAAAAATGTGTGTTCAAATAAGAAATGAGGAATATTTGGCTATGTTGTCTTCTTTTCTTTCCAACAAATTAGTTAATTAATAATTTGTTATTTGGACATTTATTGGAATTTAGGTAGCTTCTAACTTTTATACGATCTTATGTAACAAGTCTCAATTATTCATGATATATAGCCTCATTACAAAGAATATGATATGTAACTAAAGGAAGCTAATATTAGTTAGTCATATGCAAAACATGTTGCTAACGAGTGCAAGAGGTGAGAAATAAGGATCTATTTAGATGATTGTATAATACTACAAAAGGTGCAAGTGGATTATAAGATAATTGTCAATGTTAAAAATATTATGAAAGTGTGGGGAAGACTTGTAAGATGATTGAGACTAAAGTTATTCAGAAATTTGTGCTTTATTTTATTCTTTTAGAATTATTTATTACGTGAGTAATATTAGCTAAGTTTAAAAGTGAAAACAGTGACCTTTAAAAAGATTATACTATGAGATTTAACCAAAATTGAATGTAGAATATGCAATGATAGTATTGTTGTACTGAACAACATGCCCAAAATCACTTCACCTTGAATTTTTTCTTAGCATGAGCTACCCCAACTAGAATTGTTGATAATGCCCAAGAGCAAAATGAGTTGCTTAATGATGTGATTAATCTTAGTGACATATAAATTATTATTGAATGTAGAATTGTGTACTTGATGGTTTTATCCCTTAAAAATAAGCCATTTATTGTGAATATATAATTTTTGGAAGGATATAAAGCCCTTGTGTGCATTCTACTATGTGGGCTATGCGCCATTTATTTATAGTTGAATCCTTAAGTCATTTAGTCAGAATTACACAAGATAAGTTATGATTCTATTCAAAACATAATTTTGTTCAAGTCTTGATATCAAAGAACATGATCATGACTATTTGGGTCATAATTTCATAATTTAGATTGTAACACCAAAAACATAGATTTGACTTTGTTCAAGCCACAACACCAAAAAATAGAATCACAAATTCATTCATGTTGTGACTTCATAATTCAGGATACAACACTAATTACGTAGTCTTCCACTTGTAACTACAAAAAAACATGTGGTGTCTCCATTCAGCTCGAGATTCCACAATTCATGATGTGCCACCAAACATCAATAATAGCTTTAGAGATTTAAGCTAATACTAATATTTAAATAATAAATATGTCTTCTTTTTCTTCTTTTATATTTCAACTCTACAATACTAGAACTTTTCTACATCCACTTCCCATTAATTTTCTTTTGATTCGAGAGCAACTTCACAAGATTCATAAATGTTTCTCCTATAATGTTTGCAGCTCCTCCTTCATTGAATACTCACACTGATTTGAATTTGTAAAGAATCTTGTCTCTATCATAGTGTTTGTCTCTTGAACTACGCATGAGAAGCATAATATACACTATCAACATATATCACATGTGGATTCCTAACTCATATATAACTTTTCAATACAGGCATTATAACAAGTATATCATTTTTAATAGAATCTTCAAATTGTGTCTACTCGCCTATTCATTAAAAGAACTTGTAACAACAGTAGAATGAAATCATTGTGATGCAGTGATCATAAGATATCACAACTCATTATTTCCATGTCACGATTCTATCCCTTCTATAAGGTCACTCACACCATGACTTTTTGATACTTCTCCACTCTAGCACTTTCAAATTACTACAAATCTATTGTACATGAATGTTCTCGTTTCTAGGTTCCAAAGCATCATAACCCAAAGGCTCGAAGGTGGGCAACCCATGGCTTCCCCTCATGCAACATTTCAAAGAGTATATGATTCTTCATTATCAAAGCAGGAGTACAGTTCGTCAAGTAGCATGTTGTGGTAACTATTTCAACTCAAAACTCCAACTTCAAGTATGTCCAATTCCTCGTGCACCTTAACTTTTTTATCAATATTTTATTGAAGCTTTCAATCATTAAATTATATTTTGATATCATTCTGATTATATTTTTCTAGGAAATAGTCTACTTAACATAAAACCAATCAATTGGAAATTACTATGTATCACTATCCATCTTCAACTTTTATCTTTTTATTTAGATTAGTTGTTTACTAGCATCTTGAACTCTAAGGATTTCTCCAACATCTCAATTTTCTTCTATAGAAAAAAAAACTCATATACATATAAAAATCAAGAAACAAAATATAGTACATTAATCGTCCAAGTGATGCCTTAGATATTCTTCTAAACATATCTTTATGAATTAAATACAATACTACCATTATTTTGGTGGCTATAGTTTTATATTTTGCTTATTTTTTTCTTTTCATACAATCAATCTTCACAATAGTCAAACTCTTCTAAATAATTTAGTACACATTCCACCATTTTATTCAAGGATACAACTGCGAGATTCTTCTCACTGTTGTGCCCTGATATCTAATGCCACAACATGATTTCCTATCATAACACTTTGTTACTAGGTCGCAACTCTATGTTGCCACTTCGTGACTCAAAACTCTATTGAGACACTTTCTTTCCACATCATAACTCTAAACCATGTCACAACATTGTAGTGGTGTTCATGGACTGCTTCTCCATATCTTCCATATTCTCAAAAATCAATGACCTACTAGTCAAGGTCATGATGATGCATATCAATAGCTTGTATAACATCTCACACATTGTTCTTCAAGTAATCAACATTAATCCTCACATCTAGTAAGACTTCTCATCACAATAAAATTAACCTATCATCAATTACATTGTACTCACTAAAATTAGATTTCTACTTATATTGAAATGAGCATCATCATTAGAAAAAAAAAATTGTAGTATTATCATGCATCTTCATTTGCACATTGTCATAGCCAAATATGTTTATCTTTTGATTTGTTTCTCATAACCACTACTCTATAGTATAATTCATATTGGCTAAACCAATTCTAATGAAGAATCATGTGATATAATACACCTATATTAATATATGATGTGATGATTGTCTACCAAGTCACTCTAATCTAAGGTGGATTATTCAACTAGTATTTTGAGGTGTCTAATATTGCCATATTTTCAATAGTTCATTTCAAATTTACCCACAATCTTCATTCTTAGGGTTTCTTTTAAACTTTTAGACTGCTCATTTCTCATTTCAATCCTCATCTTTACAAATTAAACCTCCTTTAAGTATTTGTCAATACTTTATCTATTCATATCATCCAATAATATAGTTGAATCAATTACCTCATTGGATAACTCTTTTGTACCATTATCAAGTAAATAATTAAATTATCTCATGAATCATACTTTGTCATCATCATTATTCTCGTAGCTAATATATGAGATTTTGCTAATCAATATATGAAAGTCATGTGTAAAGAAAACAAATCAATCTTGTTCATGAGCAATATGTACACCTGCCTCAAATAACTTATTGACTAATAATGTGATTTCATATAATGCCTCAAGTTTGTTTCACAAATCATTCATTGTTCTCTCACTAAAAACATTCACAACGATATTATCTATCAAATACAATAGAATCAAACCCCACACTTTTTGATTCTGCTTGTTCTATTTAACAAACTTGATAAATATTATCTCTAGTTTCTAATCACTTATAGTTAACTTTAAATCTTAAATAGCAAACTAGTAATCTTTGTCAACAAATTGATCTTGCATCATTACTTTCTAGAATTCAAAAACTTCCTCGAAAAATTTCTCAAAATAAACTCAAGAAATTGTGGCATTCACCATTTTCAAATTGAAACCCAATCAATCAAACTATGGACTATCAAATTGAAGTTGTTAAAACCAAAAATTAAGAACTTAACCTAACCTCTCTAAAACTCAATGATAGAAATTCATGTATCAAAGCAAACAACTCTCTACTATTAAGTAGAAAAGAAACAAACCCAAGCAATAATCAAATAAAACTAATACCAAATATAAAATCTAAACCAACTTCTCCTACCAAATGTTATAACAATCATGTGTACTACGTGATTTTGTTTAGATATCAAATCTCAACTAAATCTTGTTTAATATCATATGCTAGGACCTTCATATTGAATATATATCAACATTAAAGTGTTCCACAAGTGTGATTGTGATTATGATTCATGATCTCAAAAAGAAAAAAAACTCTCAAATAAAAAATACACGCACACAAATAACATGTGAGGAGAGGCAAGAGAACCAATTGTAAGATAAACTTTGGCTAGAAACTTTAAAATCATAATAGTATATCTATTCTACTTGTGTACATACTATTACATTTATTAAATGATTAAAAAAAAACAAAAAACATAATTAAACTCAAGACGTAAATCATATTATCAAATCTATCACAAATTCATTCATATCTTGACACCAAAGAAAATTGAATCATAATATAAGATAGTTTATAATTCCATTTAAATCTAAACTAAGTCTATCAAAGAATGAGATCATGACTTTATTTGGTTGCTTGATTCAGGAGTTTATTTTTCTATTTAAGAAACAAAAAACAAAATTTAGTGTTACTTATAACACCAAAAAACAAGATTACAAAATTACAATATCATAACTCATATCATAATACCTAAACAAAGCTAAAGTCACAATGACGATATATGTTGACTCTAATTAGGACAATTTTACAATTTAAGTCAAAACCAAATATCAATTACAACTATAAAAATATGGATAAATCATATATTTAAATATTTAGTTAACTAAAATACACATTATTAGTAAAAGATATCATAAGTGATAATAATTGTTCAAATACAACTAGGTCATTTTATTAAAGATGTAAAAAATAATTAATTAAATTGATATATATAATATTTAGTTAGGTAATATTTTAATAGTTATTCTATAATATATTTTATCAATAAGTAATTAAATTAATTGCATGAATCGCATCAAAAATAAAAACTAAATGTTAATGTAAGCAAATATTAAAGCAAAACAAAAATTTAACTCTAGCAGAGTATCAAGAAAATATTTCCCCTAGAACAAATTAATGCCAAACTAACCAATAGTTTTTCATCAACTAAACATAGAAATTTTAATTTTAATGATTGCAAACTCTATTTCACATGACTAAAATATTAACATATACAATAAACAATTTAGCATTAATTTCTGAAAAAGTTATGAATTTTATAACGAATATAAATAGATCAAATAAAAAAATATGGAGATTTGTCTTGGGGGTGTTTGTCTAAATCTAAGATTTAGAAACTACATTTTGATATTTTTAAAAAATAAGAAAAATAAAAATAAAATAAAAATTAGACCCCAATTTATAAGTCATAAACTAACCTAACCCACACCATATCACCTAGTGCTCGAAGAAGAGCTGTAGGAACTCAAAGGAGCTAGCTCAATGGAGCACTCAGTCAAGCACCAGGAGCTCAGCATCAAGTATAATAAATTTATAGGAGTTAGCTTCCAGCTCATCCAAGTTAATAGAGCTCAGCATTGAGCTCCTGTAAGCTCTAGGAGATCAAGCAATAGTTTGACTTAAAAGAATTCTGCCAAAATTACTTGTAAAAATTAAACTAAGTTTTGATGACTACACTTGATCACTCTAGGATTTTATACCAGCAAAAAGAAAAATATAAATGGCAACCATCTTAACCACGAAGAAAACATTTTAATAGTTTATACAAACTTTGTTAGCACTGAAATTAACAAATAAACATTTTCCAATGAATCTTTGTAGTAATTCCAAGATCTAGAGGGATTGCAAGACTATTAATATAACTCGATACCTTAATAAATTAGCCAATAAACCAAAATGAAATTTAGATATCCTAGTACAATCTAATAAAAGAGAATAAATGTGTAGGCATATATATGAGAAAGTAGAAAGAATAACAACTAATTGCCTTGCAGAGAATAATCAAAAAGGTTAGCATAAGCCACAAAAAACACATAGCTACTTAATAAATTGACACCTAGTTTGAGATAGTTATGTATGACTCATCTAATTATGCCCAAAGTCTTGGTAAAACTCCTATTGCAAATAAAATGACGCTGCTTTTCTAGACTCCATGTGTATTTATTTATAGGGATAACGAGTATAAAAATACTGCATATAAACAAATTCAAATTTCAGGCAACCATAAAGCCTAAACAAAGATAAATGAAATTTATATTATCTTTATCTCTAATTCATAACCTACAAAATAACAAGCTTATAAATTAACATAGATATATATATATATTAACATAGATATATATATATATATATATATATATATATATATATATCACTAAAATTTTTAATCTTGAAAAATATAGAAAACCTAGATAATAAAATATTCAAAATAAGAAAATAGGATTTTAATCTCATCCAAGAAAAACAGAGTAAATATTTTGTGAAAATATACCTAATTTAAGAAATCTATTGAAAAGAATAAATAATTTACAACATAATTATTCATGTAAAGCATATGTATTATTGAGATAATCATTAGTAAATTAGACTCGATACGAATTAACTAATTTGATAGAAACTAGTAAAAATTATGAATGGAATACTAAAAGTAAAATACAATGTTGAATTTAGTTGTATTTGGATGATGGTAGAAAAAATAGAAATTAAGAATCACATTGATATACGAATATATACTTTACCACACAAAGAAATTAAACCACCATTCACATTTAAAGCATTATCTATTGACTAGAAAAATATTCTAGTCTGCGAATGGACGTGAAGCCTATTCACTAGCATGGATAAAGTAAATGCACAGTACCACCTTAGTAAACACGGAACGTAGGAGAGTTGGTAAAATCTAGACTAATGCAACGGTGAGGGATTAACGAAAAAATAGCTAGTTCTGAAATTATATTTATAATAATATAGAAAATCAAGATATAAAAGAAAAGATTTCATCATAAAAGAAACTATCAGAAATATAAAAGAGAAGCTAGGAAGATATTTTTCCATTTCTGAGTGGTACAGTTGGGCAAAAAAAAGGATGTGATTAACTGTTAATCTCTAAGAAGACACTTTCAAAACATAGAATGTCAATATTTTTTATTTATTCCTCATCAAGAAAAAACAAGGCGTCTGAATAAAAATGATGCTGAAAATAAGATGGAGAATAATTATATTTATAGATAAAAATTTGAGGAGAGCACCTTGTATGATCCCCCAAATGCCCGCCAATAATTGTATTGAAATTTGAATCAGACATCAGATTTGTCCTCACGAAGGCCAAGGACTAAACGCCAGATCCCAATTATTGAAAGGTTAAAATTTAAATATCAATAATTCAATATTTCTTTGGATCAATACAATATTATAAAATATAAGCTAATTTAATAAGGTTAATTTTGTCAAATCTCAAAGCATTCAATATTCATTATCGCCGCAAAAAAAATGTAAATATTAGGTATATAAGTCCAAAACTAGCGGTGTCAACCATATAGTCCCGGCCTGGCCCAGAGTTAGTCCGCCCAAACTGAGCTAGAGTCCGTGGCCCGGCACGGTTGTTGTACCGTGCCGGCCTAGTACAAGCCTGCGGCCTGAAAACAACCAGATTCAGCACAATTTGGGTCGGACAAAACCCTACTTTTTTAAAAAGTTAGGATTCCAGCGGAGCACGTCGCGCGTCTTCGCCCTTTTGAGGCTCGGCAAGCCTCGCCTGTGAGACAATGTCTCATATTGACCACGTTCGGTGCGTGGTCACGCATACCATGCCCATGTGCCTGGCATGGCACGACAGGCCGGGGCACAACACTGTAGCATGCCGTGCCAGGCACAAGCATGGCTGAACAGTATCAAGCCCGGACTAGCCTGGCCCGTTTGACACCTCTATCCAAAACTAAAATAAATGCGTTATTATGATCGTGATCCCATTTTTCCATTTATAAAACTTCTTCAAAAAAATATATTTATATTTTAGAATGACTTTTAAATTATTTTTAAAAAATATATCCAAAAAATGCATGCACATTTATAAAACTTATAAATTAGAAAACAATAATTTTTTCGATTAAAAAAAGAAAATTATTATTTCATAAAATGTGGTTTCTTATTTTGGAAACCATTAAAAAAAATCTGAAAATGAGGATATTTATTTTGAAAACAACATTTTAAATAAAGAATGAAATTAGTAATTTTTAAATTGCTTTTCATTTTAGAATAGTGGTTTCGTGATTATGTGTGTGTGTGTGTGCTAAAAAACCACACAAATATACAAACATATACACACATGTTTTTATGATATATGATATATATATATACACACACACACACACGATCATACATATTAATATGTTTTCCACATATTTCCACATATAGTTATACCTATATTTATACATGTAGGTATAAATATGTTTTCATTTAATTTTATATATGTGTACCTATAGTTATCTATAGGTATAGATATGGTAAAATACATTTTAATATACTAATATATAAAAATATATATTAAATATATGTTGTTAATTATATATTTATATATAGTTATGTATACTATTTTTTTTAGTTATACAATTAGGCAAATACAATTATTTATAGTTATATGGTCTTATACTTATAGTATATATAGTTAAAAATATAGTTATATATTATTAAACGTATAGTTATATATAGATATATTCATATAAGTAGTTATATGTAGTTATACATAAATATATACAAAGTTATAAACAATTATATAGATTTACATATATGTAAGAATATATGCATACATAGTTACAAATACAGTTATATTTGTTTATATGGAGTGTTATATAGTAATACATATATTTATATATAGATATACACATTTAGTTGAACATAATGTTGTATGTTGTTATACATGTAATTATAAATAAAATTACACGTGGTCATACATATAGTTACCCATATAGTTATACTTATATTCATACATGTATGTATATATATATTTTCATATAATTGTATATATTTATACATATAGTTATGTATAGGTATAGATATAGTAAAATACTTTTTTATATACTAATATATACAAATATTATTAAATATAAGTTGTAAATTATATATTTAAATATAGTTATGTATAAAGTTTTTATAGTTATACATATAGTAAGATACAAATATTTATAGTTATATATTATTATCCATATAATATCTATAGTTATAAATAGTTATATATAATTAAATTTATAGTTATATATATATGTATATATATATATATATATATATACATATTCATACAAGTAGTTATAAGTAGTTATACATAAATGTATATAATGTTATAAAGAAATATTTAGATTTCATTATATGAATACATACATGTATATATAGTTACAAATATAGTTATATTTAATTATATAGAGTGTTACATAGTTATACAAATATTTATATATAGTTATACACATATAGTTATTAATATGTATGTAGAATTAGATATAATTATATATAATATTTATATTGTTATACATTTAGAAAAATACAATTATATATAGTTATATATTATTATACATATAGTATATTTTGTAGAAATATAGTTATATATAATTATACATAAAGTTATACATTATTATATAGTTAAAAAATTAGTTATGTATAGTTATAAATATAGTTATAAATACTTTATATATAATGGCATATGATTATATAATTAAACAAGTGTTTAGATATAATATTTGTGTTTAAAATATTTTTATAAATGTTACTTATAAATAATTATATATATGTGACACTTTTATAAATATTAAATAGTATATATATCACATTAATATAAACATTATAATTATTATATATTTATATAAAAATTAATATGTTATATAAATGTTTACAAAAATGTATAAACATTTAATGTTATATAAATGTTATATAAAAAATTATATAAATTGATAGTTTTATGTAAATGTTGTATAGATATTTATAAAGATTAATACATATGTATAAATATTTATATATAATATTATATGTTAATATAAACAATTCGATGTTTATATATAATATAGTACGTTAATATATATTAAAGTATATACATTTATATATAATGTCATATGATTATATAAATGTATAAAACTTTATATATACCGTTATTTATTTATAATATATTCGGAGACAACAAAAATAGAACCCATCAACATTATTTTTTTTTCTTAAGTTACAGAAGCAGAAAACATCAAGCATTATTTATTTTCTTTAGTCACAGAAAGAGAAAACAAAATGCAAATATTTAATATTTGAAATCAAAAAAACCCTAAAAATCTAAACAATAAAAGAACAAATATTACCCTAACAATTTATTATTTCATTAATAGTGTAGAGTCAAAATCATAGAGGTTATATGAAAATAGAAGCAAAAAGAAGGAGAATTGGGAGAAAATAAAAAAAAGTTAACACCCATATATTATTGTGATGTTTATTATATAACAAAAACAACTTCATAATGCTAAAAAAAGACTTTTAGGTTGTCTTTCAAGTAGTGCTATATTTAATGTCCATAACTAAAGCATCAATAACATATCTTTTATGTTATAGATCTTTTATATCCTAGTTAACTTTTCTATATAATTTTTGATTTCTTTCCTTTATGTACTTTTAGTATCAATCATTGATGCTAGATAAGTAATCATCTTGAAGACATCATTTATAATAATAGTTGGGATAGACCACTCATTATTTGTTTTTCTCATTGCCATGACTTTTTGAAATATCATGACTTTTTCAACTTCTTGTTCCTAATTCTCCTCCTCAACTTTCTCAATACTAGCAACTAAAACTTCATCATTTTCATATTCTTCTTTTATAATCAATATGGTATCTTTAAGTGCTTCTTTTTGGTTCTCAGCCTCAACAATATCTATATAAATTGCTGAAACTTGTGTTGTAGTACTTTCATCTTACTTTTTTACTTCCTTAACTTTCTCAATCTCATCAACTAAAATATCTGATGAAGAACTTTCTTTGAACATTTCCAATTTAGCATTTTTTATGATTTTCTATAATCATCTCAACTACTCTTCTTTTACTTCATTCACTCTTCTTAAGTCTTTTAATAATTGGGTAAGTATATTATCACATCAAGCTTTGAAGATTAGGTAAGGATTATTGAATTTGGTCTCTTCATGGTTCCTTGATATCAAATATCTATAACTCATTGTTGATTAACAATATAGTTGATTCATGTGGTCACGAGGTGTTGAATTGAAGTCATTACTCAATGAATAATAGGACTCATCACATTAATAGTTTGGGTTCTCACTCATTCTCATTTCATTTCTTCTATAAATATAGTTATCTGCACTATTGTTCTACTATAAATCTTGAAGAAACATAATGAGATATTTCTCGATTGATTAGGTGTACATGATCTTTTAATTATTATTTTTTTGGTCCCAAAGGTGTTACTCCATCCCAAAATTTTGCATTGTTTATTGGTGGGATAAAAAAATAAAAAATGTATTTCCACAAACCAAATAAGATAACAAGATAAGCTATTGATTAAAAAAAATTATCAAAATAACACTATTAAAAATCACTAAAAATTATTATTTTTAAAAAATAATTATGATAATTCATGTTGACTAGCCAAACTAAATAATCACAATAATGGCACCTAAAATTTATTTTAACTTTGTTATATTGCTTGGTTAGATATTATCACAAAAACTCATTGGTAATGGTATTTTATTAAAAAAAAAAAGTATATGGGTATACAAGTAGTAAATAAGACTTTTATTTAGATATCAACCTCATAGAAAATATATCAACAATTTGATTAACTAATGGTGAAGCAATATAATTTTAATAGAGAAGATATTTTAGGATTTTGGTATGACTCTTAGAAATTTTTTTTTCCACTTGATTCTTATGATACTTATTCAAATAATTCAATTAATATTGAGTTTAGATACATGATAAAGGTTGGATTGTAGTTAGAATGGTTATTTTCCCTAATAGTATCCAATATGGTTATCACTATTAAGCTTATCCCAATGATAATACCCTCATAGTTATCCACTTAGTATATTACCACTGAGACAATAAATTATATATACTTGATAGTTATTCTAAAGTTTATACCTTTTAAGTAACTCATTAACTACCCTTGGTAATTGCTTATATGGATATTCTTATTCTCCAGCTTCATATGTCATAAAGACCAAAAATTGATATCTAAAAGTATTTAAATTTTTAGTTTTGTAAGTACCAAACTCACATAATTAATATATGTTTCCCTCAAATCTCACTAGTGGGTATCATATGAGTGTACTGTAATTCAAAGGACTATCACTACCATGTGAGTTCTATAATTGTGGATTATCACTGCAATTAATATATGCTTCCTTCAAATCTTATTATGGATTATCTGTCATCATCTTTTACAATGATGATTTAACTCACACACTAAAGGTAAAACCAATAATAAAGAATTCTATAGGGTATCTATATTTATCAAGGATTAGTTCTTTTATGACATTTATAATGATGTAGCATGTAAAAGCATACATGTTTTTGGTTTCATGAGCAAATATACTCATAATAATTAATATATAACAATTTTAGGTTTTAACATAAAAATTTGTATTATGCATCATGGTTGGAAGGGCTATTAATTATTTCCTACTATATGTGTGAATGAGACTCGTAGTTTACCTATCATCATATACCACGATAATATGAACAAATCTACCAATAGCCAAAACCATAATTCAAGTTCTATTTAAATATTATTTCCATCAATTTTTATTGCACAATAAAAATCAAACACATCAATTAATAAAAAAATCATTCATACATCATATAAATAATAATTACACAAACCCTTGATCTCAATTTAGCCAATCATTAGGAAGAGAATCATATAAGGTATAAGAGAAAATCTCATGAATCTCAAGTTCCCAATAACAATTCTCATGAGAATTTAGGATACAAACTCTAATCTCATGCTACTTAAGTTTGTTTCCCAAATCAAACCTAGAAAGGGGTGATTTGAGAAATGCACCCACCAACTCTAGGATTTGACTTTTATCTTGCATCCCTTTATTGCTTGTCGATTTTCATAGAGATTATTAAAATTTTTTCTAGAGATATTATTGTGCTTTGCTTTTGACCCTTATGAGTAAAGAAAAAGAAGAATCATGTTTTATATCTCTCCTCCTTTAAGTTTAATGATTATTTGCTTTTATACTCTATAAATCACACTTGTTCAAGTAGGAGTCTCGACTTTGGGAATTAATGTGACTTCAGCATTTGTCTCTTGAGCTCGAAATCACAGCTATAAAAAGTGGTTGTGAGTTTGGAATATCTTTTAATCTTTTTGTGGCACAATTTTATGAAACTTAGAAATGTCCATGACTTGTGCATTTTGTCTATGT
Source organism: Sapria himalayana (assembly GCA_029783825.1). Classification (NCBI taxonomy): domain Eukaryota; kingdom Viridiplantae; phylum Streptophyta; class Magnoliopsida; order Malpighiales; family Rafflesiaceae; genus Sapria; species Sapria himalayana. The sequence continues at coordinate 508,201 of JAREIK010007045.1, forward strand.
AACACAAAGTTGTGGCTTTATGAATGGGCCACAACTTTGACCTTGCTCTTGCATTAAATGACCATGGTACTGAGAATGATAGTGACATTGCCAAGTCTCTTTCATATGTAACAAAAATTCATGAAACTTGGAATAGGTCGTGACTTTTGTCTTTTTCGTATATCAAATGGTCATGCTACTAGGAATAACCCTAGCTTTGGCTATTACCTCGTACATTCAACTCCTAGTCATGGTTTTGTCTTCTCTTGAGGGGAAAGTCATGGTCTTAGAAGTTGTTAGGTTGGAGCAATGTCTTCTGTAATATTTATATCAAAAAAATCAAGGTGCTTGAAATTTTTGTTGCTTTGGCCTGAGTAATTTTGATTATATAACTTTTTGTAATCTAAAAGTCATGGTGCTTAACAATTTTATAGCTTTGGCCTAAATAGTTTTGGCTTTGTAACATTTTGTAATCCAAAAGTCATGGCTTCGGGAAAATAGTGCAACTATATTTAAGAATATAAAGTTTTGATAAAGATAAAGTCATTATACTAAGACATGACTATGATTTTTAGCACCAATGGGGAACTTGGTTAATGTGACATGAAATTATTGTTATAGTTATTTAATTATTATAAGATAAATATGATTACAACTCCAATATAATATTACAGGCAAAAAGAATGAGTTGCACAATTAAAGGATTGTATAATAATTAGTATAGTCATGGTATACAAGATTGTCATGACTAAATACATAGAGTTTTAACTAATAAAAATTATTGAAATTACTCAATAAACAACATATCACCAAGTTATAAATTACCTTCAAAAATATAATAATTTCATGAATATTCATTAAAATCCACTAAAATTCCAAATTCATGTAATCAATATAATTATGGCATATTTCCATGATTATACATCAAATAATATCACCCTAAATATATAAGAAATATTTAGTATTTTATATTCTAAATATGTTGCAAGTATTTTGAAAAGTAAGGAGGGCCAAACTTCTTAAAGTCGCTATTACCCATAATGAAGATTTACTTTGATCATAAGTTTTTAAAGCTCTAGCATGATGCTTAACTAGACTAGCCAAAGTCCCCAAGCATTAATAGATCCTTTCAGTACTCAAAGGGAATAATCTCTAAGGTGGTGAGGCATTGATAGAGCCTTTCATCATTAGTCTAATTATTTTGAAAAAATAAATGTCTTTTTGGTGATATGATATGCCATATTAAAAAATATATAACTAAATAAATCACTAAAAAGCCAAATGAGCAAGTTAGAATTACAAATAATAACATAAATCAAACTAACTGAAGATGAAACCTAATCTAAAGTATCACTCGCCTATTTCCAAAGATGAAATAACAAGTTCACAATAAGATCATAACCCAGAGGCACAAAGTGTGAAATGACTAGAATATTCATTATTGAACTATAAATTATTAATTTCCAAATACATATTTGGTAAAGGATTTGCATGAATCGCATCATGGATTAGCAGAGAGGCAAAAATAAATTTCCAAATACATATTTGGTAAATGATTGACTACAAATGATTATGTAGAAACTTAATATGTATTAGACATTTCACCATGCAATACCCCACTTAGCTTAGAGTAAGGGTTATGCATCAACTCTCAATATATTGATTACATCATATTTATCCCAGGTGATATTATTGTTCTCATCTTTAAGACTCGTTACTCAATTAGGCATGCCTTTGAAGGCTCTTCTTCATTACACTTTTATTCTAACAAGTGACTCTGAGTAATAATCACAACAAGATGCCTTTGATATTATTTTCTTCTATTATGAGTGATGAATTCTTTGTTGGCCACTCCATTATGTCAAGACACTTTTAGCTTCACCCAACTATCATCCTAAAAGCAACCTCTGAAAGGAAATAAGGAATGAAGTAAAAGTATATGATTAGTAACCAAGATATCTCTAAGTACCTAAAATCTAAGTATACTTACATCATTACTTGATTATCTCATAGCATGTCTATGATATACTTTATTATCTCATAGCTTGTCTATGATATACTTGATTATTCTAATAAAGCATGCACATTTTAACTGTAAACATTTTCATTATTATAGCTACTTAATCCAATCAAAAAGTATAATATGTGCTAGAATATATGGTCAGCAATATCCAATCTTGTTGATCCTATGACTAGGAATAATTTATATACATTAATAACTACACAAGATAAAAATCTCATTAACTTGATTTTATCATGATCCCCCCGATGCTTTGTTCACACAAAATGGAATTCATTTATTGATTTAAGATTTTTATCAATTCAAGTATGAATATCAAAATAATGAGAAGTATTTTATAAATTAAAATAAGTCATACAAGAAGTGCTAAAATTGATTATGTTTAAAGTACTTTTTAAATTTCTTACTTACACTAAAGCCAATTGCCTTTATTTCTCAAAACATAGGAAAGTAGATGAGATACACTTTCATGGGGAAGTGGCTTACTCAATATATCAACAATTTTCCAATTCATGGGCACATTCTCTATGATTATGTCATTCCTAAATTTAATCTTTTTAATCAATTGGTACCTTATTAGCATGTGTCTTGACCTTAGATGAAATCATAGTTCATTTTCTTGCCAAATGGTGATGTTGTTATTGCATACAATGGTATTGGATCACCAATTCTAGGGATCACTCATAGTTCAATAATGAACTTTCTTATCCAAAGTCTAAACTATTTTTTTTGTGACGTCAAAAGAAACAATGTACTTTTCTTCAACTGTGGAATCAACAATCATCTCATGTTTGAAAATATTTTAATTGAATACTCTAACATTCAATTTTAAAGAATAACCTATATGGGGTCTGGAGTCATTTTTATCATATTATAAGTTGGCATCTATATACCTACTCACGATAAAATCTCTATCATCATAAACAAAGAATGCGCCCTTAGTTCTTTTGAAATAATTAAGAACATTCTTGATGACTATCCAATGACTTGTATTAGGGTTTAATAATGATCTACACGTGACACGTAGAGCATATGAACTCTAATATCATGATCTACTCACGAAAACTACATAGACCTGAAAAAACTTGAAAATTAAATTATACACACACACACAGTTGTGTATTTATATTGTTATATAGATTTTATTATATATATACCCACAATTATATATATATAATGTAGAATATATATTATGTTTATATATCACAACATATATATCATAGGAGAGCAACACATGTTATATGTGCGTGCGTGTGTGTGTGTGTGTCTATATATTATAGTATATAAATCATGATATATAGTGATATTTCATATTATATATATCGTACAATATATATATATATATATATATATATATATATATATATTATTGTGTATATAAATATATAATTTGATGCAAGTGTATATATCTATATATATAATGTAAATATTGTGAAGTATATATATATGTGTGTGTGTGTGTGCGCGTGCGTGTGTGTATAGTATAATACATACATATACACACATATATAGTTCATGATATATAATCTTACAAGTTATATATGTAGTATATGTAGTATATATAGTAAGATTTGTTAGTAGACATGATGGTTCGCTTAGGTGCTAATTGACATGATGATTTAAATAGCCAAGGGTGAAAAATTCATCTTTATTTTTCACAAGCAAAGAAAAATCTGATCTTGAATGGTGTTCCACTTGTATGTGATATATAATCTTGCAAGTTACAATTTTTTAATCTAAATAATGTTTTTGCCTTCAAGACCATGACATTCTTCTATAGTTAACCATAAATTTAAATTGGGATAAGAAATAATTTTTCATTTTAAATCATAAATTTGTTTTTACTCACTCGCACATATGGGAAACTCCAAAAAATGTTATGTGATGTGGAGGATGAATATGCTAAATTACCACACATTTTTTGGTGAGTTGATTTCAAAAACAGATATATATATATATATCCATAGCAATATAGTATGAAATAATCAATAAAATAAAATTAGAAGCTATGATCTTAGGTCAAATAGAAAGAAAGGACTTGGATTAAGACTTAGGATCCTTAACATAATCTTTGATGATATGGTTAAAATGGATGAGGGATAGAAAAATTCATCTTTAATTTTCACAAGTTATAAAAAGTATATATGGAATTATACATATTATTAATACAAACTAATCATATATGAGATCTAATATGACTAACCGAAAGGATAAAACCATAGAGTATAAGTGGATCTATAAGAAAAAGAGAGGGATAGATGGTAATGTTGAGACTAATAAAGCTAGGATTATCACAAAAGGTTTTCCTCAAAAAAAAAAAGAATTTAATTATGAGGAAATATTTTTATTGATAACCCATGCTAAATTTAATTCAAATTCTCTTATCTATTGAATAAATGTGAAGATTATATTTTCAATTAACATCTTGAAGAATTCATCTATATGATGCAGTTAGATAATTTCATAGACAAAAGCCAATAATACATGTTGTATAAGTTGATTAAGTCTATTTATGGATTAAAATAGGCATACTCATTTTGATCAAGTCATAAGGTCTTATGGCTTCGATCAATGTCAAAGAGTATTTAAGATTGAGTTATCTAGTCAGTTTGATATGATAGACTTAGAAAAAACTACCCATATTCTTTGGATTAAGATTTTGTGAGATCAGAAGTGAAGAATGTTACATGATTCTCAAGCTATTTATATTGATCAAATATTGACTCAATCTAGCATTCAAGATTCCAAGAAATGTTTTATTTATTTTAGATATAGAATCACTCTATTTAAAAAAATAATGTTTCAAAACACCTAAAGATATAGTAGAAAATGTAGTTTCTTATATATTTATAGTAAGAAGCCTCATGTATGCAATACTTTGCACTAGATTTGATACCTATTATATTCTTGGCATGGTAAGTAGATATCAATCTAACTTATTACAAGAATATTGGATAATATTAAAACACATAATTAATTACTTGAAAATGACTAAAATGTAAGTGTACCAAGTAAACAATTTTGTGCCTATATGGTATACAGACACATTTTTCAATTCGAGGAGGACTTGAGAAAATTTATTTTGGGTTATGTTCTTACACAGAGAAGCAGAGCTATAAGTTAGAGAAGTATCAAGTAATTTTATATTCATGATTCCAACATTGAAGGCTAGTATGTAACTTTAAAAGTAACCAAAGAGGTTGTGTGGGTCATAAACTTCCTAAAGAATCTTAGGGTCATTCCTTTTGTATAATTGCATATTACACTTTTAAATGATAACATTAGAGCTATTTCATATTCAAAAAAAACTAGAACTTATAAGATGGAAAAAAACATAGGCAATAAGCATCATCTAATAAGATAATTGTAAAAAGAGAAGAAGTGATAGTAACGAAAGTGGCATCGACAAATTACTTGGTAGAACCTTTTATGAAGAGCTTTACAGCTAAAGTATTTGATAGAAATGTGAAAATGATGAGAATTAGATGCGTGGCATCATGACTTTAGTCTAAGTAATATATCATTGTGATTGATTCATACTAAAAGCCATTTATGATAATTTTCTTGATTTGGTTGTGAAGACTAATCCCAATGATAAAGTAAATTGTCTAAATATGAGATTTATTGCGAGCATATTTATTTTGATTTTTAGAGTGAATTATCATGATACTTTTTCTCAGTAGCCAAGATGATCTCAATTTAGATAATCATATTTCTCTCACATTTATATAATACACTACTTAAACATTAAAAAAATTATGATAATATTGATGAGTATATAAAATAATAACATAGTTTTCAAGCCTAGATAACCTATTCAAATCCATTTTATAGATTTGGAAGACCTTATACAACCTAAAATAATATTTGATAACATGATTCATAAGATTTTTAGTAATTGTTACTTTTTGGTTTGTACTTATGTGTTACAAATTATTCAACTTTTTATTAAAGGAATTCAGATGACATGTTTATTTTATTTATTTTATTTTTTGTATAATTAAGCACAACATACTTATTTTATTGATTCTACATGTGAATAATATGTTTCTCAACAGGAATGACAAATTAAAAATTATCTAACTTAATAAATACCTCTGGTCACACTTTTAACAAAAAGATTTTATGAGGCTCACATAATTTCTAAGGATTTAAAATGATTTATGATAATAAAGCTATTATATTATCATTGATGACATATACATTAAATATTTTTTCAGAGATTGAATTTTGGTTTATACTCTAGCAAATATATCTATTGAGTCATATACTAATTTTTTATCTAATTTGAGTGTTCTAGTTAACTTGACTACATACAAAAGAAATGTATGAAAAATTATTTATATGATTATTATTAGTTCATGTATAATTTATGCATATAATATTGTTAATCATTTCCTAAATTCTTTATGATATGTTCACTTCAACACAACTTTTCTTATATCAATAAATGTAAGAAAATCTCCAAAACTTAATATGTTATTTGATGATAATGAATATTTTTAGCTAGCTGACTTTTTAAACTTCAATTGGGATCTGGGTACCAACTTGTGCAGAAGATGAGGACGAATAGTTATTGTAGTACATTTTGTTTTTGTGTGCAACAAGTATACGAGAGGTAAGAGAATCTTATCTCTTACTATAGATTATTATATTTTTGTTAAAAATAAAAGTATTTTTTAGAAAAATAAGGCACATATGATACTCTTTAAATATAATACATTAATAGAGTACAATATGATATTATAACTACTAATGAGATTCTTTGTATAAGATACTTATTTGAAGAGATTGGATCTCTAATAATTTCTCTCACTACTTTTTACTATGATAGTCAGATATTGAGACATATAGCTTCAAATTCAGGTTCCACGAGAGGATGAACCATAGATATATAAATTGTTTCATTCTCATATAGAAGATATAGAATAATACTATAACCATGCTTATATTCGTATAGCAAACCATCTAACTAATATTTACAAGATCTTTAGAATGCCTCATCTTACTTTTCTTTTCTCCAAACTTAGTTTTATGGATATTTACATATCGGTTTGATGAAAAGGTGTAACTATTTCTTTTTTGTTTTTCTTTTATGTTTATGATGAGAATACCCAACTTATAGGCTGAAATAATCAATTATGTTTTCTATATACAGTCTTAGCACCATCATTATTTTTTGTTAGCTTTTATAAGAGTTTTTTTATTATATGCATTTGAGTTCTTCATGTGGTGTTTTTTTACAACAAAAAATACGTTCTCTTATCCAACTTGCTCGACCTATTTGTCAAGCAACTCAAATATGATTTTCTTATTGTTAATCAACAAGATTGTATTGATAAAATATATAAACATCATTTGAATATAATTATTTATTAAAAAATGCATAAAAATTCATTTGTTTCTACCATTATATCAATTAAATATAAAAAGACATCTATTTTTTTTCACTCAACTAAATAATCTTTTATCATGTATCTAATAATAAATAAATCATTCTTTAAGTTTATCACTATGACCATCATAATATTATACATCTACCAACAAATAATTATCAAATCTATTTCCAGTTTTTTTATATGTATTATTTATGATAGTTTTCTTAATCTAATATTCACAATTACTTTTAAATTAGACATGCAAAATAATATATAAAATGTTTTTGTTTAGCCATCCCTAAATGGTGTTAGGTTTCTTGATTTCAAGGGGGGGAGAGAGAGAGAGATCAAATAAAATAAAATAAAAAGAATAAAAGAAAAAAAATAATATTATTTTTCATTAACCTCAAAAATAAAAAATAAAACATATGTATACTAAAGCTGACACAACCCATATGTTGAGTACTCTCATACGAAGAGAACAAGATAAATCAAAAAAAAAAAACACCACACATATAACATTAAAACTTAATACCGCCTTCAAGTAGGTGAGTACATATCACAAATACCTAACCTGAATTAGAAGAAAGATAACTATGACCACTAAACACCTTCATGAAGATACTTATAATTTGATCACTAATAAACACATTAAACTATAATTACAAAAAATCATGAATTTTTTTTCATATGAAATGATAATCAATCACTATATTTCATCTACTTATAAAATTAGCAAAAAAAAAAAAGTTGTTTGGCTTTCACCATAAAGTATCATTAATTTCTAGACTAATAGAAAAATTTCCTCCAAAACATGACTTATCAACCGAAGCTCAATAAATAATAGATATCACAGCTCAATATCATATGTTTACTCAATTACACTCAATTTGAAAATAATATTTTACCATACATTTTTTAGGAGATAAGATTATCTCTAAGAAAAGCATATACTCCATGATAGATCTAATTTCTATGATTGTAAGAACCAAGCTATAATTTGAATAAGATTTTGCTTGACTAAGCATGTGATTGCTGAAATAAATCTCATATCATAGAACTTTCTTCACAAATATGAGAATCCAAAGAACGATATCTATATAAATCTACATGAAAAATTTTTAAAATGATAAAATATACTAATAATATAAGTTACACTGATCTTTTTGAGATGTTCTCAATTTGTTGTCTGAAGCTTGATATGAAAAAAAAATTCAATTAAAATATTCTTAATTGATCATCTCTTATAATAATAATATTATCTCACTTGATCATCAATAAAAATAAGAATAATCTAATATGTATCTTAAAAAACAAAACATATTATTGAAGAGAAACAACAAAACCATGCTCTAAGGGATTGCTTCAAATTAAAAATAGCTTTTTGTTGTCAACACACCAAACATGTACTTTCCAACACACACAAAAACCTTGTGGTTGCTACATAAAACACCCCTCCTCAAGATCAATGTTAGGAGATATATTCCTCACATCCAATTAATATATCATCCTTTTGTGAGAAGCATCTATATAAATAATAATATGGTAGTGATCATCTTGGCCACAAATAGAAATAGTATCTCAATAGTCTACAACATAAACTTGTATAAATTCTATGACTACCAATATAATCTTGAGTCAACAAACCTTACCATTAATAGACATAACTATATGCTTTAGAATAAGATCTCATGTATGATTTATGATGATTGTATTTAGTTCGTCCAATATATACTATCATCATCATTGATGACTATATGCCTCGAGAATAGTATCGTATTTCTGACAACTATCAAGAAAAAATAAGAAGCCAAAATATATAATATAAAAAAAATAATAAAATCATACTTATGACAATGAGTACTAGGTAGAATGTATCATTAGTTCATTCGGTAGCACTATCAAAAGATCTTCATTAACACACTAAGCTGGATTATATGATTTAGCATATGACTCGATTGAGAAAAGTCATGTACATATCCATCTAGTATATACATTTACGTAGGGTTCATCATGTCTCATAACTTTTATATCTTTCTCCCATGAAGACTCATACATTATGTCCTATGTATTAATCTCATATTAATCTCATCCTCATGAATCACACCACCATACCATTAGGGGCCTCAACAAAATTGTAGTCTAATGAGATATCATGACATATACCCCACTACTCTAACAATTGTTGTGGTAGTATTAAGCATAGGAGAAGGTTCAACATCACTCTATGAGAGTAACAAGTAGACAAGGCAACAATCCCATCACTTTAATATTCAAATATGTCTTATTTGATCGAATCCTTTTGTAAGAAAGTATTCTCGTGAAATGTCACATCCACACTTGTGATGATCCTCACAAACTCTTGATCTCTAGTGAATAACATTTAAATCCATTATGAGTACTAAAGTATATGAAGAAAACATACTCAATGAGATAAGCGATTATCATCTTTCTACTAAGCGAGAGAAATCAAAAGAAATACAATCAACAATCTCGAATAGAAAGAAAAATACTTACATTCTTAAAATATACAAATTGATATGAGATACCACTATAAAACTAAAAGATTATATTCAATTGATCAAAAAGTAAGTGATTAATATTGATTATCCACAAAAACATCTAATAAAACTTCTATTAGTAAAAAAAACTATAGTCATTTCAACAGAATATTTATTATTTCTTTCAACTATATCATCATAGATAGGAGTGTAAGTACATGATCTCTTATATATATATATATATATATATATATATATATATATATATTACAAAGTTCCTCGATGAAATAAGAAAACTAATGTGAAATATATACCACAAAACTATCACTTATGAACATTTTGATACTACACTCAAATTGCATTTTCACTATTTGATATAATTTTATAAAAAGCAAAAACAATTTGATATATTTCTATAAAAATAGACAATTATATTTATCTAGTATAATTATAAACAAAATAATGAAAGATATCAAATAATATTGTGTGGTAGTCCTACATGGTTACTAATTATCTAAACAAATCATATAGAATGCATCCTTACTAACCTCTTTTTGATGTGTTGGTTAGGAAGCTCTAGTATATTTCCATAAATAATATGCCTCATAATCAATGTAAGTTACACCCTTGATATTTAGTTCCATAAATTTCAAGTCATCCACTTATCCAAGTTGAGAATATACAATAATATTAATAGTGAAAAAAAGTATCTAGAAGAGCTATGATGAGTGGATAAAACAAGTATAATTATGATGAGAGTAAAACATCTGAATAAATACAAATTTTGATGAAAATCAAGTATTAAAAAATTATGTATCAAATGAACAAACCCGATAATGACATTATCATATTTTCTAGCTCATACTATAATATCATTAGTTATAATAATATCAAAGATCTCAAACTCATAGAAAAAAAAAGAATATGATCACCTTTGACATGGGTATTGGCCTCAAAGCCTATAACTCAATAGTGTAAAGTAAGACATATATAAGAAATAATAACAAAGATTGAGATGCCATTGTTAGAATTAGTAACAGACAAGAAAAAAAATCTAAAATACTTCTCATAAGTAAATGTAATAAAACTAGTAGGTGTATATGTCAAAAATTCAGCCTGAGTAGATTTAACAATCTGCTATATGACATCAAAACACCAAAACACCTTGTAATAGTTGGGATATATAGTCTTGCATGTCTTTTGAGTATATCCAAATATCTCACAAAAAGAACAAGTTATCATCAATTATTTTCTCTTGAAACCATCACTTCAACTCTCTCATAACAAATACAAGTACATGGTACTAAAAATTTGATCAATTAATATGCTAAGCACGGTAAAATCTATCAATACCAATATCACACTATCAATACACTCTATGTTGCATAATGAGTAGCATAATCTTAATTAGTTGGTCTATACACCATTAATAATTGAATAATAATATCGTATAAGTAAAACATCACAAAAGAAATATTGATGCAACTAAATTCCAAACATTCTTGTAGTAAGTATATTAATAATTAAAGATACTGATCACACTCAATTCAATTGACTATCAGAAATAAACCAATAACTAAACATAGATTGACAATCATTCAAGTGAACTAATATTAGATGAGTCATCTAGCAACTACTATGATGACATATTTTACATTTATAACATTAAGTCGTGACATTGGTAATGATTGTAACTTGTGTATTTTATCTTTGTAACTCAAAGTTGAGATATCGAAAATATGATACCACTTTGGTCATTTCTTTAAAGGAGAGAGCCGTGGCCTTGGAATTGGTCACGACTTAAGAACTGCTCTTTAGAACTTTCTATAGTTAAAAGTCATAGTACCTAGAATAACACCATGATTCGACTATCCACCACTATTCTTTTTCCATAAAAAAAAGGACATCCCATTTTACATTCAGAAAATAATGGTTGTTTGTCATACTTAAAACTAAATAAAATTAAATATTTTGATAAATATTCATGATGTATCTGTATAAATATAAGGTTTAAAAGGTGAGGACATATGGTATTTCGTGTCATGTGGAGATTCATATGATGTTTGGAGCAGAAATTAATGCAATTACAAAGGATCGTGCAAGTTCACGTGGACGTGCTATGTTAGAGTGCTCAAAAATATCCCATACATAACTGAAACCCTCACATCATTAGATATCTTTTATTACAATTCATATTTTTATGTTTATAGACTATAATTTGATCTGGCATTTTTTTGGTTGTGGTGCAAATTGGTGGGCATAATAGTGATTATGAATGATTACTTAATTATCTAAATAATTTGGTTATTTATTTTAAAACTTAATATACATTTTTGGATTATATATATGTATATAATTTGTGTGATTTGATATTTTTTTTAATTAAAAAAAACAAATTGGGCTTTATTAATTTCTTATTTTCACGTGTTTTTGGAAATTGAACTCTACAAATTGTTTCCATGTTAATTAGATCAGTGACTATGATCCTGTTTGATTTTTGGGCTGAACACTGAAAGCAATTTGCTTTCAGTGTTAAGCTGTTTATTTTTCAAAAAAAAAAAAAAATAATGGTGAATTTTTTTAAAAAAGGATTGAATAGAAAAAATATAAAATATTTGACTTTTTCTATTTATAAAAAGTCATTTTCTACCAAAATAATAAAAAATTCATTATTACCTAATAAATAGGATGACTAATAATACTTACGATAATGGATGACAACGAAGGATTTGGAACGTGACTATCTCATCTTGGCTCGGCTTATTTATTTTTTTTTAATTGCGTCTCATTATCATCTCTACTTATTACCCAATGTTACCATTAATCATTAAACTTAAAAAAAATTCTATTTAGTATTAAGGGAAAAAAATAAACATCACATGTGTTGGACAAAAACCAAATAATACACAAAATATTCTTATTTTAAGAAATTAATTTTTATTGTTAATAACACACTGGATATAAAGCTATTTGTAAACTGCGAATATTTATAATTTATAAAGAGTTTTTATTTTTATAGCTTTTCCGATGTTGGTTTATATTCTTCACCCGAATCTCGAAGAGGAAATTCGAAACTTTTGTTCACAGACTCTCTTTCGGTTCTATCTGAGTTCCATGATGAAACTACTACATCCAAAAGGTTCTTCCCCGAATTTCTCCTCGCGGATTTACAGTCGTCATTTTTCGCTGGTTTCGTTGTTCTTCGTTGGCGTTTTATGCTTCCCTTGTTTTTGAAAATCAATGCAAAACGGTTTAGTTGTCCTAGATATCACGTCGATGTTGATTTCTGATATTTGTTCTCTGGAACATAATTTTAAATCCGAGTTTCTAAACGTTGAATCCTCGTTATCAAACAATTTTCTAGAATTGTGCCAGATTAGAAATCGGAATGATTAAACTCAAACAACAAAATAGAGGTAGAATTGTAATAATGGGGGGGAAACGAAGTGAATTATATTGCGTCCAACTTCTCATTGAACTTTAATTTTGCTTAATGTCTGCAGCATTGTTGTGGGTGACATAATGTTTCTATCTCTTTCTTCCTTGCAGTTGGCTTGCGGGAGACATCTGTCATTGTTGCCACATTGGATACAGGCGAAGTTTATGTTATTTCTAGCTTATGTTGCAGGAGTGATACGCAGGTGGTGTATCTTGATCCGACCACAGGTTCTTTGAGCTACAAAGGGAAGCCGGGTTTTGATGTTTTTAAATCTGAAGATGAAGCTCTCGATTACATTACAAATGGCTCCAGGTGGGCTTGTAAAAGCATAACTGCTGCTAGGGCAATATTAGGCTATGCTGCTGTAGGGAACCTTGGATTGCTCCTTGTTGCAACTAAACTAGTTGCCAGTGTTCCAAATTTTCCTGGTGGAGGTTGTATATATACTGTTGTGGAGAGCCAATGGATAAAACTTACACTTATAAATCCTCAACAGCTGGATAAGACAGAAATAAAAAACGTTCAAGAGTTAACTGATATTGACATTGATGGGAAGCACTTTTTTTGCGAGACACGGGATATTACTCGATCATTTCCTAGTCGTATGCCTCTAGGAAAACCAGATGATGAGTTTGTGTGGAATGGATGGTTTTCAATGTCCTTTAAGAATATTGGCCTTCAACAACATTGTGTTATTCTTTTACAGGTTTTATTCATTCTTTTTGTTCTGCACATTAAATTGTTTTTTTTTTTTGGATGTATTTTTGATTCAATGCAATATTTTTTTTAAAAATTTTGTTATAATCCTGATAGCTTTATCTCGTTTTTAGTATTTGAAGAGCATATAATGCACAATTTAAAAAAAAAATAATATTTTGATTACTAATTTATTAGAGTATGTATATGAAGGGATAAATTTTTAAAAATCTAGATGAAAATATTAAAAGAAAACATGCATTAGTTTAATTAATATGATAATTTGTGAATATATTTGATTTGTTCAACTAAAATTTATGTAGTGATTTTTAATAATATCAAAAATTTGCTATGATGATAATATAATATTTGATAGTTTTTTTGGTGTGTTAACTTTTTTTAATCTTGGATTTTTCGACCCAATATATTGACTCATATTCTACTCAATCTTGGGGATCCTTGGGTAGGGCAAGTGAATACTTGAATAATTGCAGGAGGTAGCGTTGATGAAAATCAAACATGTGTTCTTGCTATTCTATTCATAAGGATGACATGGATTATTAACACCAAGATATCATTGATGTGGTTAATCTGAGTGTGCAAACTTGTTTTTGGTGTCTTATATTTAGTATTGGTGATACATATGTCATGCATTGCCCCAATTTGTTTCTTGTTTATAATTGGTTTGTGACACAATCTTATTCAAAATAATTACTATTTGGTGATATTGATTGCTTGATGTTAAATGTATAGGGCTTTGCAGAATGTAGAAATTTTGGAAGCTCTGGTGAATTAGAAGGTATCGTTGCTTTGATAGCTCGTCGTAGCAGATTGCATCCTGGGACTCGATACTTAGCTAGAGGGTTAAATTCATGTTTTAGTACTGGTAAGATAACTAATTATCTTTATTCATAATCTAATTTTTATTTATTCAACTTGTAGGATAACATGTTACACTAACATTTATATATTTTTTTAACATTCTTAAATTTTTATCTGTACTTTTAATTTTTTATAGCTTTAATAAGGTAGAGAAAGAAATGATAAAAGTGATTAATTAATATGAGAGACAAACATTTAACTTGAAAAAAGTATCCATAAAATAATGAAAAAGTGTTATTATATTAATTTTTGTGATCACAATGTTAAAAGTAATAATCATATTAATTCTTTTGGTGCTTTGGTTAAAAGTACTATTTGAGAAGTCGGTAAGATAATTTTTTCAAATTTAAGTTTTTATTAGTTATTTTACTAGCTTTTATAGTTTATAATTTATTGTTACTTTTTATGTATTTTTTTTATATTTATTATATAATGGGTATGAGTACTTAACTTATGGGATGTCATAATTTGATATGTTCATTATATAAGAGCATCTCGTGTATATTATTTTTATTGAGTTTTAATTATTTGAGTTTGAAGATTTTAATTTTTTATATGGTATTAGAGTCAAACCCTAGGTAGAGGAATCAAAACCTAGGATTTCTTATATAGAGGTGTTCATTGTAACAATATAGTGCACTCATAAACACTCATGTAACAGTGAATTTGTGTGCACTGTAGGTGCATAATAAGTACACAAGTGCACGTGGATGGAGATATTTGGGTATCGAATGCTTAAGCATATGTGCCAAGTCCTAGTTGGGGCTACACTATCATTTGGCCCGCATAATAGGTGCACACTATGCGTGCATTTGTATGCATCAGGTGCACAATGAGGAAGAGGAAGAAAAAAATGGCAAAAGTTTGGTATAATATTTGTGAGTGACCAATAATTGGTTAGTGTGAAAATATTTGTATGCGACACCAATTATTGTTGGTGTGAATTAAGATATTAATGATGACTTAAGTGTTTTGTTTTGAGATATTTTACATATTTTTTACATATTATAGAAAGAAATTCCATATCAAAGAGATATGTTAATAATTATTTTCATATGAGTTAGAGAATATCATAAAATATTGAGAGTAATAAATTGACAATCAGAATTATTCAAGGGTTCTCACAAAGTTTTTCTGTAGTGCTAATTATCAAAGAGTAGACAAGATTCCTCTTTAGGTAGTAGCAAATAATTCTTATTTTTTGATACTACAAATCTTGTGGCTCATCCCTTTACTTCAGATTTATACATTATTGACTTATGAACTAAGTATTATATTACATATAATTATTTTTTGTACTACTTTTTTTTATTATTCATATCGAGTATTTTAGTAGCCAGTGATAAGTCTTCAAAAGTCTTTAATTATATTAATATTTAATTTTTTTATATGTATATTGTTTATTCTTGATTATTCTATTATTATTTTACTAAGTTCTCTTTTTTTATAACATAATTATGACTTTTTTTTTCTTTTATTAGTATTTATTTTTATTATTGAATGATTTATAATATTATTTTATTTGAGATTGAATATAATAAATTGTATATTTTTTCTTGATAGAATATCTTATTAGATATTTGAATATTATTGATTTATTTTTTATTTTTTCTTGCCTTAGTTACTCATTGATGGTTAAATGTAGAATATTAGATTCTAGTGTTGGATGTATCTCTACATGATAGAGTAAGATATTTTAGCTAGAAAAGATACTAGAGTTTTCTATCATATTGGTCAGACATATAGGTTGTATGAGCAATGACCCACTTAATCTGATATACCTAGTCCTAGTCGTATGGGGTCTTAGTAGAGATGTGATTCGAGAAAAATTCATATATTTTATCATATTTTTAATGGTTATATATGTTTTACAAGATTATTTTTTTTTTCATTTTAATTCATACATATTTTTAATTTCCAATTATTTTATTAAAAAAATGATAAATCAGGCTAATAAAAATTTTAAAAAATAGGAGTGACAATGAATTAGAATATCTTTTAAATTTTATACTTACTATATTGATTATGAGATCATATAACTTGTTCAATGTAGATAAGAGTGTCCCAAGAAGTCAAATGATCTTGTATCTATCTTTTTTAATGTTTATTTTTCAATCACTCTAGAAAGAACAAATGAGTTATAGTCAGTAACCTATTTCATAGATATTGTTGTACTTATGTTTTTTTTCTTTATGACTTTTTTGTTATTTTTCCTAAAAATACTGGGATATAAATCTTTTTTAGAAAGATATTTGGTTATATTAAAAGAGATAAATACTATTTATTTTAATGAGACTTGTGAATAATACCCCAACCATTAGGAATGTTTATTGTTGACAGCATGTGAGTCTTCATTGTAATGATTGATTCATGTGAGAAGATATATTACTTTAAGACATGATTTGTTGTGAGATGATTCACTTAGATATTTGATATAGATTATTAGGATATTTTTTTTAGTGGCATTGATTTTCTCTATTTGAATTATTTTCTCATTGTCAGCGTCTTATAGATGTAGGATATACTAATTAGATTTGAAGAATGTCCATGCAGATATTGTCGAGGATGTTTATCTAAAGTAACTATTTGAATCTTGAGCAGTAAATCATATTTAGTTTGTAGATTGCATAAAATATTATATTACCTGAAGTAGTCATCGAGAGTTTAATTTACTAGTTTTTTATAGGAAATCATCTCTTATGCATACATAAATGTGCTGTGGATTTATTTTTATATTTCTGGCGGAGCTCAAATGATAAGTTGATCTTGCTAGTTGTGTATGTGAATAATATTATTATTGATTTTTATTGATTTTGATAAGTTTGGGTTTCGAATGTGAGAGAGAGGGTGAAGGGATATTGAGAGATTTAATTAATTTCTTGAGATAGAGGTGACTTACTCATAGAGATAAATTATATTATTATAAAGGAGATATGTAATTGATACACTCATATAATATAGGTTGATTTGTTCCCTATGTCATCGGGGTTAGATACCTTGTAGCCCCTCTTCCCTTCTTCTTCAACCAATCATGACATTATTCAGTTGTGCTCTTGTAAATACTCAAATTAATTCATGTATTACATTTTCATTTATTACAACTCTATCTATTGATTCTACTACTTATAGGAGTATCATATAAAAGATTAATTATTTAATTATCAATTATTCAAATATAATATATTCAATCAGTATAGTTAATTATTTGGGGGGAATTATGTTGTGGGGTCATCCTCCAAAAAAATTTAATAATTTGAAACTTGTCTTTTTAAGTTAGAAAATAAATTACCAAAATTTTAAAATATTTAAATTTAGTGCACTTTATTACGTTTATCCAAAACTACTTTCGCCATCTCCCATCGGCCATCTCCCAATGGCTCTTGCCCTTTCCCATTGAGCTCAAAGGAGCTTGACCATGAGCTCCATTAATCTTCTAGAGCTCGTGGTAGTGCTCCCGGAGCTCGACCGAGAGCTCCTCCGAGCTTGGCGTCATCCTCCATTGATCTCTTGGAGCTCAATCGAGAGCTTGACGACGAGCTTCACGAAGGAGTTTGTGGAGACGGGCGGGGGGAGAGGGGTGGAGAGAGGGGCAAGAGGTGAGGGGAGATGGGTGAGAGGAGAGGGAGAGGGGCGAGGGCGTGGGCGAGGGTAAGGACCATGGAGGGGCGAGGGCTAGTGGCGAGGGTAAGGACCAGGGAGGGGCGAGGGCTAGTGGCGAGGGCGAGGGCTAGGGGCGAGGACGAGGATGAGAGAGAGGCGAGGGGCAGGGGAGAGGGTAGTTTAGTACTTACAAATTGAGTGTATTTATTTTAAATTTAATTTTAGTTTGGTGATTTTTTTAAAAATATTAAAAGTTTAGTTTTTAAATCTTAAAAATTTATGGGGAAACACCTTAAAATATAATTCCTTCTAATTATTTTATAGATTCTTCGTGACATGTTCACATGGACATAGCTTTTCACATACTGAGCTATGTGAAAAAATCTTTAGGGTTTGAAGTTTGTTTGGCAATTATGAGGAGTTGTAGTTAATTGGATATTTACATTTGAGTTGGACATGAACTTTTATAGAGAAAAAGTCTATTATGAGATTTTATGCTTTTCATATAGATAATCTTGTCTCTTTAAAAATAAGAGACATTTATTTTAAAACCAAGTGTAGAAATAGAATTCAGATTGATTGTGATAGTTATCAGCAAGATATTTTGGATCATGTATCAACTTCAAGATGTTGAATATTTGTTTTCTTCTCCAATTAGTATTTATTGTAAGTATGTGATAATCAAACAATAAGATATTTAGTCTATAATTTAATATTTTCTTAGTAGATGAAACATGTTAATGTGAATTATTTTTTTTAGAGAGAAGATTTGTGATGAAATTATTTTTATAGTACATGTTTTACAGCATGTAAATCAACATATATCTTCATGAGGATGTCGAAGAGATCTTAACTTACTTTCCTTTATGCTAAGTTTAATATATTTTATCTTTACAAAGATATGAGTTGTCCTAACCTGAATAAGAGTACTTAATATGCGGATTTTCATAATTTGATTAGCTCATTATATAATGATGTCTATTATACATAATTTTTATTAGAACTTGAAGATTTTGATTGTTAGACATTATGCAATAGTTAGTTTAATCCTTGATTGTTAGACATTATGCAATAGTTAGTTTAATCCTTGATTGTTAGACATCGTGCAATCATGTAAATTACTTCATAAAATCTATTTAAATATATCCTTAAATAATAATTACAATAACATAAGAATAATTCAAAAATAAAAATGAATGTCAACATTCTTATCAATAGAACTTGGTTCGGATAAATTAGTTTTCATATTTTCTTTTTATCCTTATCAAATTATATATAATTTATCATGTAATATTAATAATTGAATAAAAGGTTGTATTTGCTCATAGATAAAGATAAATAACTCAATGAAAATATATAAATATATAAGAAGTAGAAAAGAATAAAAAATAACATTTCGAAATGGAAGGAAATTAAATGTTGAAAAAAAACATAGACAAATTAGAGTATAGATTGATTAATAAGAGAAAAAGTTGATTGAGAAGAAACAAGACAAAAGATAATTGAAAAAAAAAAGAGATGAGTGAATAAGTTGATTGGCAAAGAAAAGAAAAGAAAATATGTGAAAAAGTAATTGAAAATTGAAAGAAATAACAATGATTCAACTCAATATTTTTTCTCTAAAGATAGAAAAAAGATATAGATTTTAAGGGGAAAAAAAAGTAAAGGCAAAAGTACGGATAAATTATTTTCTTAGGTGATTATTGCTAAGAGTAATTAGAGAATTAGGAGAGAAATTATCTTAAAATGTAATTTTTTATATTAATTATTTGTTGATGCTTATTTGACCTTTGAGTGCTAGGTTTTGTTTAATCGAATAAAAAAATCTCAAAAATATATTTCAAAATGTTATTATAAATGAACATGAAAGAGTCAATGTAAAAAAAATACTGGAGAAGAAATTAATGATAAAGAAAAATAAATAAATTATTCTATCAAATTAAGATAGTCTTTATCCACCATAAATTTCTTTGCTTTGGTCAGTCTCATTTCCAAATGAAAGAGTATGATAGTATTAGGCATGGGATAGTTAACTATAAAAAAATCATCACATCTCTCACTTGTGAATTTTTGTTCAAAGAAATTTATGTGATAAAGAGGAGTATAAGACCAGGTAGACTCATTGTGCTTATACTTTGATGTAGAGAAAAATAGGCTAGGCATGCTATATTGATGTTCGACTGTGGTGAAGGTGATAAATGAACAAGAGTTCTCATACTAGGTTGGACGGAGTGAGTAAGCAATTAAATACTAGGCAATTCTTGTAATATTAGATTAGGATCTTCGAATATAGGAACATTGATAAGTAAAATAATGAAGTTAATTAATGCACTGTGTCAAAAGAAAATAATATAATTTATTTTCAAAAGACAATAGAAAGAAAACTAAGTTAAGTAATTGAGAGAATTGTCTAATTGTTTAATGTTTTTGTTCTGGATTAAATCAAAGTAAATGAATAAGTATAATAGTAAATAATTTTTTTAAAAAAATAATAATTATGGTTCGAAGATTTAATATTATGATTATATGTTACTCCAGCCTTATAGCTAGAAATTGTATATATTATTAATATGTGTGTTCTACAAGTTGATATCCATGAATATAATAAGATGAATATCTAGGACATTTTAGACATTAATTTATGGAAATTTATCTATAGACAAATTTTTTACAGTTGAAGATTTTAATGATTTTGTAAGAAAGTGATTGTTAGATATGAGAGAATTCATAGATGTTACAGTTTTGATCTATAAAATAATATAAAAAATTTTATTCTAGATTTTTTAAGTTTGTAGTTTTAAAATTGTTAATATTTATTAAGAAAAGAAAAGAATATTTAGTTACATATGCGAGTAAATGTAATAGAAGTTATTAATTATTTTTTAATTATGAGATAAGATATGAATAAATATAAAAATCTTAAGATTATTTCAAGATAGTATTTGACAAATTAACATAAATTGTTAGTTTTTAATTTTCTTGTAAGAGTAAGAATAAAATTTTTTATGTGACTTAAGATAAAGGTAAATTAAATGTTAAATGATGGTAAACAAAGTAAAAATATGTCATAAATTTAAAAATAGTTTGGGATAGTCAATCAATCATAGAAAATCATAAATATATTGGACATAAAAATAAAATAAATGACAATTTTTTGAACTCATGAAAAAATTATAAATAGTAAGACAAAAAGGAAATTAGAAGAAATAAAATATATATGTGATCATAAAAAAAAGTCATGGTGGTGAAATGTTGAAGTGCAATAAATTATTAAGAAAAAATATTTTAAAATTTAATAAAAGGATAAACTTATTAAGTCTCATTTGCTTTACAAGAATACTAAAAGGTTTAGTAAAGTTGTTAGAGAATCAAAAAGAATTAAATATGATAATTTATATAATAAACTAAATAGTAAAAAATTTTAAAAATATTTCTAAATCTATTAATATAATGACAATTAAATATTTAATTATATTAGGTGTATTTAAAGAATGAGAATGATATAATTCCAATTAAAATAAAATTATCTTTGATAGATGAAGAGATTATTTTACAAACATGTTCAATGCAAAGAGATATGACTTGGAGAATAAAATCAATTGTGTTTCATCATAAATATTGTATTAAGATGGTAAAAAAAGATATATAAAGATTGAATTTGTGTGAGAATTTATATAATAATTAAATTATTTTGATAATTAAAATTTTTATATCTGATTTTAATTATATTTGAATGTATTTTGATAAAAAATGGTAAAGATAAATTAATATTTTTGAAATAAATTTAATTACAAATCAATATGGAAATTAGGAGAAAATTTTTAAGTTAATTTTTTTTCTTATTAATTAATTTTTCATAATTAATAAAACTTATGAGTGTTGAGAGTCATGTTCAATTGGGCAAGTAATTTTTCAAATTATATGTTAAAATACACATTTAAAATAATTATTGCAAATTTAATATATTGAAAACATATAAAAAAATTTTAAATCATATGTTGAATATGAGTATTTTAACATATTTATAAAATTAATTTTCATTAGCAAATTAAGATATAATTGGCTTCTCAGAGTTTCTGATAATTAATAAATTTATTATGTGTTTTATCACAAATATTATATAAAGATGGTAAAAGAAGATATGTATAAATTGAATGTGTGATAATTTATTTAATAATCATATTATTAGGAGAATTAAAATCTGTTTGACTTTAATTATATTGTGAATGCATTTGAATAAAAGTTAGTAAGGAAAATTTAATATTTTGAGAGTTTTAATTGCAAATCAATTTGGAAATTAAGAAAAATTTTTATAAGTTAATTTTTTTTATTACTAATTAGTTCTTTATATTTAATGAAATAACTAATGAGTGTTGGGAGTCAAGTGTCACTATGTAAGAAATTTTCAAATTACATGTTAAAATACATGTTCAAAATAATTATTACAACTTTTAATATATTAAAATTAGGTGAAAATGATTTTAAATCATATGATGAATAAGTATTCTAACACATTCATGAAATTAATTTACATTAGCAACTAACTTTAGATATAGTTGAATTCTCATAATTTTTTGATAATTAATAAACTTGTTATGTATTTTATCTTAAATATTGTATGAACACAGTCAAAGAAAATATATAAAAAATGAATTTGTGTGAAAATTTATGTAATAATGATATTGTTTGGAGAATTAAAATATATGTTTTGACAAAAGATGATGAGGATAAATAAATATTTTTAAGAGAATTTTAATTACAAATTAATTTAGAAATTAGGAAAAAATTTTATAAGTTACTTTTTTTTTATTAATTAGTTTTTGATAAATAATAAAACTTATGAGTGATAGAAGTGTAACCGAGCAATAAATTATCAATTTACATGTTAAGATACACATTCAAAGTAATTATTATAAATTTAGAATATTGAATATAGATAAAAAATAATTTAAATCATATGATGAATATGAGTATTCCAACATATTCATCAAATTAATTTTTATTAGTGACTTAAGATATATTTGGATTCTTATGATTTTTAATAATTAAAAATTGTATATGTTTCATCATAAATATTGTATCAAGATGTTGAAAGAAAATATGTATAAATTGAATCTATATGAGAATTTATGTAATAATCATATTGTTTGTAGAAATAAAATTTATGCTGGATCTTAATTATATTGTGAATGCATTTTGACAAAGCATGGTAAGGATCATATTTATATTTTTGATAGAATTTTAACTATAAATCAATTTGGAAATTAAGAAAAAATTTCATTAGCTATTTTTTTTTTTTACTTATTAGTTTTTAAAAATTAATAAAACTTATACATGTTGGGTCTTGGGAGTTGTGTAAATGAGCAAGAAATTCCTAAATTACATGTTAAAATTCACATTCAAAATAATTATTATAAATTTAATATATTGAAAATAGATAATTTTTTTTAAATCATATGATGAATATGAGTATTCTAGCATATTCATCAAATTAATTTTCATGAGCGACTTAAGATATAGTTGGGTTCCCATAGTTTTGGATAAGTAATAAATGTATTATGTATTTCATCACAAATATTATATGAAAATGAGATATTATATAAAGATGTTCATAGAAAATATGTATAAAATGAATTTTTCTAAGAATCTGTGTAATGTATGTTATTGGGACTTGGGAGAAATAAAATTTCTATTTATGATATTAATTATTTTGTGAATGTATTTTAATTAATAATGATGGTAAGGATAAATTAATGTTGTCGAGATAAATTTAATTACAAATCAATTTAGGGATTAGAATAAAATTTTAATATTAAATTTTTTCTGATTAATTAGTTTGTCATAGTTAATAAAACTTATGAGTATTGGAAGTTATGTGTAATTAAGAAAAAAATTTTTGAATCACAAGTTAAGTTTCACATTCAAAATTATTATAAATTTAATATATTGAAAATAGATAAAAAAAAAGTAAATCATATGATGAATATGAGTATTCTAACACATTCATGAAATTAATTTTTATTAGTGACTTAAGATTTAGCTGGGTTCCAATAATTGGGTTCATTTTAAAATATTATTACTAACTAATATTTTATTTATTTATTTATTTTTTGTTTTAGTTTATTTATCATTGTTTTTATTTACTTGTTTGGGTTGTCTTATTGGAAATTCTTGTGGAGTATCTGTAAACACTCTTTTTTTTTTTAAATTTGTTTAATTCATATGTTTGTTTTAAATTATTACATATTTTGGATAGAAGTGATATATCGGTTTAATTTGTCTGAGGATCTGTGAGAAGATTATATTGTTTATAAAATTAAAATTTATATGGTCATCCTCAGTAATATTCATAATATATTTTTATGATATTTTTGAATAGGAAATGAAGTAGAGTGCGAGCAGCTTGTTTGGATACCCAAGAAGACCGGGCATAGTGTTCCTTTTAGCAACTACGTTTGGCGACGGGGCACAATCCCAATGTGGTGGGGTGCAGAGTTAAAGATGACATCTGCAGAAGCTGAAATTTATGTTTCAAATAATGATCCTTATAAAGGAAGTGAGCATTACTACAGAAGATTGAGTAAAAGATATGTTGCTTCAGGGCAAAGTTCAAACAAAAAATCTTTTATTCCAATTGTATGTGTTAACTTGCTTAGAAATGGAGAAGGGAAGTCGGAATCACTTCTAGTTCATCATTTTCAAGAATCAATAAAGCATGTTCAATCAACGGCGAAACCCATAGATTTTCGAATACTTCTATTGAATTATGATTGGCATGCCAACACAAAACTTAAAGGGGAACACCAAACTATTGAAGGATTATGGGAGCTTCTAAAACGACCCACCATTGCAATTAGCATTTCTGAGGGAGATTATTTGCATCAAAAACAGCAAACTGAGGATTGCAGAGGGGAGATTATACTTGGTGATGATTTTGAAGGTGCTTTTTGCTTAAGAACACATCAAAATGGAGTTGTACGTTTTAATTGTGCTGATTCTCTTGATCGAACCAATGCTGCTAGCTACTTTGGTGCCCTTCAAGTTTTTGTGGAACAATGCAGGAGATTAGGTGTATCTTTTGATAGTGATATAGCTCATGGCTATCATTCATTGAGTAATCATGGAGGATACGTGGCTCCATTGCCGCCTGGATGGGAGAAACGATCAGATTCTGTAACCGGGAAAACATACTACATAGACCACAACACGAGGACCACTACGTGGAATCATCCATGCCCGGATAAACCTTGGAAGAGATTTGACATGACATTTGAAGAATTCAAGAGATCCACAATTTTGTCTCCAATTTCGCAACTTGCTGATCTTTTTCTTCTTGCTGGTGATATTCATGCCACTCTTTACACTGGCTCTAAGGCCATGCATAGCCAAATTCTCAGCATTTTCAATGACGAACCTGGCGGGTTCAAGCAATTTTCTGTGGCGCAGAATATGAAAATTACACTTCAGAGAAGATATAAAAATGCCGTTGTTGATAGTTCTCGTCAGAAGCAGCTAGAAATGTTTCTGGGGATGAGACTTTTCAAGCATCTGCCATCCATTCATTTTAAACCCTTAGAAGTATGTATGCCCTGCATCATCCACTTTTGCTGCACTGCTTATTGTGGATAACATTTTCTTTGTTCATGATCGTGTAACATTATCTTATTGATGAAATAGGTACTCTCTCGGCCATTTGGTTTCTTTCTTAAGCCAGTTCCACGTGCAATTTCCAATTCCACTAATAATTCTCTTCTTTTGAGTTTTGAAGGAAAAGATATTACTTGGGTACTCCACTTAATCTTTGTATTTCTGCTACATATTATTTTTTACATTTTTTTTTGTTTATTCTCACAAAAAATTTTATGGTATACTTGCTTGTACAATATTATTTGTCCAAATTACTTCTATTTAAATTTAGAATCTTTCTAAATTAAACATTAATGTGGTTTATAGTTTTTTTTTGTTTTTCCTTTTTATTGTATTATAGATGGAACACATAACTTTTGGGTTATCCCATTCCAACTTGCTTGTTATATATGAACATTCCATATACCTATTTTATAATGATGTTTATTAGAGTTTTAGTGATTTAATGTCTAAAATATTTATAATATCGATAATAACTCTAACAGTAGATCTATATTTAAAATTAATTCGTTTTCTTCTAATAATTTTCTTAATAAAAATTTTAACTCGGGTGCTATTTTGTTTAATTTAGAGAGGTTTTACAGTGTGTGAGTGTGTGTCCCTCTCTCTCTCTCTCGATATATATATGTGTGTGTGTGTGTGTATGATCGTACCTAATATGCAATGTTTTTGTCACATGAGGTCCGTGAGAGATAAATCGTAGCAAGTATTATTTTCGATAAATCAGATAGGTATCTAAAAGGTATTGAACTCAAGACATACTATCCTTAACTGAACATATTTGTTAATCACAACAAGGTATGACTTATATATATATATAAAGCAAATACACCACTTTTGTTTTGATTTCTGAATATTGGATAGCTTTCAAGTTTAATAATTTTTATGTAGTTCAATTTTTCTTTTATGTTCATTTGTTTTGATAAAATTTATTGTTTTTAATAGGTTTTCTCAAGCAATATGGATGTGGTCGAACTTCTTATTTATTTGGTAGAGCCGTGTCACGTCTGCCAGCTTCTTTTAACAGTGTCCCATGGGCCAGATGATACTACGTATCCGTTGTCAGTTGATGTCAGAACTGGGCGCTATGTTGATGGGCTTAAACTAGTTGTGGAGGTTCATATTCTTTCTTTCTTGTTATTTAAAGCTTCTATTGTGTTAATGTTTTCTTAGTTCCCTGTCTCACTTTGAAGATTTTGGTAGGGAACTTCTATACCTCGATGTGCAAATGGGACAAACCTTGTAATATCGTTGCCAGGACCAATAAATTCAGAGGATTTAGCTGTTACGGGAGCCAATTCACGGCTTCATGCACATGATTCATCTTCAATTCCATTGCTGTATGAGTTTGAAGAGCTAGAAGGAGAGCTGGACTTCCTTACCCGCATTGTGGCCATCACTTTTTACCCTTCCAGTTCAGCGAGCTCGGTGACTCTTGGTGAGGTAAAAATACAATTTTCTCAGCAACTTTTGCAGGGTATTTCATTAAATGCTGGTCACATAGTTAAATTTAGAAATAATGATTTCTTACAAGCATGCTATGAGTAATGAGTTTCTTCATTTGCAGAAAGTAAAAGTTCTTAGAATATTTTTCAAGTTTTTAATGAAAATTTAAAATCAGATTTTGTATTTAAATTGAAGTGTTTTACAAAATTCTCATGGAAAATTATTCGGATTATGACTGTTATTCTTATACATGATAAGTTAAATATAAGATATTGGCAGTAACAATGTTTGTGAATGTGGATTAATTAATAATGATGTGTACCCAGTGCACAAGACTTCAGTTTTAACACGGGATTTGGGAGAAGAAGTTCATATCTCGACAATCATTCTTCCAAAATTCAGCGAGGCTGTTTTTGATGAGTTTCGAACCCAAAACCTATTGCTTTTAGATGAAGAAACATATCATTATATGAAGATATGATCTCTAATATATGTATTTAATATAAGAATTTACTAAGTGATCAATCATTTCAATATTATTGTCAATGAGTACATTTAATTTAAAAGTTATTATGAAATCTGATTTTTAAATTATGAAGAATAAAATTTAAAATATAATTATTTTAGAGAAAATATCTAGGAATCTTACCCATATAAAATAATTTTAAAGAAATATGTTAAGAATATATTATGCAAGATTTTAATTAAATATTATTTAAATTTACAAGTTAATGGATGATATATACTAAAATATATACCATTTAAAAACTTGAACAAAGCTACAAATGAATCCATATATGAATTTTGATTATATGTGTATATTATGAACTACTTTGTTTTGAAAATTAAAATGCATATAATCAATCATGATAATGTAAGAAAAGATATCAATAATGATAATGATAATTAGTTCTGGTGGTTCAGTTTGGGTGAAATGACATTAACATAAATTACAAGAAAAAGTTCAGTCTGCACTTGGAACTATCTGGTTTATAATTCGGTTTGAGAAAAATCTGACTTGGAAAATAATGCCTGAGCCTATGAGTCAAAATTGTTTTTAGTGGTTATGAGATTGTTAGTATGTCAAAATGTCATTTCAAATATTGGATAAGCTTGTACCTCAATTTTGTCGTCACTATTCTACACTAGAGGTGTAACTTTGCTAGAGATCTCAAATAGTTTGTGTTGAGTTGACACATTCCATTTTTTCTGTGTCATATCTGACCATCGTGCTGGGCAGGCATGATCCGATTTCAAATCTAAGTTGTGTTGGCCTGTCATGCCTCAAAATAGAAGCAACCTCACATGGCCTGGTGGCCTATTGGATGCTCTAATCATGCTAGGTTAGATCAGATTCTTGGATGTGCTTCATTATGATATGCCTCAAACACGGGCTGTGCCTGGGCCTGACCTGGCCTAGTGATGCCCATGACTAGGGAAAAATTTGGCATGAGAACGACATGGCAGTGGTTAGGTTGGGCATGAGAACGACATGACCTCATGTTGGTTTCCAGTCATGAGATGAGGCTGTGGCTCATGCCTGGCACCCTGAGTTGGTGTTTGGTGAGCTTGGACTCGGGCTAATGGCTGACTCTGGTTAACATATAACTTGGGCTCATGCTAGCAGTGCATCAGAGGATTATAGGTATAGTCGGGTGGGTTTGACATGAGCAAATGATGCGCTTGTTCTGCTTGATCCATCTTACGGTCTTTTGCAAAAATTTGGCATTTCATGCCATGCTTGGAAGGTGGATCACAGGTTCATCTGATTGCCAGGCATGATCGGTGGTTGGGGATCTAGGAAAAATTAAGCTCGAGCAGGCTGACACTTCGGGCATTGGCCACATTTATGCTTACCCCACTGGCACGACATGAATGCCTGTCTCAACTCACTCGGCCCAATCCATTTTGCCACCTTTAGAATACCTGTCTTGGTACCCCCATTCAGGCAGTCTAACTACCTATGCTCTGCTGGGGTAGACATTTATGATTGTATAACTGGACCGGGCAGCCCAAATTGCCATTTGCTATCACTAGTAACGATATATATATATAATATATATATATATGTAAAAGTAAAAATCTTCAGTTCCTCTGTCATAACCTAGCAATTAACTTGTAGAAGTGGAAAATGTTTGTTAATGATAGTAAATAAGAATGTTTTCTAAATTTTTTATAAAATAAGAAAAAGAATTGTTTACATAGAAAAATTAGAGATTAACACCAAAAACAATTCTGTTTGCCTACACACTCTGTTTGGAAACCACTTTGTTTTAAACCAATGTCCAAATCACATGCACAAAGTTCCAGATCATACATCAAAGGTGTTTTTGTTTTTCTGAAATTACTTTCCTGCAATTGCTTCAGAATAAAAATGTTGAAGGGCATCTTATTGCAGGTAGAAGTTCTTGGTTTTTCTCTTCCATGGACAGGTGTATTCCATAATGATGGTTATTGTACAAAAATTTCAAAATTTTTCAATAAAATACAAGAGGAACACAATCCATTCATTGCTGGAAAGGAACCTAATTTTCCTTTTTTCACTAGTGCTCTTTCCGCTAAATCTAATTCACCTTTGATCTGTCAAAGTGGTTCTGTTAATTCCCTTGATCTTTTGACTGGAGAAGATGAATTTTCAATGCCAGTTATTCAGCCAGTGATATCAAATAACAAACTTGAAGGTGATGACTTGCTCAATTTATTGGATCAAGATGCTGGTGTTCTTAGTAATGTTCCAATTCATCAAAATGTTTCTTCTGAGGTTTCAAGCTCTCTTGGTAATGGCGTTCAAATGTATATAAATTCTCTTAAATTTTTCATGGGACCTCAAATGGTATGATATTGCATTTTGCTTCTTTACTACCTTGTTCTTTTCTTGTTAACAGTTGTAGTATGCGGTTCACAACTTTTTTTTTTTCTATTTCATTTAGTTTTTGCATTATGGATGATAATGCCCAATATGTAGGCTGCCTCAGTCTGAATGGCCCAATATATAAGAGTATTTTTTTACATATTTTATAGAGTTTTATTGAGGTTTATGATTTTATTTGCTTTAAATTATATATTTTATTAGAGCCAAAACCTAGGGTTTGTTAGGGATCACATGCAGACACACTGTATCAGCATGATACACATGATTTTGTGCGAATTAGAAGCTGACAGTCATATACACCGTTGTGAGTGATGTCGCACACACATTGTGTGTGACGAGTGTTGACGCCAACCATAGTGATGCCATGAGGTGGAGATGGTGAGGAAACTGACAACTATATATGACTTTTTTTTTTTTTGGGTAAAATTGTTTGGCCACACAAGCTGCAAGCCCTATTTTTTTTTTTTTTTTGGGTGGTATATTCAGGAAGGAGCTTGTTTGTCCTTTGAACCCTAATTGTGAGTTGAATTCAAGAAAAACCCAACATTAGGATTCCTAATTTGGGTATGACCCAAATTAGGTTTTTTTGATTTATTTGTGGAACATAATTCTTTTTTATGGGTAGAATTGTTTGAGTGGCACTAATTAATTGTCGATATCAAATATTTATGTTATGCTAACTTATTATTGATATCAATTAGAGAGAGTTGTGATATGATACTATTATACAAGAGATTTTTTGTGTAGTGCATATATTGTAGGAAGAAGGGGTATACATATACTAGAGATATGAATTAGTTGTTATTTTAAGAGTGGAGGTTGAGAGCATTACAAAGTGTCGAGAGGGTCATACCAGGGTTCGCACAGAGTTCATTCATTATTATATTTATTAGAGAGGAGTATATAATTTTTTATATAAGATATCAACAAATATTATTTTTTTTTTCATTATTTTGGTATTATTATTATTTTTACTCGTATTCATATTTCTAATTCATGTATTGTTGACACATGAGTCGATACTCATGTTAGTGGTAATTATTTTATTTTTATTATTGTAACCTATGATAATCATTTGAAAGCTATTGGATACGATAATCTCTTGCTAGATTTTTATTTATTTTATGTGTTGCTTATTTTTAATTATTTTGTTAATCTTTTTTTTTGTGTTATCTTTATAGCTAATTCAATAATGAATTTATTTATTTTTATTAATGTCTGTTTGTATGATTGATTATGAAGATTTAATTTGAGTTTGAGTAGAATAGATTGTGTCTTTGCTTCTACTGTTTGATCTCCCATTATGTGTTTGAGTTTATTATTCTTTGCTTGAGTATTCTTGACTTGGTCATACATCACTGGGCAAGTTGAGAATTCTTTTCTTATTCTCATGAGTATTTCTATCATGGAATATAAAGCTTGTCAGTTAGAAAAAAAAAGTAGAGTTTTCTATCATGAACATTAGACTAGTATGAGTCATGACTCATTTAAACTGATACACAAATACATATGAGGACCTAATAAAGATTGAGATTTGTGAGGGTTTCAAATATATTGTTATTTTTATCGATGTCTGTTCTTGATTTAAATGAGTATTTGTTTTCTATCCTAGATTATTTATAATTTTATTTTTCAAATATTTTATAAAATGATAAAAAATTAATTCAATAAAAATATTAAAAAATAAAATAAAAAAATTTAGATGTATTAGAGTATATGTCAGATAATTTTAGTTTTTATTTTTTGGATCACGAGATTATTCATCATACTTCTTGTGTTGGCTAGAGGTGTCGACCGAGCAGGGCCGGCCCGGTCCGGCATGTGGCCCGACATGATTCGGCCGTGCCTAGGCCGGCCCGGCATGGGAATTTTTCGTGCCCGTGCCGTGCCCGACCACGACACCAATCGTGTCGTGCCGTGCCGAGGCCAATTGGGCCTCTTGCCGTGCCTGACCCGGCACGGTTTGGTGGCTCGTGGCCCGGCCCGTTGGCACGGGACGAGACATGTTCCGCGGACCTGTGCACCTAACATCCCCATCGCCACGCCAGCGCCATTTGGTTCAGATAGGGAAAATGCGCGGGCACGGGTCCTCTCACCCAATCCGAATACCCCCCCCCCTAACGGTTAAAAAAAATTTGAATATTAGCAATTGGATTTCGCCTCCGACGGCTAGGGGGCAGGATCACGAGGGCCGTCGGATTCTGCCCCCTAAAATTCAATAAAGAATTAAAAAAAACATAAAAAATACTTTTTAAAAAATTTTTTTTTTAATCTATAAACTCTCCCACCTCTCTGTAACATTTATGTTTTTCATAAATATTTATTCTTAAATCTCACATTATCACTCTCATAATTTTTGTTTTTTTCTCTCTCGGGACTCGAGATTTTGTCATTCGGCTCGACTTTTTGTGACTCTCAACTCGGGTTTGAAATTATGAACTAGACTGTGGTGCACCTTGCACGTGATCTACCTCATTGCTTTACCATGTATTTTAAGTTTTTTTGTTTACTTTCTCTCTCTCCCTAGTCTCTCTCTAATGCGAAAATCTAAAATTTATTATCTAGGCTCTACCACTTGTTTAACAAAAATTCTAAAAAATGACTAATACTAACGAAACATATTTAAATTTAGAAAATAAAAATTTTATACAGAGGTCTGAGGCTGCTGAAATTTTGGTTTCTCCAGTCGTCTCAACACAAACTTCTAAAAAATAAAAAAATAGGAGGATTTTTGTAGTTTGGACTCATTTTAATATAATAAAACAAAAAAATACTAGAGGTGAGGAAGAAGAAATGACACAGTGTAAATATTGTATGAAAACTTTAATTTGTAAGAGTTCGTTTGAGACTGAGCACATTAAAAGACATGCCGAATTATGTACCAAAAAATATAGTGCATTAAATCCTTGCCAAACCCAACTTAGCATTGTATTTTTTGAGACTGGATCCAGTTCAATCTCAAAGTTTACTCCCTTCATATACTGCAGTGAGTTGGGTAGGGAAGACATGACCAGACTTATCACATTAATGAGTCTTCTGATCAGATTTTTGGAAGATTCAAGGATAGTGCGCATCATGTAGACATATTTTCAGCCTGCTTATCGTAGGATTCCTAGGTCCATATCTAGGAATGACATACTAAAATTATATTAGTTAGAAAAATAAAAAATAATTAATGTATTTATGACATATAGTGGAGTGGTGTCTGTGAAGTCTGATATCTGGACAAGTCACGATGAATCATCTTATGCATGTCTTACCGGCCACTATGTAGATTCTAACTAGATAATGAATAAAAAAAATTTTAGGATTCTTTGAGATTCTTCATCCTTATGATGGCCCGACTATTTTTGAGTGTATAATGAAAATCTTTAGAGAATATAAAATTCAAAATAAAATTTTTAGTATCACATTCAATAAAGTATCTAATAATAGAGTGGTGATTAACATGTTTGTTAGGAATATTAGAGACATACCATTAGGAGAGATCTTTCATGTTAGATATATGTGTCACTTGATTAACCTGATTGTACAAGTGAGTATGAAGGTGTGTTCCCACGTGTTGGATAATATACGTAATGCACTAAAATATATTCGTACTCCTCGCAGATAATATGAGTTTGGTAATTTTTATTTGTCTGCAAATCCCAAGAAGAAGAAATTCTAGTCCGATGTGAGGCACCGTTGGAATTATACGTACATGATGTTGGAGTCATGTGTTGGATACGAACACGTGATATCTGATTACGTCAATAGTAAGAGTTACAAACTTATTATCGACAAGACTGACTGAGCTTTAAGAATTTTATTTATGTAATTCCTAAAGATTTTTTATGACACGACGAACATGTGTTAGTTGGTTTATACTCTCATGACTTGGATTGTGCTAAGGTGCATATGCAACATTAGTAATGGTTTATGAAATATCGAGTTGACCTGACACTTAGCCATATGAATGTAGAGATGAAAACCAAGAACTTAAAGTACTAGTCAACTGTTTCATCTCTTTATTGTCTCGCTGCATGCATGGATCTTAGGGTTAAGGTGGAAGAGGTAGATAACTCTCTGACTTACATTTTCTCGTGCATGAACCTAGAAGACCCACTTGAAGGATTCATTTACGAAAAGTTGACTGACCTGTTCACATACTACGATACTAGGTATGGTGGTAGTAGTAGTGAGATTGTGATTACAGACATGAATATCTTCTTTGGAGATGATGATTTTTCCATTTAGTTAGCGATGGGGAAACGACGGGGTGGACTGTCATATGGGAGTAAGCTTTCTCGGTACTTAGATACTGATTACTGTTCAAATCTATCACATTCTGATACTATAAATCTTGATATATTACAGTAGTGGAAATCATATGAGTCTACCTTTTCCATGCTATCTAGGATGACACGTGACCTACTGACTCATCCGGTGTCGAGTGTAATATCAGAGTTTGTTTTTTCTATTGCAGCGTTGTAATTTCGGATACGAGATCAAGATTACGTCCAGATATTGTTGAGGACTTGGCCTATTTGAATGATTGGGAGGATTTGAGATTTATCATCCAAGATCGTGCTGAAGCTGGGACAGTGATTGCATCCGCTGTGAAAGCAGAGGAATTGATTGCTGATGATGATGATCCATATGATAATAATTTTGATGTTATGGTTGATGGTGCTCATAATATGCCAATTGACGATTGACGTAGTTGCTGGTTTCCCCCTCCCCTCGCCAGATTCCAGTTGACACCTCTACGACACACCACGTCATACCACGCCATGCCACATGTCATTGCTACTTGATTTTGATTTTTGATGCCTCACGGTCACGGACACAGTTGATGATTTGTATTATTTATTCTTAATTCTACTTTTTGATTTCGATATTTTATTTTGTATTGATTGTATATTTTTTTATTTACGTTACGTTGTATTTGCTTTGGTTCGGTATCTATTGGCCGATTGGACATTTGATTTGTTTTTGTTTTTGTGACTTTGTAATTTTTTTTAACGAAATTTTTTATTTAATTTATTTTTGTGTTTAAATCATTTAAAAATTAAATCTCTATAATTTAATTCTAATATATTATAATCTAAATTTATTAAAAATTAATAAAAAAAATTTTAACTTTATTAATATTTTCAAGTTATAAATTTTTAACAATTTTCAAGTTACCAATTTAAATTCTAAACTTTATAATTTATTAAATTTTAATAAAAAAATTTAAACTTTGTAATTTATTAAAATTTTAACAATTTTCATGTTACAAATTTAAAATTTTAAATATTATTTATATATAATATAATATATATTTTATATATAGTTTAATACAAATATACAATACTTAAAATTTTATAAAAAATTTTTATTTTTTAACCAGGCCTGTACGGGCTTGTTTTGGCCCGTATGGGCCTCACCAGGCACGATACTTTTATCGCCGGGCCAGCGGGCAGTGCTGGGCATAGCTTTGATAAATCATGCCGGTCCAGGCACGACACGGTACAGTAACTGTGCTGTTCCTGGCCCGGCACGAAAAGCACGGGCGTGCTCAAAAAAATGGGCTGGGCCGGCCCGACACTTTCCATTTGACACCTCTAGTGTTGGCATATCCTTTTAAATTAAGATTATAAATTGTTTCATTCTAGAGTTAAAGGGTATTCCCCTTGACCTTGTTATTGGTATTGTACTTAAGCTTGAGCTTACTCTAGAGGTGTCAAATGGTTCAGATCGGCTTGCACTCAACATTGCTTCATCACTGTAGCCCTGGCACAGCTCGACGGCTCGGCACGGCTCGGCACGACTTCATCACAACCACGCCGGCACTGCTCGTAGGCCTAGCTGTGATGCACTCGTGCCGGGTCATGCCTGAACATGCAAGTTATGGTCCGTCTAGGCCGGGTAGGAGGCTGGATTTTGCCCTTTGGGATGGGTTCGAGCCTAGTTCGGGCCACTTTGAAAATTTTAATTATTTTAATACAGAATATTATAAAATATTATAAAATATAAAATTTAATTATTTAATTATTAATATTTAATTACTTAAATAGTTATTATTCAATAGTTAATTTTTAAATTAAAATAAAAATTAAAAAATCAATTATTTATTTTATTTAATTAAATAAAACATTAAGTTTAGTATAATAAACAACTAAAATTAAAAAATTAACAATATATGAATTGATAAAACTTAAATATTAACACAAACAAATGTAAATCATAAAAAATAATATTCAATTCAAGAATCAACCTTTAATTCAAAGTAATATGATAACAAAAAAATAAATAAAGATAATGTAAATGTAAATCCAAAAAAGAAATAAAGATAATGTAAATGTAAATCCAAAAAAGAAAAATAAAAATATCATCAGCAGACAATATTATAATATATGATAAATAATGATATAAGTATCATACATAAGTATCTTAATTCGTCAATCATCATTAATTATTATCAATCATCATCAATTATCTAATTATCATTAATATCAATATTATACGGATCATCATCAGCAATTAATTCATCTATTTTTGATGCAGTCCCAATATGATTTTAGATGCTCAAACTTGAATTTTCTCAATCATTTATGCATGTTAACACCTCAATAATATCTGATTATAATCTAGATTTCCTAATTAAAATTATATTCACTGCAACAGGAAAAATGGATTTGATGCTACGCTCGACACCTGATGAGTCAGTATATCTTGTGTCATCTTAGATAGTATGTGATATATTACCTCATATGATTTTTACCACTATAAAATATTAATATTCTTATTATTAGAATATGATAGGATTGATTAGTAATCGGTATCTAAATACCGAGAAAACTCACTCCTATTCGATGATCTATCCTGTTATTTTTCCCTTGCTACCTGAATAAAAAAAATTATCGTCTTCAAATATGATATTCATTTCTGTATTTGGAGTCTCACTACTACCATCACTATACTTATTATCATAGTATGTAAAGAGCTCAGTCAATTTCTCATGATGAACTATTCAGGTGGGTCTTCCTGATTCATGCACGAGGATATATATATGAAAATATTCTTTATTCCTTCCACTTAATCCTAGGGTCCATGCAGGTAGTCAGACAATAAAGAGATAGAATAGTGGACCAGTACTTTAAGTACTTGGTTTCTATCTCTATAACCATATCGCTAAATGTCGAGTAATCTTGAAACTTCTTAAATATTCTACTAATGTTGCATATGCACATAAGTGAAATGCAAGTCGTTGGAGTATAAACTTATGAATACATGTTTGTTATGTCAAAAGATATCTTCATGAATTTCATAAATAAAATTTCTGTAGCTTAGTTAGTGTTGTCAATAATAAGTTTGTCACTATTATTATTGACATATTAGGATATCACGTGTTCATATCCAACATAAGGTATGTGTAATTCTAATGTGTCTCATATTTGATTTTAATTTGTTTTTCTTTAAGCTTGTCGATAAACATAGACTACTAAAATCCTGTTGTTTGTGAGACATGCGAAGATATTTTAGTGAGTTACATATGTTTTATAAAGTTGGGGCATACTATTAGGTTAATGACTTGATACATACATCTAACGTGAAAAATCTCTTTTAATGGTTCATCTCTAATACTCTAAATAAACATGTTAATCATTACTCTATTATTTAATATATTATTGAATATGATATTAAATATTTTATTTTGAATTTTATATTCTTTAAATATTTTATCAAATACTCAAAAATGGCCGAATCATTATGATGATAGAGAATCTCAGAGAATATTTATATTTTTTTTTTATTTTATTTATTTAGAATCTATATAGTTGGCGGTGAGACATAAAGGTGTCAAACGGACTGGGCCCTACCTGGCTAACATGCCGTGCCAAGCACGGCATGCTACGGTATCGTGCCAAAGTTTCATATGCCACTCAATATTAGGATTCCCAATGTTTGGTTAATAACTTTCATTGCAAATTTTTGTAAATATGGAGTAGAACTTTCATATGCTGCTCAATATTTGGTTATAATTAAGAGAAAAATTATTTAATGAAATATTTAATTTATTTTTGCAATATATATTTATTTCAAACTTACTAAAGATTTTGATTCATAGTAGAGAAGATGGGGAGAGGAGAGAAAATACAAATGGGGAAATTATTATTATTTAATTAAAATGAGAAATATTTTTTGAATACACACAATCCTACATATATGGTTTGATGCTATCCACGAATCAGATACTCTCAAATGGTAAAAAACAAGTAAAATAAAAAATATTAAACTAAAACTCAACACTTTATTTCAAGTTGGGGCATATATGTCACGAATCCTTAACTTGAAAGAGACGAAAGCTAGCTTTGGTTCTTTGAATGCCTTTATGAAGATATTTGCAGTCTGCTTAGTGGTAGGTAAGTAGACTATATCGATCGAATTATTTTGGATTTTTTCTCCAATTAACGTAACAATCAATCTTAATATAATTTCTTTGCTCGTGGAAAATAGGGTTGTGGCGATTTGTCGGGTTGCCTAACTGTCATATAAAATATGATTGTTCTTTGAATTAGTAGGAAAAACTTTTTAAAAAGTACATGCTCCATTGAAGCTTATATGTGGATGATATCATGATTTTGTATCATGTATCTGTATTAGATTTCAAAATAACTAAGAGAGGAGATTATCTACAAAAAAAAAAACAAAACTTGAGGCATGTCTCCTATATGTGATTGTAGGGATTTAGCTAGAATCTCGCTATGTTTCTATTATATATTTATTATGAATTATAAATATAATCTCATGTCTTGAAACTTTATTTGCATACCTAGTAATTTTGGGCATGATATTTATTTGACAACTATATTAATAATGCAAATAATATCATTATTTTATTTTTTTATAATTCTTTTATATCTTGTAAAATTAACTGATGTACTAATATCAATAGATAAGTCTACACTTGGATTAATGAAGAGTTAGCAGATGCACATCTTGACATATCAAAGCCAAATGACATATTTAAAGCATATCTTTTCTGATAATAAATATTATATTTCTTGCGTATCCAATTTTAATATTCAAATAATACCTCAAAAGTCTCAATCATTCATTTGAAATTTAGTATGTAGAAATAATTATAGTTGTATGTGTCAATTGGGTCATGGTGGGTTGGTAGGGCTTGAATTTTTTAGGCTTGGCCGTGCCAGCGTGCTATGCTAGACATAGCATGGTTTCTCCCTCTAGGCCATGTCATGCCTGCACGACATCGAGGGAGGTAGGTATGACACAACTTGATGGCCTGGCAAAAGCATTCGGCTTTGTCCAATGTTTTGGGTTGGACTCATGCTGAATAAAATTGGCAACGCACGGCTAACCCATGCTGGCGTGGGTTAGCCACCACATGCTGCAGACTGCAATTTGCTGTGGCCTTGCCACCAGCAACTAGGTAGTGAGCAGGTCCGGAAGGCACCTTTAGCTAGCCACCACATCTAGTGTAAGCAATAGGCTTGCTGCCTTAAATTTAATATTTTAATGATATGTAATATAAAATAAAAAAAAACAAAATTCATAAGTGTAAACTATATTAATATCATCACCAAAGTTTACCCTATCATGAGTCCAACCCAAAAACTCATAATCTTGATATTTATAAATATAAGCATTACTTTTGTAAGTAATAGGCCTTGCCTTAAATTTAATATTTATAAATGTAAGGAAAAATATTTTAAAAATCATTCCAAAGTTTGATTTTGAAAATGTACATGTAAAGTAAAAATTTTTTTTGAAGAAATATATGCTAGTCCAATATCATTATGTGTATTTTGGATTATCATAACTCATAATCTTGATATCATCATATTTATGTATGTTATTATTTACTTGTGATTAATTTATTTTATCTTGAAGATTTATTTGTAAATTTTCCTAATTTTTTAAGTATGATAAAGTTTCAATGGTTTCTGATTGCAGTGTGATTTTTCAATTT
The DNA here is from genome assembly GCA_029783825.1 of Sapria himalayana. Lineage (NCBI taxonomy): Eukaryota > Viridiplantae > Streptophyta > Magnoliopsida > Malpighiales > Rafflesiaceae > Sapria > Sapria himalayana. The sequence goes on from JAREIK010007045.1 coordinate 548,622, forward strand.
GAAATTATATTTATAGTTATTGAAAAAGTAGATTTTGATTATATGCTAGACATCAGAGGGTTAGTATATCACATGCCATATTTGATAGCACGAAAAGATAGATTTGTATGATTTTCATTATTTTAATATTTAAAATTTTTTCATATTATTTTGGGATAAAATGGATTAGTAATTAGGATCTAAGTATCTTTATTGCTCACTCTTATTTGATGGTTTTTTATTCTCCTCGTATTTTGTTCCCAGTTAACTGAATCAAAAAGTCATCATCTTTAAATATGATGTCGATCTCAATACTTAGATACTCGTTAAGATTATAATATTTATTTTCTTAATAATTAAATAAATTATTTAATTATTCATGTATCCTATTCTTTGATCCACGTGATTGGTTCATCCAAATGGATATATATTTGATAATGTTTATTTATTTATTTTATTTTATATCCTATGATTTATAAATGTAGCCAAATAATAAATAAATAGAATAAATGATTAATATTTTAAATACTTCATTTTTATTTTAATAATTATGACACAAAATTTTGAATATTCTGTGTTAAAGAGACTACTCATGTTACATATACAAACAAGTATAATAGATATGGTGGGAGTGGATAAAAATAGATACATATTTGTTGTATTATAAAAGATATTAAAGAATTTTAAAAATAAAATTTATTTGTCTAGTTTGATTTATTAATTATTATTTAATCAATTATATTATTAATATAATTGAATATTATATGTTGGTAGTTAATACATGAATTTAATATAGAATATATATAATTCTAATGGTACTGACATCTATTTGATTTTTTTAGGCCTATTGACTTAGATAAAGTAAAACCTAGTTGTATGCTAGTTCTCTTAATATATTTTATTTTATTTCGTATATATTCTAATGAGGGAAATTATTTTTAAGTTGGCTTATACTATTAGGTTTATTATGTGATGTATATTCCCTTTGTAAAAAATTTTACTTAAGTGATTATTTTTAATAATTCTTGTGAACATATTATAGTAATATTATTATTTGATGTGTTATTAAATGTTATGTTTATTTTTTTTTATATCTTGTATTTTTAATTTTCGAAATATCTCTATAGACGGACAGGACCATCAAAAGGATATATGATCTCATGACATTTTAATTTTTTTGTATTTAGTTTTTACTTAGAGTTAATAAAGTGAACGGTGACATATGCGAATACATTATCATTGTGACTAGTTCAAATATCGAATGTTATGCAGATTATAAAATATGATATTTTGAGGTTGTTAGTTATTATTTATTTTATATTATAATTTTTTATTATTTATTCCTACTGGTCGACTTAGGTTTCGTATGATAAGTGAGTTGAATGTATGTGTACATAAAATATAGCTTAGGATCTTCTAAAAATTGAATCAGAAGACTTATACTAGTAATGAATGTAGTTATGTATTCTTTTGTAATTTCATGATGATAGATAATAGAGGTCAATAAATCTGAAGTTGGTTCATATTAAAAATTTTTTATGCTAATATTTCAGTTAAGTGTGTTTGAGATCCAATACATCATGTTTTTTAATATATTATTTGGCGTGCCTCCTAAGCAGTTTAGTATCATTAGTACTCATACAAATATATATATTTTTATAATATATATATTGTGCTGAATCTTTTTGAATATCTTTATTAGTTTTATTTTTATTTATCTTAATTTGAGTCTATATTACTTATTTTTATCTATTCTTAGGTTTTTTAGGTAGAGGGCCCGAGTCAAACTTGTGATTGAGAGATACCTTAGTCTTGGACTCTTTGATCAGGTTGTTGTTATCTATATCTATATTTCTTTATAATATTAATTATTTTTAATTTTTTTTGTTTACTATTTAGATTATTTTGAGTAGAAGAGAATTATATTTTATTTATGCTGCATTAAAGTTATATTAGATAAAAATAACTCAATAAAATAAGGCATGTATACCTTCAATCTTTGTGCCCAATAATTTTGTGATCACCAATGAACATTCTTGTTTGCCAATATTAATTTAGTCATAGTTAATGTCATTGACACAATCTTAGTTTTTGTATGATTTATTATATATATAAGATAAAAATATAAATAAAAAATATTTAGAAACTTGAGCTTGTTATGACAAGATAATTATGATACTGAGAGAGAGAGAGAGTGAAAAGTGATTATAATTTTAGAGTAAAAATTATAAATATTAGTATTGAGACTGTGTCATACGTTGATATATCTTTTACTCATATGCCAAGGTTGACCTATGATTAGGAGATAACTATTTGGTGTAATTTCCTATTTTGGATAGTTATTTTGGATCTTTTAGTTTAGTTATTGTTATGTAGGTTTATATCATTTTCATAATATTAACTATTTTTTTTAATTTAATATTTAAAAATTTTTGAGTAAAAGAGAATTATATTTTATTTATGTTATGTTATGCTAAAAAATATCTTAAAAAAATAAAACATGTGTACCTTTAATTTATGTGCCTAACAAGTTTGTGATCGTTAACTAGAATACCCGATCGCCAATATTAATTTAGTCACATTTTGTGATACTGGCATAGTTTTAGTTGCATGATTTATTATTTATAAAATATAAAAAGCTAAATAAAAAAATATTTAAAAATTTGAGCTCATTATTACATGATAATTATGATATTTTAAGAGAGAAAAAAGAGATTATAATTTGAGAGTAAACATTATAAATATTAACATTCTATTTATAGAAAATTTAAAGATAAAAAAGATAATTTTTAATTTTTTATTTACATTTTTTATGACATGAATCCATCACCTTATGTAGTTACAAAAAATTAATATTTTATTAGTATTGTCGATATGACACCAACAAGTTGATGTCTCATTGGGAAGTAGCCATTATTGTTTTGCAATGGTGTATACTTTTAACTGGAGCACGTGCAATCATGCACCATATGTATAAATATCATTATAAAAAAGGCTAATGAATGCTTACACCTTTTTTATAAATGCACCAACATGATATTTGCATGTTAGGTATTCATTGTGCTTGTTCATGCTGGTCGTGCCAAAGGCACATAGGTTGTGCCTGACATGGTATGAGGTTTGTCTCGTGAAGTCTTGGTACAAGACGAGCCTTGCCATGGGTTGACAAGAGGTAGGTTTATCTATGGTTTTTGATTGTGCCATGCCGTGCTAAGCATTGCATTTGCATGTCGTTCCTATGACTGCTTGATTTAGTTGATTTTTTTATTTCATTTTGGAATATTATCTCATCCATTATGGTGGTAGATCATGATGAAAGAGATGCTCGTGTTTTACTTTAATGAGAATTAGAAGTTAATAATTGATATTTAAGAAAATTTGTTATTGATTGTATGTAAGTGTTTATTGTGAAAATATGTTAATATATGAAGGTAGATCACCTTAAGATGAGAATTGTAGCAGGTAAATTAACTTAAGTATTTTGGTGTGAACTACTAGGATATTTACTTTTTAGTATTTAATATGATCTTTATATTAATTCTTATTTTTCTTATACAATATCATAACTAGAGGATACAATAATTAGACTTGAATAATATATTTTTTAATATTGATTTTAAGAATGAGATATATATGGAACAGTCTCATGAGTTGAGTAGTATAGTCAAATGCTGTTACATATTATGAAAGGTATTATACGATCTAAAGTAGTCACAAAGAATTTCATTTGTAAGATTTTTACAGGTAGTCATTTTATTGAGCTACAATGTGTATTGTTGATTTTTCTATGTTTTTCTGGAGTAGCCATAGTGCAGAATGAATTTATTGATTGTTCACTTTAATTATATTCTAATTATGAGAAATGATTAGTTGGTGATCACTAACTTAAGGACTACCTTTAAGCATAGTTTCAAATAAAGAATCTTTTTGTCTTAGATATTTTTTTAGCATAGATATGACTTATTATATGAGAGATATAATCTTATCACATATGTGATATATATTTGATAATTTTGTAGTTAATTTTTTTAGTTGAGTTCTATTGGTTATTCTTCTTGAATTAGATATTGATTTTACTTTTATTGTGATTCTTTTAGTTGATTTTATTATCTATAAGAGAATCGTATTAAAAATTAATTATTTGATTATGATCAGACTTGATATATCATATGTACTTAGTATAATTAGTAGTTTCCTAAATTTTTTTTCACAAGTTTAATTTGGCACAGCTCTTTACAAATAGAAATATGTAAAGAAGTCTCTAAGACTTGAGATCTTTTTTAGGAATCATAAATATTTTTAGTTAATTTGATATTCATATTTGAGATGAACATCAACATATATCGAGAGTATATCTATGATAGGGTTTTGCATGTTTCTTAGGTATAATCTCGTCTCTGTGAAATATACGAGACATAATTATTTTAAGATTTATTATTTATAGGAGAATTATTGATTTTTTTATATGATTATGATCATACTAGATATATCATAAATAATTAATATTATTAGTTATTTTTTAAATTTTCTTCTGTAAGTTTAATTTTATGCAGTTCTTCACATATATAAGTATGTGAAGGTTTCTAAAATTTGTGATTTCTTTTAAGGATTATGAACATTTTCTGTTTGTTTGATATTCATATTTGAGTTGAATACCAATATGTGTATAGCCAATATCTACAACAAGGTTTTGCACATTTCCTAGAGCAATCTTCTTTTAAAGAAATGTAAAAGGTAAACAATTATTTTGAGATTTTGTGTAGAATTAGAGTTTTGAGCAATTATAATAATTATTTATGAGATATTTTGGATGTATCTTTTTTTTCCAAGAGATCATCTATATAATCTTTTCTCATATATGCATTTACCGTGATTGTTAAGCAAAGTATCATATAGTTTCAAATTTAGTATTTAACAAGCGGATAAAATATATAGAAACTGCAACGTATCATTATTACAATATGCATTCAGACAACATGGAAACAAATGAACATCTTCATAAAGGTCTTGGAGAAATCTCAATTTATATTTTGTTCTCTAAACTTAGTGTGGTGGACTCGTACGCATAAGCTTCATAAGGGTATGGTAGTCATTTCATTATTTTGTTTCTTATACATTTGATGAAAGTATTCGATCTGTGAGTTGTCCCAATTATTTTTGCTTATTATATAAAGATATTTAATATATGAATTTTACGTAAATTATTATTGCATTTATTTTTTGTATTAAAGTGGTAATAATATTAAATTTAATTTTTTTTATGTAATCCTTTTTTTTTCTTTTTGTGAGTTCTAAGTTTTGACTTTTCAACTCATTTAATGTCTCTCTCGCGATAAGTAAAACTTATAATTAATTGGTGTGTTGGTGTGTATATGTGTGTGTGTGTATATATATATATAACATGAAATCATTTTAGTTTAATAAATAAAAAAATACTAGAAGAGTGAGAAAAATTAGTTCAATGTTAATATTATAAAAAATATGTATTTATAAAATTAATTGTGACATAGGTCACTTTAAAATATATATCAAATTCTATAACAAAAAATCTAGTATACTAAATCATGGGCAACTATATCATCATTAGATTTTTAGGTAGCTTTTGGTTATTATGTAATAAAATATTATAAAAAATAAAAAAAATAATTAATAATTAGATAATTTTAAAATATAATAATATTCTATTAGTAACTTGAGATATATAGACTAATCAAAATTATATTTTATTTAGACGTGACTATCCATTATTCTAACTCAAATTGGTTATTAAAAAAATATTATATTTTTGTTAAGTGCTTTATACTCATAATGAGTTTGTCATATATGATTATTTGATAATTTTTTTAAATAATACGATAGAATAAAATTTTTACTATGTTATTTAGTAATAATTTAAATAATAATTATATCATACATGAGACTTCAAATATGTTGAAATCATTGAAAAGATAAATGAATGAGACTTCAAACTTAAAAATTAAACTTATAGAAAATTTCAAGAAATTAAATTTTTATATTGATAGTGATGTTCAAGATATTGATGAAGAATGAAGATAACAAAATTATTTGTATGTGTTTTTTTATGTAATTTATTAAAGTGTTATTAGAATATTAATTAAAATAACTCATATAAATAATAAGATAATGAAGAATTATTTGAAGTGGTTTGATCACGTAGAACACATACTTTCTTGTGTATTAATTAGGAAGTGTGAGTTATTCATGTAGAAATACTAAAAAAATTATAAAGGTGTCAAATGGGTCGGCCCGACCCGAGGCACAACACAGTTGGGCTCTGCCTGGCCCGGCCCGGGAATGACCCGTGCTCGTGCCGGGCTTGTTCACGGCACGAGCTATGCCATGCTGTGCCGATGCCAATCGGGCCACATGCTGGGCCAGGCACGACATTGTATCGAGGCTCGTGGGCACACTAGCCAAGAAACACCACTACCCACCTAGCATGATGCCCCCGACCTGAACTGACAACTTGAGGCCCGACGGATCTGAAAGTTTCGTCGGGCTCGAACTGAACAACAATCTTTTTTTACCCGAGTCTGAGGCCTGATTCCTTCCAAATGGTTGAACCATTTCCTTCCAAACGGCTTCTGGAATGGAATGGAAGGAAAGTTCTGTTTAGGTCTTTTTGATGGTCGAATTAACCCAAACGGTAAAAAAAAATTGAATCTAAGTCGTTGGATTTCGTCTCCACGGCTATGGGGCAGAACCGACGGCCCTAAGGATTTTGCTTGTTTTTTAATGATTGAAAATTAAAAAAATCAATAAAAAATATAAAAAAAATATTTTTGATAATCTATAAATCCCCCCACTCTAAGATTTTTATTTTTTTAAAAAATAAATCTTGACTCTTGCTCTTTTCTCTCTCTCTCTCTTTAATTTTCTCTCTGGATTTTGGCCTTCGAGACTTGCAACTTGGCTTTGATATTTGGATTTGTGGTACGTGTGCGGTGCGGATATAGAGGTGTCAACCGGGCGGGGCCGGCCAGGCCCGACACGAGGCACGTCACGGTTCGGCCGTGCCTGGGCCGGCCCGACACATTTTTAAACCGTGCCCGGGCCCGTGCCGGTTTCACGCGGGCACGCGTGGGCGTGACCCGGCCCCTCCCAAAAAAAAGACCGCGGGTCGGGTCTGATTGGACCCGACCCGCGGTCCCGACTCCCGACCTAATCCCAACGGGAAAAAAAAATCAAATGTTATTGATTTTCAACCGTTGGATTTGCCTCCAATGGCTAGGGGGTAGAATCCAACGGTCCTTGTGATTCTGCCCCCTAAATATATATTAAAAATTCAATAAAATGTAAAAAAAATATTTTTTTTATAAAAAATTAATATCTTTAATCTATAAATTCCCTATAACATTTATGTTTTTCAAAAACATATATTCTTTCAAAACTTTCTCTCTCACATAAACCGTGCATCTCTCTCTCGGGCCTCAGGATTTTACTTTCGACTTAGATTTTCATGAAACTCGACTTGAGTTTTGAACATCAGAACTTGCTGCGGTTCACCTTGCACGTGACTGACCTCATTGTTTTTACCGGGTAATTTATTTTACGTTTTTTTTCACTCTCTCTAAAGTTTATCTCTCTAGAAAAAATTAGCAAAAAATAAAAAACATAAAAAATGACAAATACACCTTACACGTATTTAAATTTGGAAAATGAAAATGTTACACAGAGGTCTGAGGCTGCTGAAACTTTGGTTTCTCCAGTCGTCTCAACCCAAAGTTCTAAAAAATAAAAAACTAGGAGGACTTCTGTAGTTTGGATTCATTTTAAAATCATAACACAAAAACATGTTAGGGGTGAAGAACAAGACATGATACAGTGCAAATATTGTATGAGACTATTAACATGCAAGAGTTCATTTGGGACTGGACACCTTAAGAGGCATGCCGAATTATGCACCAAAAAACATGAACCCTTAGATCCTAGGCAAACCCAACTTGGCACTATATTTTTTGAGACTGGATCAAGTCCAGTCTCAAAGTTTACTCCCTTCATATACTCCAGCGAGTTGGGTAGGGACGGCATGGCCAGACTCATCACATTGATGGTTCTTCCGATCAAATTTTCGGAAGATCAATGGGTAGTGCGCATCATGCAGACTTATTTTCAGCCTTCCTATCATAGGATTCCTAGGTCCACATCTAGGAATGACATACTAAAGATATATAAGTTAGAAAAAAAAATATTAACGAATTTATGGCATATAGTGGAGTGGTGTTCGTGATGTCCGATATATGGACAGGTCACGATGATTCTTCTTATGTATGTCACACGAGTCACTTTGTAGATTCTAACTGGACAATCAATAAAAAAATTTTAGGATTCACTGAGATTCTTCATCCTCATGATGACCTGACCATTTTTGAGTGAATGATGAAAATCTTTAGGGAATATAAAATTCAAAATAATTTTTTGTGTCACATTCGATAACGCTTCTAATAATGAAGTAGCGATCAATATGTTTGTTAGGAATATTAGAGACGCACCATTAGGAGAGATTTTTCATGTCAGATGCATGTGTCACGTGATTAACCTGATTGTTCAAGCGGGTATGAAGGTGTGTTCCCCCACGTTGGATAATATACGCAATGTACTAAAGTATATTCGCACATCTCGCAGACAACAAGAGTTTGGTACTCTCTATTTGTTTGCGAATCTTAAGAAGAAGAAATTCCAATCGGATGTGAGACATCGTTGGAATTACACGTACCTGATGTTGGAATCATGTGTTGGATATGAACACGTGATATCCGACTACATCAATAGTAAGAGTGACGAACTTATTATTGAGGACACTGACTGGGCTTCAGGAATTTCATTTATGAAATTCCCGAAGATTTTTTATGACACGACGAATATGTGTTTGTCAGTTTATATGCCCACTACTTGCATTGCACTCCGGTGCATATGCAACATTAGTAGCATGTTTATGAAGTATCGAGCTGACCCGATGCTTAGCCATATGGTTGCAGAGATTGAGACCAAGTACTTGAAGTACTGGTCTACCGTTCCATCTCTTTATTACATCGCTGCATGCATGGACCCTAGGACTAAGGTGGAAGGTGTAGAAAATACCCTGACTTATATTTTCTCGTGCATGAACCTGGAAGAGCCACCTGAAGGGTTCATTCACGAGAAGTTGACTGACATATTCACATACTACGATACTAGGTATGGTGGTGGTAGTGAGACTATGATTATGGATTTTAATACCTTATTCGGAGATGACGATTATTCCATTCAGCTAGCGAGAGGGAAACGTAGGGGTGAACCATCACATAGGAGCGAGCTGTCTCGGTACTTAGATACCGATTACTGCTCAATCCTATCACATCCTGATACTAAGAATATTGATTTATTACAGTGGTTGAAATCATATGAGTCCACCTATCCCGTGCTATCTAGGATGACACGGGATCTACTGACTCCTCCGGTGTCCAGCGTAGCATTGGAGTCTGCTTTTTCTGTTGCAGTGAACGTGATTTCGGATAGGAGATCGAGATTACGTCAAGATATGGTTGAGGTCTTGGTATGTTTGAAGGATTGGGAGGAATCGAGGTTTAGCATCCATGATCGTGCTGGAGCTGAGACTGGGACAGACACTGCAGTCGCATCCACATCCACTACGATGGCGGAGGAGTTGATTGCCGATGATGATGATCCATATGATATTGATCTTGATGTTGCGGCTGATGATTCTCATGATATGTCGATTGACGATTGATGATGATCTGCTGTTTTTTGTTTTCGATATTTTTTTTTATTGATTGTATTTGTAATTTTTGTTTGTACATTGTGTTGAAACTTATACTTGTTTTGTTCGGACCATCAGTTTCAAATGGATGATTGGTAATTTTTCATTTGTGTTGTTTAATTTTTTTTAATTTTTATTTTTACTAACATAATGTATTGATTTATTTTTTTTACGATTAAATTTTATTTTAAAAATTAATAACTTTAATATATAATTAATAAATATAATAAAAGTTAAACTACTTTGAATTTGATAAAAAAAAATTTCTAAACTTTGTTTTTTTATTTTTAAGATTGTTAAAAATATTTATATTTAATACTGTACTGTACACTTAAGCTGTTAAGCATTTCAATTTACAATATATAAAATTTAAAAAAAAAAAAAATTTCTGCCAATCGAGTCTCGGGTCTGCCTCTGCCCCAGCCTGAATGGACAGGTCGGGCCCGGCACGGTAGCACATTCGTGCCCTAATAAAACTTGCCGGTCTGGCCCGTTTGACACCTCTATGCGGATATAAAAAAGTTAAAGTTAATATATTTCAGTTTATGGGTATTTCATATTTTTTTAATTAGTTAACTAATCTTTCTCTCTCTACTCTCAATTCTCTAGTCAAAAAAATAAAAAATTCAAAAATGATAAATAGTAATTTAAATAATGAAAATAATTTTTTTTAATTTAAAAAATGAAAATCCTATGGAAAAGTCCCATACTGTCGAAACTTTGTTTCTCCGGTAAACTCTCGATCTAATTATCTAAAAAATAAAAAACTAGAAAGACTTAAGTAGTTTGGACTTACTTTAATATAATAAAATAAAAAAATTTTATGGGTGCCAAAAAAGAATTGGAACAGTGCAAATATTTTAAGAAAATTTTAAGACGTATGAGTTCATGTGGGACTGGTTACCTTAAGAGGTATACTGAACTATACACAAAAAAATATGATGCATTAGATTCTAGGCAAATCCTACTCAGCGGTAGGCTTTTAGATGTTGGATCTAGTTCAGTCTCAAAGTTTATCCCCTTCATTAATCTCCAACGAGTTGGGGAGGGAATACATGACCAAATTGATCACCACGATCTGTCTTCTGATTAAATTTTTGGAGGATTCAATGGTAGTTAATATCATGCATATGTATTTTCAGCTTGCATATCGTAATACTGGATGTCTCACCACTTACTATGTATATTTTAAATAGACAATAAATAAAAAAATATTAGTATTCTCAGAGTTTCTTTATCATCATGATGGCATGATCATTTATAAGTGGATGATGAATATTTTTAGAGTATAATTGTAAAAATAAAATATTTAGTATCATATTTGATAATATATTTAATAATGGAGTAATGATTATGTTTAGTAGCAATATTAGAGATGAATCATTAGAAGAGATTTTTCACATTAGATGCATGTGTCATGTGATTAACTTGATTGTACAAGCATGGATGAATGTGTGTGCCCCCGCTTTAATAAATATTCGTAACTCACTAAAATATATTTGCATGTCTTGCAGGCAATAAGAGTTAAATAATCTCTGTTTGTTTGTGAATATTAAGAAGAAATTTCAATCGGATTTAAGACATTATTGTAATTACACTTATCTGATGTTGGAGTCATGTGATAATGACTATGAGCGACGAAATTATTATTGACGATAATGACTATGATATAAGAATTTTATTTATGAAATTTCTGAAGATTTTTTATAACACGACGAATATGTGTTCATCAGTTTATACTTTTACGACTTGTATTGTACTCAGGTACATATATAATATTAGTAGCATATTTAAGAAGTATTGAGATGACCCAACATTTAGCCGTATGGTTGTAGATATGGAAACTATATACTTAAAGTACTGGTTCACTATTTCATCTCTTTATTATTTAATTGTTTGCATGGACCATAGGGTTAAGATGGAAGAGGTAGATAATATTTTAACTTACATTTCCTCGTGCATAAACTTGGAAGACTCACTTGATGGGTTCATTCACGAAAAGTTGATTGAGCTGTTTACATACTACAATACTAGGTATGATGGTAGTAGTAGTGAGGCTTCGAGTACGGACATTAATATCATATTGGAGACGATGACTGTTTTATTCAGTTAGCGATGAGGTAAACCATCAAATAGGAGCAACCTGTCTTGGTATTTAGATACCGGTTTCTGCTCAATCTTATCATATTTTGATACTAATAATCTTGATATATTATACTGGTAAAAATCATATAAGTTCACCTATCTAGTATTATCTAAGATGACTTCGGATCTACTGACTCATTCAGTGTTAAGCGTAACATCGGAGTCTATTTTTTTTGTTATAATGAATGTAATTTTGGATAGGAGATCGAGATTATGTTCAAATATTGTTAAGGGTTTAGCATACATGATGGATTGAGCGGATTTGAGTTTTAGTATACATGATCATCCTGAGACTGTAATAAAAGTGATTGAGTTAATTGCTGATGATGATTCATGTGATATTGATATTGTGGATGATATGACGATCGATGACATTGATGATTGATGATTGCCGGATTGCGACACTTATGTCTGATTCTGGTATTTGATTTTGATTTACTCATTTATATTGTATTTGTGTTTATTTAATTTTTGGTTGTGATATTACTTTGAGACTTGAGCTTGTTATTGTTATTTGTGCCTTTGTGAATTGATACATTTGATTTTTGAAAGTTAAAACTTGAATATTTATTATGTTTGAATTTTTATTTTGTATTAGTTTTTAATTTTTATTGATATTTAAATTTTAATATTTTATTAATTCATATTTCATATACTTACAGTCATACACCAATAGTTTGATATACTTTAACATATTTAAAATTCTAAAGTATTAAAAATAATTAACATTAATTAATTACTAAAAATAAATAACAATAATTTTTTTAATTTTTAAAGTATTTAAAACATTAAACTTAAACAAAAAAAATTTTTATAAAAAATTTAAAATTGGCCCGTACGGGTCTGACCCGGCATGTTTTCTCGACCTACCGGGCCTACGGGCCATGTCGGGCATGACCAGAAAATACCGTGTTAGGCTAGGCATGACACGATTACTGTACCTTGCAGTGCCAAGCACGGCCTGATGTTCTGGTTGGGCTACCTAACCAGACCAGCCCGTTTGACACCTCTAAAAAATTAGATGTATGCATATAAGAAATTAAGTAAATATTATAAATAAATACAACTGATTCCAAATAATTGAGTTAATACTTGATTAATGATAATGATTATGTAATTTGTTTATGTAATAAATAAAATATATATATTTTTTTGTTTATTTGTTTGATATTTATTATTAAATGTGGTTTCCTCCACATTATATTTATGAAAATATCAGTTTTTTATAAGCAAACTAGTAAAATTCATGTTTTCACCAAAATTTTACTTATTTTTCTTAATATTAATTAATTAATTGTTGGTGTTGTTCTGGGGAATCCTAAAATCAAATATTTTTTTTAATCTTGTGCATAAATCTCTTAATATGTGGCTTAATAGAAATGAATATTTCGGTAGTTTTTTCTCTTAAAATTAGAGAGGATGTATTTGATGTATCTCAAATTTGAGACATAATGTCATGAGGCAAAATAATTATCATTACATTAAGACATGATTTTTAATCTCAAAATTTAATATATGCCAAAATATAGTTGATATAGGGAAATATTGAATTATGATGTTTTCTAGTTGTCATCCATGACGTTCTATTTAAGATTATATTATTAATTTTAGTTTACGTGTGCTCAAAGTTTTAAAAGGCGAAAACATAAGGCGAGATGTTTTTGTATTCATGAGGCGAGGCGCAAGTCTCGAGGCTTTGAGGCGTAAGCTTTTTGAGGCTCATAATATATAATTAATTAATATTTCAAAAAATATAAAATAAAATAGCATAAATAAAAACATGAAAATAATTCTTTAGACGAGCTCTTTCTCTCTTAGATAAAATAAAATAAAAGCCCCGACCGTCCACCCCTCTCCCCCTCACCCCTCTACTTCCACCCCTCTCCCTCCTGCCCTCCCTCTTCACAAGCTTCATCGTGGAGCTCACTTGAGCTCCAATAAGCTTGACGTGGAGCTCCAATGAGATTCAGCGAGCTCCGACGAGCTCGACGGGCTCCATAATGGAGCTTTAGTGAGCTTCTAGTGGAGCTCTAGTGAGCTTCTAGTGGAGCTCGACGGAGCTCCACGAGTTCCATGAAGGAGCTCGCTAGAGCTCCTCGAGCTCCATCGTGAAACTCGGTGAATCTGTACAAGCTACAGTGAGCTCCACGTCGAGCTCGTTGGAGCTAGATGGAGCTCTTTTGTGGAGTTCAAGGAGCTCCAGCGAGCTCCATCGTGGAGTTTGAGGAGCTCCAGCGAGCTCCACGATGGAGCTCATGGAGAGGGGTGGGGGGATAGGGCAAACGGGCAAGGGGCAAGGGCAAGGGGCGAGAAGCAAGGGGCAAGGGCGAGGGGCGTGAAGCAAGGGGCATGGGCCAATGTTGAGGCGTGAGGGACGAGGGTTGATTATCTAACTACGTTTTTTTCCCGTCGAGCAGTTATGTTTTTTTACAAATGCCTCAAGGCGTTTTGTCGGCGCCTCGCCCTGAGGCGCGCATCATTGGGTGCCTCAAAATTGCCTTTGAAAACCCTGTGTGTGATATATGAATATAAATATGTTGGATCTAATTAGAACTTTAAAGTTGAAAATGTTTGAATGAGAATAATATTAGAATGATTAATCATCTAGGAAGTTTTCGTATCGCTTATATTTATTTGAGTTCTTACTTATTAGCGATGACAAATATATTTGTTTAAGGGTGATACATCTCAATTTTTAGATTCATTAGATTTATTCTCTAATTTTTGGAGATAAGAGTATCAATGTATTAAAAAATAGAGAGTGATAGTCATGTTTCCTAGTCTTTAAAGATATCCTAATTTGAAAATAGGCATTGAACATTATTTATAACATAAATAATTAGAAAAATAAAATCAATATAGTCGATCCCAAATAATTGGGATTAGACTTGATTAATAATGATGTTGATATATTTTGTTGAAATAATAACTAAAATAATTTTTATTATTGTTTAATTATTTGATATTTTTTATTAAATCTAGTTTGTTTCGCATAGTATTTCTTTAAAAAAAATTAGTATTTTATAGATAAATCAGTATATTTTTTGTGTATCTATCAATTTTTTTTTTAAAATTAATAGTTAATTATTGGTTTTGTTTGAGGAATCTCAAAATCCAATAAAAAAAAATTCTTACCCAGTACATAAGTCTCTTGCTTATCATGTGGTATGAGTGATTAATATATCAACAATCTTATTCATGAAAATTAGAAAAGCTATATCTGATGAGTATCGAACTTGAGACATACTGTCATGGGATGAAATAAATTGTCATCTTACTAATACACTATATTTAATCCCATAATATAATTAATATATAGGAAAATATTAATTTATGTTGTTTTCTAGTTGTGATCCTTCATGACATTGTTTTTAAAGATTGTAATGTTAATTTTAGTTTATGTGTGATTATATAAAAACTAATATACTAATTCTAAATAGAACTCCAAAGTTGAAAGTATTTGAGTGAACATAGTACTAGAATAATTGATCATCTAGAAAGTCATTATGTTGCATTTATTTATTGGAGATCATGCCATAAAACAGAGACATATCTTTTTGTTCAAGGGTATTAAGTCTTGATTTTGAGATGCATTTGATCAAATCTCTTTCATTTTTGAAGAAAAGATGATCTATATATTAATCTCTCATAGATCTCATACTAATCTGAAATCTTATGTACAAAGTAATACATCCAATGTTAATTCTAATGTATAAAATGACTCAATAATATATGAATTGCCAGTCTATTTAGCATATTTTTATGAAAATTGAAAAATACAACTAAAGTTATTTTTTATCCCCATAAAATTGGGCTTAATTTGATTGAGTTTATTAATGATTAGTATTCTCAAGTTTTTTTTATATATGAATTTGGTTGAATTAATAACACAAGATGAAAATAACATGAACTTTCAGGAAAAGCAGTTGAGCTTCACAAAAGCTATGAAACTTGAAATCGAGCGGTTGGAGTTGAATCTATCAGCTGCTGAACGTGATAGAATACTACTGTCAGTTGGAATTGATCCTGCCACAATAAATCCTAACTCATTGATTGATGAATCATACTTGAGAAGATTATCTCGAATGGTAAGCACCCTTGCTTTACTTGCACACTCTTCGATGGAAGACAAAGTCAATGGGTCTATAGGACTTGGCCAAGGCAATGATTTTGAAGCAAAGTTTTGGAATATCACTAAAATTGGGGAGAGTTGTTGTGGTGGCTCTTGTGAGGTGTCTATTGATGAAACATCACCACTTGCTGCTACTTCCTCAACAGGATGTTTAAATTCTTCTGTTTGTTTTAAATGTCATAGACGAGTGTGTAAAGTTTGTTCTGCTGGGAGTGGGGCTTCCTTGCTTCTTGACTATAACTTAAGAGATTCTAGAAATTATGGTGATTCAGCAAGCCAAGGTGATGGCCTGGCACAACATCCACTGCATGGAAATGAAATTATCTGTAAAGAATGCTGTGATGAGATTGTAATTGATGCTTTAACATTGGACTATGTTAGGGTATTGATAAGTGTTTGCCGAAGTGACCGTGTAAAGTATGCTGCCCATCAAGCACTAGATCATGTTCTTGGAAGAAGTCAGTATTCTGATAGTAATCTCACTTCTAATATCATCCACCAGCTACTTTCTGGGGAGGAATCGCTTGCTGAATTTCCATTTGCTGCTTTCTTGCACCCGGTATTGTCTTGGTCTTGGTTTATGTGAAGCTATGTTATTGTAATTTCATGTTTGTTACTGAAAGTTATGTTATTTATGTGAAGTCAGAGTTTCTCATAAATTTGTACAATCACATTGAAAATTACATCATGCCCTCAATGGAAAATTCATTTTTATTCCATAAGAATAATCAAAAAACATAGCTTTTACTAATGAACTAGCATGAATATATAATACAACATATATAATTGAAGCACCTGATGCAAGATACATATGGATTTTTATAAAAAACTAGCAATTTCATTAATAATAAAATAATATATGAACTGGTTAACAAGATCACTAAAATCCGTAAAAAAAAAAAATAAAACTCAGGTGGGTTTTTATGTATAAGAATACACATAAATCCTAAATAAAAATATAAGTCTCTATATAAGTTTTTTTTGGCTAGATTATAATACAAATAAAATAATCAAATAGGTTTTGAGTATTCTTATTTTTGCTCTAGAATATCAATTATAATGATATTGAATGGGTAGAGTTGTGTATTATATATTTCCTTATTTCATAATAATTTAATAAATTAAAATCATGCAAAATTAAATAAGAATCCTGCATCCTATTTTTATGGACTATTAGGTTGAGAGGACTTCACTATACATAATAGTACATTAGCCAACTCTCATTTTTTACTTCAAATTATAGTAGTGTACCTGTAACTCAATATATTATAAGGTTTTATGTAAATTTTATTTAGAGAGTTTGATATAATATTAATTATATTTTATAGTAAAATTGTAAATCTATATATAATTTTTTTCATTTAATATGAATTTATTTTGGATAACATATTATTTCTTTCCTTTCACATCTTCTATAATTCAAATAGAGGAAGACAAGTATTAAACCAAATTGGTTTATCCTTAAAACAAGGTTAATTTGAATTAGAACGGGATAATACTTCTATCATATTAATTTACAATTATTGTTAGGATTTGAATATTAAAAGTATCATATGCGGGATCTAAGGGAAGTGGGTCTTGATAGCCTTAGACTTGATAAAGTGAAGAGATTGTGTTTGAAAACTCTGAACTTTAGATATATTTTTATTGGGAAAACATAGTTTTTAATCACACAAAAGTATGACCTCTATCAAAACATATTTCTAATATATATTAAAATTAATTGAGACTAATTGATATACTTTCTAAGTGTGTGATTACATGAATATTAATATGTTGTAACTCATAAGAATTTTGAAATTGAGAAGTCTTAAGTTGGTTGATCACTTGGAAAGTTCTTGTATTGCATGTACTTGTTAGAAGTCATATCTTGGTATAATGGCAAATGCCTTTGTCCAAGGGTGATAAATATCGAGCTTGAGATTTATAATACATAGTCTCTCAGATTTTTAGAGATAAAATTATCATGATATTAATTTTTTCAAAATCTCATATTAAATGAGAGCCTTCTACAATGGATATGACTTACAATTGAAATTAATTGATAATGAATTAACATGATTGTATTAATATTTATTATATTTCTTTTTTATAGTCATTTAATTTTTTTATCTTGTACTAATATATATTTTTTATTTACTTAATTTCTATGTACCTAATTTAAGTAAGTATACTATTTTTTGGTGTTATTTGTTCTGTTTCATTTGCTTTTTTTTATTAGTTTATAAATAAATAATATTATATTAAAAAAAGACAACAATTTAAGATGAATATGTGTAATTTAATTAATCTCACTTCTCATTTTCTGCTGGTTCATCATGTTTGACTTTTTGATAAATGTTTTAAAAGTTTTTTTATGATCTTTCAATTTTTTGATACTTTCATATTTTGTTTTATTTTCTTATTCTATTTATTATACATTTCCAACATTAAATGGTATCAAAGAAGATGAAAATTTCTTCCTTTTCCTTAGTTTCTTTCCCTTCTTTTTAATATTTGTCAATAATTTATTATAAATTATTGACAAATATTTATTATACCCCCGGGCACGGAATTTTTCCGTGCCGGCCCGGCCCGGCCCATTATTGTTGACACCTCTATTTTGAGTAATGATATTATTTTTTATTAATTTTTTTTAAAGAAAGTATTTACTCTCTGATCATGATTTTTTCAACGTCGCAACTCTATATTCCAGATAGAAATCATCAAAGTTACAGTCAATTCTAGCATTATGACTTTATTTTTTAGAGAGCTAAAGCATCAGTTGTAGCCCATCATAGCACCACTATATTTTACTCAGAAAATCAAAACTAAAGTCAAAACTATTTTTAGTGCTATAATATTTTGTTTAGTAAGTCAAAACCAATGTCGTCTCGTTCCCATCGTTACGACTTTGTGTTTCACTTTCAGAGAGTGAAAGCATCAAACTTGGCCATTCTTAGGCATGTGATAATTTGTTCCAAAAAGGAAAGACCAATGATGTGATCACTTTAACACCATGACTTTTGTGCTATAGAGATGACCCAAAAAGATGATAAAGTTGCAATCTAAAGCTAATGCTATGATTTCAAACTTAAAGTATCGCATGAATCCCTGAACTATAAAAGTAACATTTAAAAATTATATGAAAGAAAGGCTTGAGGGAAATCAAAAAATAGGGAAGAAAACACAAATCATTTTACTTAGAATTTTAGGCGACACAATTTTCACTCCAGTTTAGGAGCAAATCTAAGGCAAATGCAATGAATTTTTTATTGGGATTAGATTAAGTGCTTAAACTTTGACTTAATCATTCATTGGGAATCCTAAAATTCACGAGATACCTCTCAATATATTTTGGGTGCTTTTCTCCTCAATGTTAGGTTAATTTGAGATTTAGGTTTAATGAATATACTTGTGTTGATTTGTAATGAATTTTTTATGAGTTTATGTTTGAAATTATGTTGTTGTTTGGATGTTGATGAATATTAATATAAATAAAAATCAAAATTTAGTATTTTCATGAATACATATGTTTATGTATGTTGGTCGTAATAGACGATAATAAGTAAGTCATGTGATATACTCACATGATTTGGTAAGAAAAAAATAATTGTCCTTTTAATTTTAACATGTGAAATGTATCAATATGCGAGAATCTAAAATTGAGTTATGTTTAATCATTATGAATATGATACTTATATTTTAATCATAAACGTAATTAAAACTAATTCATAGTGCACTTTCTAGAAGAACTAATTACGAGTAATATGTGGGTTAAGTAAAATGTGTAATATAGGAATTTCATCATAGTATGAGTGCTGTATATTGGTTTTGATGGAAAATGACACATATGTTATGAGACACATATAAGTGAGGGAGACAAGTAGGTGGTGATATCTTATAAGTTATTTTATATAACTTTCATAGGTGAGATTTATATAAAGACGTAAATTAATTGTTGTAAGTATGATACAAAGCTGAAAGCACAAACGTATTTAGTATCATATTAATTGCGTCTTTAAGATAATTAGATATTTGAGAATAAAAATACATATTCGAAGACTCATCAAAGATAATTAACATAATATCTAAAAATTGTAAATGTGAATGATCTTTGCACATAATGATATGTTGCTTTGATGTTAAAATAACAAATAGATAATTACAAGAGGATTATGCCTGGTAATGACAATTCTAGTATGATGATCATCTTGTATGTTAAGATGATGCATGATTATTTTCATATTAATCTATTCTTTATTTAACGATTAAACACGATATTAGTCAAAAACTAGAAATATCATTATGTACAAGAAAGCGACTCAATCATAAAGTTTAAGTACTTTTCTGAATATAAAGTACATCCATTCGACTAGAGTATTATTTAGTATACTGTTAGTTGAGTGAACTATCACATATAATCCATATATGATCGATATGTAGACTTATATTCACTATATTATTTCTATGATCCATATACATGTGGAGTTATGTTAGATGAGAGATACTCTTCCAATGAAGTTTTAAGATTATGTCAACTAAAAATAGTTATGATAAGTTCATAAAGTGAGTCTCGGGAATGTTCAGCAAAATTTGGGCTAATTTTAGAAGAATGTTGGGAATGACTCGGTAGGTTATCAAATATAAGAAGCATATAAATCTAATTACATCCACTTGAACGGAGTAGAGAAACCATTACTTGAAGAGAATATATTCGCATTGGCATTGCTCACCGATATACAGAAATGAAATAGCATTCGAGAGAACTAGATGGAATAAATTGAAATGAGGTTAGAACACACGATTACAACAATCTCAATAAAGGAAAAGAGCTTAAATTGACTACCGAACGACACTGTGACCAATCCAAAGAAGTGCCTATTTATTATGCTAAGGAATGATAAAAAATTAGTTGGGTAACAAGCAAAAATGAAATTAGAAAAGGGAGCTCTAACTGAAGGGATATTTGTCACTGAAGGAGTCATGCCTTTTCTCATAGTCTTGACTCAGCTAACAGCATCAACACAAGACGCTGCGACATTTTTCAAGGCCATGACATAATATGCCAATAATAAACATCTTTCTCCCAATATTCTCTTTCCAAAATATTTTAGAAAAAGAACGATGGACGAGTAATTTGAGAAATTTCTCAAAAAGAAGTTGAAAACGAATATTTTATTTGTAGAAATATAGTCTCCGATGTGGAATTAAGTGAAGTTCATGAAAGACATAATGAAAAACAAGAGGAAATTGGAGATTTATAGAATAATAAATATGACTAGAAATAGTAATTCTATCATTCAATGATAACTTTTGAGAAAGCTGAAAGATTATAAATTTTTATGATTTAATGTAGTATTGTGGATCATATTTTTTGAAACATATTATGTGACTTAGGATTAAGTACAAATTTGATATCCCTGTCTATAGTGTGGAAGTTAAATCTTGGAGAGATAAATTTTAATCATCCTCTCACTTCAAATGATTGACTGCACAATCAAGTTTCTCAATGGTATTTTCGAAGATATTTTGATAAAAGTAAGTTTATTTTTTTTTTTTGTAGATTTTGTTATGCTTGATATGAAGAATAATTAGTAAGCTCATTTAATTTTGAGATGCTCATTTTTAACTACTAGACAAATTTTAATTGATTTAAAGGAAGGATAATTGAACTTTGGGTGTGTGAAAATAAAGTAAAATTCAATCACTACAAAGACTTATAGAATCCAACAATGACAAATAAGATTGTAGGAGATTAGATAAAATTCTATTCATCGCAATGAAACATAAATTAGACTTTAGATAAAAAGATTTTGTAAAAGATTATTGGCCCAAGAAAATGGTGGAGACGATGACGCATATGAAACTTGATTTGAAGAAAATAGTGGAAGTGACAAGGAAGATGTAGAGTGCTACGAAATCATGATATTTAAAAAATTATGACTTATGAAGAATTCAAGTCATTTAACTTTGAAGATGCAAAAAAGAGGTAGAAATGATGAAATTCTTGAGTCAAACATACAAAGAAGCTATTGAGGAGATTTTCGAGATTATGAAAGAGGTACAAGCAATGAATAGACCTCAACTGATAGTTGACATTCTAGAAGAGAGACAAGGCGAAACAATATTGATGGAATATTCGAAGGCAGATGAAGAGGATAATGGTGACAAAGAAAGTTGTGGATATCATAGATGTTGTGGCTTTACCTATTGAAATAATGATAAAAGTCATGACAAGTGGCAAATCCATGATTAATATGATCTATAGTGTAATTCCATAATCCATGACTTTACATTGAGTTGCAACATTTTCAAAGGAGGCAATGACAAACAATGCTTTGATCTCCTCCAAAGTCATAATATCCATGAAAAAAATACTTTTAATGAGACATGCTGAAGAATTACATGAGTTTGATGAAGAAGTCATAAAGACAAGTTGAAGTAAAAGATTATATTAAAAAATTGGTAAGGATAGTTGAAGTTCACCAAATTGAAAATCCAATGAAGATCTAGCTATGGATGTTAATCATAGCACTACATGAGAGGTAAACTAGAATTTATTTTTGTAGTTTAATAAATAAATACATTACAACACGACCATATACTACCTAACCAATTCTCTTAGTGATATATATTACTTCAAAAATATAAAGTTCAACATAACACTCAAAACATGTGATTATTTGTAGTGTATATATTTTGATGTTGTGAATGTTTGAGGAGATAGATTCATTGCTCGAGGATGATTAATATTTTTAGTGTGAGAGTTTGTTTGCTACTCCACAAATTGAATATTTTGAGTTATTTGATGTATATTTCATATTCTTTTGTATGTATTTGATCATTTATTAGAGTGATTTGTTACATATCTATTTTAGAAATAAATTAATGAATATGAGTGAAATCATGATTATTTATAGTTAAATTGGTAGACTTTGTGGAATGGAAGTATGGTTGAGAGAGAAGTAGGGTAGAGTCGTGACATTTCACTTGTCACAAGATGGTTACACTTTCATCATTTTATTGAGTAGTTGTGACATTATTTTTTGGTCGTAATTATATAAAAATAGTCATAATAATATTTATATATCATGATTCTATCTATGAGTAGATACATTTATTTTACTGTGCATCACATGCATGGTGGCCGCCTCATTATCTTAAAGTTGTGGTCATTCTATTTCTAAAATACTTAATGATTATGATATTATTTTTTTGTCATGACAATCAAGTATCTTATTGGTACCAATAATCTTAGCTATCTCAAGCACCTTTACTTATTCGTCATAAAATAAAAATACTAAGTATTTTATGTAAATATTATTTTTAGCTGCTACTTTTCATTCTAGAGTATATTTACTCTGTGTGTGATATTTTCAATGTCATGATTCTGGGCTCAAGAGAAAATATCTAAGTTACAACCAATTTTGATGCTATGTCTTTGTGTTCTAGAGATCAAAAGTATCAGTAACAATTATTCCCAGTGTTGTGATACTTTGCTCACAAAACTAAGATTAAAGATATGACCATTCCCAACTAAAAGTATCAAACGGGCTGTGTTGTACTGTCATAGCATAACATCCATATGGCTAGGCCCAACATGACCAGTTTGGCCTTCAACTAGGTAGGTCCGTGCTGGGTCATACTTAGTCATGATGAGTCATGTTGGTTATGAATAGAGGTGTCAAATGGGCTTGGCCGCCCTGGCTTGGACCATTTTTAGGTGGCACAATCGGGCCACTATGCCGTGCCCGGCATGGTAAGGTACAATAATCATACCGTCCCTGGCATGACACGACTTTAACAAAGCTGAACCGACATGACATGTTGGCCCGATTGTTAAGTATTTTGGGCTGAGTCGTGCCTGGAGTGGCTGGATCACATCCGTTCGGGCCGGGTTTGGGGCATGGTTGGGTCGTTTGGAAAATGGTTAACCCAAAATTTAAAATTATTAACAAATTTTAATTTTAATTATTTAACACTCAAATTTAAATAATTAAATAATTATTTAATTTTTAATTTATTAAATTAATAAAACATAAATAACTAAAATCTAAAAACTAATAAGTGTGAATCAATAGCAGCAACAATGTCTGAATTAATAAAATTAAAATATTTATACAATTCAATATAAATCATAAAAATATAAGTGTCTGAATCAAGTCTCAAAGTAAAATGTCAAAAAAAAAACAATGACAATTAAAAAGTGATAAATGAAAATGATAAACATAAATTTTATCGGCGAATGATGAATTATGATATCAGTATATTAATAGTATTATGCGCAGGCAGTAAAGTAGGCTTAGACGCTCAGCTCAATCATCAATGCTTCAATCTCATATCAGTCATTAATTGTCTTCAACATAAATATCTCATGAATCATCATTAGTAATCAAATTCTCTATTTTTATCGTAGTCCTAGCACGATTCTAGATGTCCAAGTTTGAATCCTTTTAATCCTTTATGCATGTTAATGTCACAATAATATCTGATCGTAATCTTGATCTCTTATCCGAAATTATTTACTGTAACAGAAAAAATAGACTTCGATGTTATGCTCGATACCAGAGGATTCAGTAGATCTTGTGTCATCTTAGATAGCATGAGATAGATAGACGGATATGATTTTTATCACTTTAAAATATTAATATTCTTATTATCGGAATGTGATAGGATTGAGTAGTAATTGGTATCTAAGTATCGAGATAGCTTATTCCTATTCGACAGTCTATCCCGTCATTTTTTTCTCCCTAACTGAATAAAAAAATCGTCTTTGATTATTGTATTTATGCCGTACTAGGAGCCTCACTATTACTACTATCATATCTAATATCGTAGTATATAAAGAACTCAGTTAATTTCTTATGAATGAATTTTTTAGGTTAGGCTTCTTGGTTCATGCATGAAGATATGTATGTGAAAATATTCTCTATTTCTTTCACCTTAACCCTACATTCTATGTAGTCAGCCAGGCAGTTAAGAGATGGAATGACAGACTAGTACCTTAAATATTTAATTTTCATCTCTACAACCATATCACTAAGTGTCAGGTCATTTATAAATTTCCTAAATATGATACTAATATTGCATATGCATGTGAATACAATGCAAGTTGTGAGATTATAAACTGATGAATACATATTCATCGTGTCATAAACAAATTTTAGGAATTTCATAAATGAAATTTTTATAGTCCAGTCAATATCGTCAATAATAAATATGTTACTTTTACTATTGACATAGTCGGATATCATGTGTTCGTATCCAACACATGATTCCAATATAAGGTATGTGTAATTCCAACGGTATCTTACATCCGATTGGTATTTTTTTTTCTTTAAACTCATCGACAAACAAATAATATCGAACTCCTGTTGTCTGAAAGATATATGAAGAAATTTTAGTGAGTTATATATGTTTTTTAAAGTAGGAAAAATAATATTCATCACCGCTTGTACTATGAGATTAATGACATGATACTTGTATTTAACATGAAAAATCTTTCATAATAGTTCATCTTTAATAGTCATAACAAACATGTTAATGGCTATTCCATTATTAGGTGAATTGTCGAATATGATACTAAATATTTTATTTTGAATATTATACTCTAAAGATTTTCAGCATCCACTTATAAATAGCCGTACTATTATGAGGATAGAGAATTTCTGAGAATCCTAATATTTTTTTATTTAGTATCTATTTATAATCTACACAGTGAGCAGTGAAGCATGCATATGATGCATCATCGTGACTATTCTATATATCGGATATCACAGATACCACTCTACTATAATTCATAAATTCATTAGTTATTAATTTTTTTTTAAGTTATAGTATTTTGGAATGTTGTTTCTAATGTGAACCCTAGAATCCTATGATATACAGGCAAAAATTAAGCCTACATGTTACTGACTATCCTTGGATCCTTTGAAAATTTAATCGGAAGATCTATCATGGTGATCAGTTTGGTCATATCTTCTATTCCTAACTCGTTGCAGTATATGGAGGTTAAGATTGAGGTTGAACTGGATCCAGCCTCAAAAAACCCATCGCTGAGTTGTGTTTGCCTATGATTTAATGCACTATTTTTTAATGCATTGTTTGACATGCTTCTTAATGTCCATAGTCTCATATGAATTCTTATAGTTTAACATTTTTTTACAATATTTATATTGTATTGATTTTTTTCTGATACCACTAATATTTTTTTATTATATTATGTTTAAGTTAGTCCAAATTATTAATGTTCTTTTAGTTTTTTATTTTTTAGATATTTGGGTTAAGATAACTAGATAAACCAAATTTTGGTGGTCTCAGATCTTTTCGTAGGATTTTCCTCATCTATATTATAATTTTTTATATTTACTTTTAAATTA
Organism: Sapria himalayana; assembly: GCA_029783825.1. Classification (NCBI taxonomy): domain Eukaryota; kingdom Viridiplantae; phylum Streptophyta; class Magnoliopsida; order Malpighiales; family Rafflesiaceae; genus Sapria; species Sapria himalayana. The sequence continues at coordinate 575,020 of JAREIK010007045.1, forward strand.
ATTTCGGTATCATATTTAAAATTATTATTTGTCATTTTTATTTTGTATTTGTTTTTTTATTATACCTTAATTAATATTTTTTAAAATAATATATTAATTAGAATTAATTAAACTAAAACTTAAACTCTTAAAGTTTAAAGTTACCTAAAATAAAAAAAAACTTAAGTAAATAATAAAAAAAAGTATCCGTAATATGTAAAACCACTTTTGCCTTTTGATGTTCATTTCGCATGACAATCGATTGGTTGCACTTACAGTCCACACCCGTGTCCCAAAATCCAAAACAAAATGAGAGACTGAGAGAGAGAGAGAAAAAGATGAGAGTCGAGCGGAGACGGAGAGAAAATATGAGAGAGAGAGCTAAGTTAAAATTTATGAATGAGGAGGTTGTGTTTATAAACTATGTTGCACGGACACGGATATGGACACGGAGATACGACACGGCAGGATACAGGGACACACCAAATTCTAAAAAACTAGGATACGGATACGACTAGGATACGTCATGATAAAAAAAATAAAATTAAAAATAAAAATTATTAATTATAAATATTAGATATTTTAAAATAATTTAAAATTCTGTATTTTAAAATAATTTAAAATATTGTATTTTAAAATAATTTAAAATACTGTATTTTAAAATAATTTAAAATTCTGTATTTTAAAATAATGTAAAAAAAAATTAAACTCTCTAACACCCCCCCACTCCACTACCCTTCCTTTACAGTTTCGATTTTCGAACTCTCCCCCCTCCTGATACAGATTTCAAAACCCCCCTTCCCTTTATAGAATTAGGTTACCTTAGGTATTGTCGGCGCCTCGGCGGAGTGCTCCTCCCCTTCCCGTTTGACGCAATGATAATTGACAACTATTTTTCGCAATCGGCTTGTTGGCAACTCACTGTCGGCGGTGTGCTTCTCAATTTGTTGGAGATGTAGTAGTAATAATTAATATATAGTGTATTTCCGACGCGTTAGAATCGTAAAAATGCATCAGTTGGTAAACAACGCATCTGTTGTTAACGATGACTGTTTCCGAACAACGCGTCAGATATGTCTCTGATATGTATCCGATACGCCACAGGGCGTATCAGACACGTATCCAACCCGTGTCCGACTCGTGTCCGCGTGGCGGACACGTGGACACGGCGACACGGGTCAGACACGACGACACGGCAGTTCCTAGGCGTATCCGTGCAACATAGTTTATAAATATGAATTTTAAAAAAAATACTTTTTTTGATTTTTTTGAATTTTTTTAATAATTAAAAGGGGCAGAATTCTTATGGCCGTTGCATTATGTCTCCTAGCCATTGGGGGCAAAATCAAATAGCCAAAATTTAAAAGCACATTTTTTTGGACAATTGGGTCGGTTTGATCGTTGGACCAACTCCAACGATCACAGGTTCTAGAAGCTTTGGCTTTTGGAACATGTCGGGCTTGAGCTAGGGAGACAGGACCCGGATGTGTCATTAACTAAAAGCTTCCCATGCCATCGGCCAGGGTATTGGGTTGAAGGCACGGGATGTATTATTAATTGAAAGAATGTGTCATTAAAGACATATTTTTCTAAAAGGAGGTGTCATTAACTAAAAAAGAAAAATATGAGTTTTAAGTTTGAGAACGTTTTAAAAGTATAAACATCTATTAATTGTACTAAACTTTTTAATCCAAATATCTTAATATTTGAAATGAATTATAGACTTAAAATTAGGTCCATTTTATTTTAGTATAACTAAAATAAAATGAACTCCAAATATATATATGTTTTTATGTGTACGACCTAATAGGTCCTTGTAATGTTGACAATGACTTTATAATCTCATTTTAAAGAAATAAGCAATGAGCGGTATTTAGTAATACATCATTGTTATCCAAGTAGCGTATTTTATTGTACGACTTAGTTCTTTTGTCAATGATATCTAGATTAATTTGAGGTATGAATTGTTCCTCACATTTGTCTATATGTTTCTTGATATCAAGGGGCCAACTTAGAGGTGTCAAATGGTCCAGCCCGGCTCGACTTCATCACATCCAGCCCGACATGGTCATTCGGGGTAGGATTTTGCCGTTTGCGGTGGGTTTGGGGTGGGGTTGGGTGGGTTTGGGTCGGGTTTTGGCCTAGTTCGTGCCGTTTAGAAAATTTTTAAACCAGAATATTAAATTAATTAAAAAATTTGAATTTTAATTATTTAATATTTAAATAGTTTATAGTTAATTGTTAAATTAAAAAAATAGATACTTTTTTATTTTTAATTTATTTAATTAAATAAAACATAAAATTTGGTATAATAAATAACTAAAATTTTAAAACTAATAATGTCTGAATTGATAAAATTAAAAATTAATATAAACCAATATAAATCATAAAAAATATAAATGATGATTTAAGAATCAAGCCTCAAATAAAATGATAAAAAAAATAAATAAAAATTGTCAATCCAAAAATGATAAATGAAAATTAAAATATATCATCATCATTACATATAGGCATTAAATGGGTCTGGCGGCCTAAGCAAGGCCCAAAGCCTAACATGGTTCAGCCGTGCCTGACCAGGCACGACATGCTATAGTGCCATGCCCGGTTCTGTGTCGGTCGGATTCTCATCATGAATCATGCTGTGCTGAGGGATTTTGGCCCACGTGTCGTACCTAGCACTACACGGGTGTTTGGCACGTGGGAACAACATAGGGGACCTTTCACCGAGCTATGCCTGATGGGCAATAATGGATCAAAACTCTAATTTTTTAAAAAAAGATTTGACCCAACTTGAACTGCTCCGACTGACCCAACCTGAACCCGGGTGGATTCTGGGCCATGGGCCGTGTTGGGCATGCCCTTCAAGAAATCGTGTCGTGCCTGGCACGACACACTAGCTTGGTTGGGCCCAAAAAAATGAGTTGGGCCGGGCTGGGCCATCCCTTTAACATCTCTATCATTACAATACATGATCAATGATTATATAAAATAAGTATCACTATCTCAATCATCATCAATCGTCAATCATAATCAAATCATCAATATATTATGGATTATCATTAGTAACTAACTCTTTTGTTTTTGTTATAGTCTCAGCACAATCCAGGATACCTAAGTTCAAATCATCCCAATCTATGATGCATGCTAATACCTCATACTATTTGGCTGTAAATAAAATCTACTATCCGAAATCACATTCACTATAATAGAAAAAAAATACTCTGATACTATGCTCGATACCAGATGAGTCAATGTATCTCATGTCATCTTAGATATCACGGGATAGGTGGACTCATATGATTTTCACCACTATAAAATATCAAGATTCTTATTATTGGAATGTGATAAGATTGCTTAGTAATCAATATAAGTACCAAGAAAATTCGCTCCTATTCGATGGTCTATCCCGTCATTTCTTACTTGTTACCTGAATAAAAAAGTCATCTTCTCCAAATATGATATCAATGTCTATACCTGGAGCCTCACAACTACTATCACCATACTTATTATCATAATATGTAAAAAGTTCAGTCAATTTTTCGTGAATTAATCCTTCAGGTTAGTTTTCCTAGTTTATGCAAGAGGATATATATGTGAAAATATTCTCTACCTCTTTCACTTTAATCTTATGGTCCATATAGGCAGCCAGACTATATAGATATGAAATGTTGGACCAATATTTTAAGTACTTGATTTTTATCTCCACAATTATATCGCTAAGTGTTTGGTTATCTCGATACTTCCAAAAAATACTACTAATATTGCATATGCCCCCGAGTGTAGTGCAAGTCGTGAGAGTATAAACTAAAGAACATGTGTTCGTTATATCATTAATAATTTTAGGAATTTCATAAATAAAATTTTTGTAGCCTAGTCAGTGTTATCAATAATAAATTCGTCACTCTTATTATTGACCTAGTTGAATATCACATGTTTGTATCTAACACATGACTCCAACAATAAAGTATGTGTAATTCTAATGGTGTCTCATATCTATTTGAAATTTTTTCTTTTTCAGACCTACAGACAAACATAGACTACTGAACACATTATCTGTGAGACGTGCGAAGAAATTTTAGTGAGTTACATATGTTTTCTAAATTGAGGGAAATAATCTTCATCCTCACTTGTACTATGAGGTTAATTATGTGACATATGTATCTAACATGAAAAATCTTTCCTAATGGTCTATCTATAATAATCTTTACAAATATATTAATTGCTACTTAATTGTTAGATATATTATATTAAATATTTTATTTTGAATTGAAGATGAAGAATCATTGAGAATCTTAATATTTTTTTATTTATTATCTATTAGAATCTACATAGTGGGCATGAGGTATACATAAGATACATTTTCGTGACTAGTCCAAATATCGGATCTTATGGACACCACTCCACTATAATTTTTATATTCATTAATTATTTTTTTTCCCTAAGTTATAGTATTTTAGTATGTTTTTCCCTAGATGTAAACCTATGAATCTTACAATATATAGGCTAAAAATAAATCTGCATAATACCATAATTATGAAAGGCGTGCCTGAGGTGCGCCTAAAGCTCAGGCGCCATCACTCCCGGGAAAAATGTCTTGCTTCAGGTGAGGCGCAGGTGGGTGAGGCCATAGTTATTTTAGACACAAGGCGCACTGAGGCGCAAAAGCCTTTTGGGCCCTTAAGGCGCAAGACGTACTTGAGGCACAGACTTTTTTATTTGAGGCGCACCCAGCCTAATACACATAAAAATTATATATTTTATTAAATATAGTCTTTAATTTTCATCTAATAATAAACTAAAGAACATCAAAGATAAAAATCAAATATTAATAGTGCTCCCATCATCCAAACATTCAAAGTTTCAAAACAAAATAACAAACATTCAAAGTTCTAAAATAAAATAAACACTCATGTATCTACATCTAAATCTAAATCAAGAAAATCTTTATCAATATTATCCCCATCATCAATCTTTCACTTTTCCTCTTCTTCATCTTCCTCTCCCGATGAATAGATCTTCTCTTCATCTTCATCAATCAAAGCAAGAGTAGAAGTATGTTTAGAGCTAGATGGTCTTAACTTTGGTTTTGGTGTTGGTATTTGTGTTTTGCTTGGTTTAGCATGGACACGGATACGGGCACTGACACGGAAAGATACGGGGACATGGCAAATTCTAAAAAATTAGGATACGGATACGGCTAGGATACGTCATGATAAAAAAAATAAAAATAAAAATAAAAATTATTTTCTTTATAAATATTAGATATTTTATAAAATAAAATAAATTAAATTCAAATATTTTAGTTTATAAAATAAAATACAATATTTTTTTTTATAAAATAAAAATATTGTATTTTATTTTATTTTATAATATAATATTTATAATTATTTTATTTTATAAAATAATATTTTAAAATTATCTTATATTATATACAAATATATTTTTTTATTTTATAAAATAAAAATATTTTATTTTATAAAATAAAAATATTTTATTTTATTTTATTAAAATATTTTATTTTATTTTACCGCCCGCATGCCTTCCCCCTCAATTCCCGTACGGCTGCCTCTCCCCTCAATTCCCGCCCGCCCGCCTTCCTCCTTAATTTCCGTCCGCCTGCCTCATCCCTCAATTCCCACTCGCCTGCCTTCCCCTTAATTCCCGCCCGCCCCCTGCCTCCTCTTCCTCAATACTTGTCCATTGCCTCCCCCTCTGATTCTCGCCTGTCCCATGCCTCTCCCCCTCAATTCGCGCCCGTCCCTTGCCTCCCCCCTCAATTCGCTCTCGCCCCCTGCCTCTCCCCCTCAAATCGTGCCTGCCCTATGCCGCCCACTGGACATCCGATATGCCACGTGACGTATTGGATACAGATTTATCAATGATACGCCATGTGGCGTATCGGACACGTATCCGTGTTGTGTTCGTGTTTCCTTGCCCGCTGCGTTTTTCATAACTATGGGTGAGGCGTTGCAGGCGTCGACTTCCAGTTTCGGCAGAGGCAGGTGTCGAGCCAGGTACGCCCTTCTTCTTCTTCTTTTTCTTCTCTTTCTTCCTTTTCTTCTCCTCTCCTTTTTTTTGCCGGATTCGCCATCGGAAATGGGGAAATTTTGTCGGAGAAGAAGGGCAAAGCAACGGCGGGAGAAGCGACGAGAGGCAGAACCAAGTGAAACATAGGAGGAGCGCGTCGGGGAAGATGACGTATTCGGCTGATCCAACACAAAACGACGTCGTTTTGGGTTGGGTTATATTTTTTTTTAAAAATCAAAACAACCCAAAACGACATCGTATTGGGTTGGTTTTTATTTTTTAAAAAAAACAAAACCCTCAAAACAACGTCGTTTTGATGTTCTGATTTAAAATAAAAAAAATGCCACCTCCAAAATGACGTCGTTTTGGTCTTCTAGGAATCAAAACGATGCCGTTTTGGAGTTTTGTGAATTTAAGCCCTATAAAACCCCCTCTTTCTCGGGTTACACCCTAAAACCCTCAAAACAACACTCTCAAAACACTCTTAAGGTTAGATTGAAGAAGATAGAAGAAGAAGAAGAGGCTCAAAAGGTATTTTTGTTTTAAAACTTTGAATGTTTGTTATTTTATTTTGAAATTTTGAATGTTTGGTTGATGAAAGCACTATTAATATTTGATTTTTATCTTTGATGTTCTTTAGTTTATTATTAGATGAAAATTAAAGACTATATTTAGTAAAATATATAATTTTTATGTGTATTAGGCTAGGTGCGCCTCAAATAAAAAAAGCCCACGCCACAAGTGTGCCTTGCGCCTTAAGGCCCCAAAAGGCTTTTGCGCCTCAAGTGCGCCTTGTGCCTTAAGGCACCAAAAGGCTTTTGCGCCTCAGTGCACTTTGCGCCTTAAATAACTATGCATAATACTGACTATCCTTGGATTTTATGAAAATATAATCAGAAGACTCATTTTGATGATCAGTTTGACTATTCATTCCCTCCCTAACTCGTTGCAGTATATGAAGGGGGTCAATATTGAGGTTGAACTGGATCCAGTCTCAAAGAACCTAATGCGGAGTTGAGTTTGTTTAGGATCTAATGCATCATTTTTTTTGATGCATAGTTCGGCATGCCTCTTAAGGTGTACAGTCATACACAAATTCTTACAGTTTAAAATTTTTTTACAATATTTATATTGTGCTGATTCTTGTTTGACACTTCTAATATTTTTTATTGTATTATATTAAAATGAGTCCAAAGTTTTGGTGGCCTTGAATATTTTTGTAGGATTTTTGTTATCTTTATTATAAATAATTTTATTTTCGTATTTAAAATTATTATTTGTCATTTTTATTATTTTAATTATAGTATATTATATAATGTTTTTAAATTAATAAATTAATTAAAATTAAGAAGAATATTTTAAAATAAAATTAAATAACTGAACAATAAAAAAATAGCTATAAATCGTAATGTGTAAAATAATTGTCTTTTTGATATCTGCACCGCACGCACACTACAATTCACACTCAAGTCCTGAAAGTCAATAGTGAAAGAAAGAAATGAGAATTGAGAGAGACGAAGAGAGAAAATATGAGAGAGAGAGAGTAATGTTTAAAACATAAATATTTGAATGAGGGGATTTATAGATATTCAAAAGATTAAAAAAATATTTTTTTTTTGAAATTTATTAAATTTTTTTAATAAATATTTGGGCTGAATTCTTAGGGCTGTTGATTTTGCTTCCTAGTTATTGGGGGCGAAATCTAACGGTTCAGATTTGAAAATTTTTTTTGGACCATTGGGTTACTTCGACTATCGAACTGACCCAAATGGTCATAGGTTCTAGAAGTTCAGCTTTTGGAACCATCGGGCACTGGCTAGGGCTCGGGAAAAAAGATTGATGGGTCAGTTTGGTCGGGTTACAGGACTGATGGAATTTCAGATCCTTCGGGCTCAGCATTGGGAGTTGTGTCGTCAGGCGTTGGAGGTCAAGGTGGGGTGGGGTCGGGGCACAGTTTGGGTCATGTCACGGTTTGGGTCGTGCCTAATTCGCATGCCTATGGCCCCTCGTATCAGGCTGTGCTTGGCTCGACACGTGAGCCGGTAGACTTAGGCATGACACGACATAACCCATGTTGTGAGCTGGGCTGGCTTGGGAACGAGCACCAGTCTAGACCGTGCCATCCTGGGCCAGGCACGGTCGAGTAGGGTCGGGCCCGGGCTTTGGCTGCCCAGCCTGTTTGACGCCTCTAGGCCAAATGATAGCACTTCTATTATATAAAATATATAAATTTCATCTACATCAATCACATTCTTCTGCACAATTTATTGTATATATAGTGGACGGTTTTATAACAATCCTTGTTATAGGTGGCGTATGTTGAATCTAAAGTATATAACTCTTTATGTAGGAAACCTTAGTGACTTCATATCAAAAGACAATTTATACTACTAGTCACTATGAGAATTTGTATAATACTTATATAACAATTCATCCAACATTCTCATAGCAGGTCAGTTCAGTATATATTTTTTAATATATACTCATGTGTTAACTTAATATCTCATATTAATTATCTAACATGTTAGTCTTAATGTATTAATATTCTACTTGAATAATAATATTTGATTAGGAATAAATTAGAGTAATATTTCATAAAATATATCACTATAGGGTATTATTATATTCATCTAATATTTGCACAGATCTAAATAAATATAATACTCATAAAGATACATATAAAATATGATACATAAGTCCCAAAAGAATTATCTAATGATTGACTTTTTGGGCATACTCTAATAATCTTCTACTATCACTAAAGTTAATCAATAAAGTATCTAATACCTAGTGACATAGTGTGACCATAATGCTTCTTCTATGCTCAAGTATTAGTTAGTGGGTTTGCTATATTTTCATCTATAGATATTCTGCATATCTTCGCATCTCATCTATCGATAATCTCTCGAATGAGATGGAATTGCCGCAGTATGTGTTTGGATCGCTGATGAAATCTGTCCCTTAGATCTCTCAAATGAGATATATTTTCATCTAGTGACATATTTTATGTCCCTCTACATCAAGTTCTGTGATAAATTTTTTGATCTAAATATCTTCTTTTGTCACATTAGAAGCAGTAATATATTCAACTTCTGTAGTAGAATTAGCAACTATATATTGCTTTGAATTCTTCTAGCTCATATCACAATCATTCAAATAAAACACATAATATAACTCTGATCTTGAACCATCCCTATTAGTTTGAAAGCTTGCATCATTATAATCCTTTACAACAATCTCCTCATCACTTCTATATATCAAGAAATAATCTTGAGTTCTTCTCAAGTATTTAAGAATGTTCTTGATTGCTGTCCAATGACGCTCACATGGATCTGACTGGTATATGATCATCTTTCTTAATGCATACGAGACATTAGGGCGAGTACAAATCATGACATACATGATAGACCTAATAGCAGATGTATATGAAATCTTATCCATGCGTTATCTTTCCTCTTTAGTAGAGGGACATAAAGTTTTAGAAAAGCTTACTTTATGTGACATTAGCAAGTATCCCTTTATTAGAATTCTACATGACAAAATAACTAAGCACTTTGTCAATATATGTACTCCGACTCATGCCAAACAATCTATTTGATCTATCTCTATAGTTCTTTATGCCTAATATATAGGCAGTTTTACTTAAATTTTTTATTGAGAAATAATTTTCAAGCTAAGTTTTTATAGATTGTAGTATAGGAATATTATTTCCAACGAGAAGTATGTCATTTACATATAAAATAAGAAAAATAATTGTGTTACAACTAATCTTTTTGTAGGCACAAGGTTCATCTTCGTTCTTAATAAAATCAAATTCTTTGATTGCATTATTAAATCAAAAAATTTAGCTTCTTGAAACTTGTTTTAATCTATAAATGGATTTTTGTAACTTACATATATTTGTAGCATCATTTGGATCAACAAAATCTTCAGGTTGTGTCATGTATACATCATCGAATAAATGCCCATTAAGGAATACAGTTTTGTCATTCATTTGTCAGATTTTATAATTATGATAAGTTGTAATAATAAGCAAAATTCGAATGGATTTTAGCATCGCAATAGGTATAAAGGTTTCACAGTCTATATTATGAATTTGTTTAAAATATTTACCAACTAATCGCCCTTTAAAGGTATGCACATACCATTCATGTTAGTTTTTTTTAACTCATTTGTACTCAATAAGATTTATCCCTTTAGGTAGATCAACTAATGTCTATATTCTAGTCGGTATACATGGATTCCATTTCAGATCTCATGGATCCAGTCATTTTTTAGAATCTGGACTCTATTTAGCTTCTTGATCGGATGTAAGCTCGTTTTGATCAACAAGCATTAAATCATTGTGATCAGATAAGAGAAGAAAAAAATTCTCATGCTGATGACGTATCCTATTAGATCTATGCAAAGCGTGTTCTTCTCGAATAAGTTGTTCCACAACTTCTTGGCTGCAACAAGTTCATGATCCACAATACTTTGTGGTGACTGTTCTGGTTTCATCAAAGTTTCAATGCTGGTTTGTGTATCTCAAATTTCTTCAAGATCTACTTTTCTCTTACTAGTTCTTTTACAAATAAATTTTCTTTCTAGAAAAATATAATTTTTAGCGATAATCATTTTGCTTTGTGTTAGAATGTAAAAGTAATATTCTTTTGTTTCTTTGAGATATCTTATAAAATAGCATTTATTTTGAGACATGACGTCTAACATAAGCTTTACAATCTCAAAATTTCATGAAAGACATTTTGAGATTTCTTTTCATGTTCATGTCTTATATAGTGTCTTTGTAATTATCTTAGATGAAATACGTATAAATGTGAAAGCAGCATATCTCCAGAAGGAAGAATGAAGATCTGTATGACTCATCATTGATCGTACAATGTTTAACAGAGTACGATTTCTCCTTTCTGATACATCATTTCATTGTGGTGTTTCAGGTAGAGTAAGTTGGGATATGATCCCACACTGAACTTGATAATCAAGAAACTTTTAGCTTAAGTATTCACCACCTCAATTAGATTGAAATATCTTAATATTTTTTTCAAGTTGATTTTGTATTTCATTCTTAAATTCTTTAAACTTTTCAAAAGATTCGGAGTTGTGTTTCATTAAATATACATAGCCATATCTACTGAAATTATCAGTTAATATAATGAAATACTGGTAGTCTCCTCTAGCTGTTATATTGAACGGGCCACATACTTCACTATGTATAAGTTCTAATAATTCATTTGCTCATTCGCTTTGACCATTAAAATGAATTTTAGTCATTTTACCTAATAAACAAGACTCACATACTTTATATGATTCAAATTCAAATGAGTCTAGAAGTTGAATGTTATGGAGTTTAGATATGTATTTTTCATTTATATGGCCCAAGAGACAGTGCTAGAAATATGTTTGATTTGAATATTAGATTTTAACCATTTTGTATTAATGTTATTAACTAGGCTTTCAAGTTCTAGAACTTAGACATTTTATTAATTGTGCACTATAATAGAACATCTCACTTAAATAAATAGAACAATATTTGTTCTTTATTATAAATAAAAAATCTTTCATGTCCAAACAAGAAATAGAAATAATGTTTTTATATAAAGCATACACATAATAATAATTCTCAAGTTCTAAAATAAGCCCAGTAGGCAAATATTGAAAGTAGAATTCTATAGCTATAACAATAACTCTTGTACCATTGCCAACTCGTATGCCCACCCCGCCTTTTGTTAATGATCTACCCTTTCTAAGATCCTGCACATTAGTACAAATGTGAGAAACACATCAGATATCTAATACCCATGATGAAGAAGTACATAGGTTGACTTTAATAACATAAATACCTAAGGCAGAAGTCTTATTTTTTTTTTTTTTCAATTCTTCCAGGTATTGTTTGCAGTTCCTCTTGCAATGTCCAGTTTGATCATTGTGGAATCAAGTACATTTCTTAGCCACCCATCCCTTAGGTTTCAATACAGAAGATTTTGTCTTGCCTTTGATTTGAGGTTTGTCCTTACCTTTGAGCTTTCGTTTTCATTTGTTCTTTTACATCATTATTAAGGGCTTGATCTTTTTAAGATTTTGTTCAACAATTCTCAACAAGCTTAACAAATCAAGCAAAATTTTGATAATTTCGTGCATGTTGTAATCCATGACAAATTGATTTTAATTTTCATGTAATGATTGCAAAACTAAATAGTAGCTAACTCTTGGCTCATTCGTATAATTATGATAACATGTTTGTTCATATCAAATATAAACAAATATATAACACGATTTAATCAATTCACAAGTTTCCTCCGATACTATTGTTGGGTTCCAGTAAATTTTTTTTTTAAAAATTGCGTTACAATATATAAATTATTATCCAATGTTTAATTATATTCACTTGGATTACTAGTGGATTTCTATTCCGTTGTGAAATTCTGATCTTAAATTTACTGGAACCCAACAATAGTATTAGATGAATCGATTAAATCATTTTATATGTGTGTTTATATTTGATATGAACAAACATATTATCATTCTTATATGAATGATTTATGAGCATTTTAATTAATCATGCATGAAACAGATCTATAATATTAATATGATTAATATAATAAATAGTTTAAGATAATTAAATAATATTGTTTGTAAATTGTTCATATTAATTTGATTAATACAAATACTAAATTCTATTTCATTTAAATTGATCAAAAGCATGGCGGATCTTGATCCGATTGATAAGAATTTTATATTATGTTAATGTGATAAACAAGATTGTAATATGATTACATCCATGAATTAAAGATGGTTGTTATACGAAGATGTTTAAATGTTAAACAGTATTATAGATGAAATTGTTTTTTGATTACATTCATAAATTGGTTTTATAAATAATTATAATATGTTTATTCATATCAAATATAAACAAATATATAAAATGATTTAATTGATTTACAAGTTTCCTTTGATACAATTGTTCGGTACCGGTAAATTTAAGATCAGAATTTTGTAGCGGACTAAAAACTAACCAATGATCCAAGTGAATACAATTAAATGTTGGATAAAGATGTTCCCTTTTGTCGCGTAGATTTTTTTTTTTAATTCTGAACGGTTTCGTTGAATAAAAAAAAAAAATTCTGTGCTACAAGAGGTAATATCCTTGTCCTATGTTTAATTGTATTCACTCCGATTACTAATTGGTTTCTAGTCCGCTACGAAATTCTGTTCTTAAATTTACCGGAACTCAACACCATTGACCCAACATGGCACGGTGGCACTGCCGAGTATACAGCCTTGTTGGACTATGGCCTGTTACCTGTTGCGTGATGGGTTGCTGACTTACTGGCTGACTAATTACAATTGGCCATGTGACCAATTGTTTTAACAAAGTTGGACTGCTTGGGTGACCGCCCGATGGAGACCTAGTCGGGTAGTCACCTTGGCTGGTTAATCGTGCCATTGGGCTAGTCACATGGGTTGTGCCTAGCCCGGCATGAGGCATGGGCCGTGCCATACTGAGGCACATTTCTAGATCTTGCCGGGCTATGCATTTTTGAACTGGGCAGTGATGCAGGACGGACTGGCTGCTCGGCTTGTTTGACACTTCTACCATGAACCATGCATGTGATGCTAGTGAGGACATTAATTATAAAAGTGATTCATAATTTGAATATTCGATTGAGCAAGTAGTTAAGTAAAATAAATTTTACTGAGTAACAACTTTTATTATGAAAATTCAATGAAAATTTTTGATGAAAAATATTATGTGTGAGTGATTTTGGTTTTTGATTTATTAGAAAATTATAATATATACACATTTCATAAGATGATGTTTGATTTTTGATTTAATACTACCCTGTTATAATTTATTAGTTACAATTTAATTATAGTTTAAAGTATCGTTAATTTACAAGCAATATATATACTAATGTATTCTATTTAATCATAACTTAAATTGATAAATTTTTAAAAAATTTCATCATAATTGAAGTAAAACGTGATCAGCTTCTTGTATATGTATAAATGAAAGAAAAACTTTATTTTAATCTAATATTATTATTTTTAAAATTTAATGTAAAAGTAATAATATATTTTATGGTGTTATTGATTATTATGTATATTTATAGCTATCCATCAAATATGCATTGCCACTTCACTCGAGTGGTAAGTGTCATGTTTTATAGTTCTTGGATCATGAGTTTGAATCACATTGACCATGTCAAAAATATTTTTGAAGTGGGCGTGGAATTTGGTGTTTTCCTAAAAATTAGTTGATTTTGATGGTCCACTAGTCCGATTGTCAGTTTTGCTGGTTCGATCCCAATTCAATGGGATGCTGACTCAATTGACTGGTTCGATCTGCCGGTTCGGCCTAATTTTTTTATTCATAGTATGTATGATAGATTTGAGATCTGTCATTTTGAAAAGTGTTGAGATTTTTAATTTTTTTTTTTCCTTTTTTATACTTCAATTGGAGTACTCAACTTATGCGATGTGCCAATTAATGTCTTTATATAAGGAGCTTTGTTTATGTTATTACTTAGTGTGTTTTTTTAATGTTAAATTTTTATTTTGTATTATTATTTAGTGATGGTGTTTGGTAAAATTTTGAAGAATAATGGTTGTGCAGCACTGCATCATGCACAGGTCAGATGCGGGTACAATGCAAGCGCACAGAGGTGTACAATAGAAGTGAAGGTGTGCACATGGAAGCACATACTATCACACAGACCCACACAAAAATGTGTACATGCTCTCATAAGGATATGCACACTTAGGTGACTGTCAACATGCTTTGCAGATGCACAATGTTGTTATTTTTGGCTTTATATAAACCCTAGCTGATGATGGAGAGATCAATGGAGTCTGGTTTGGCTATGATGACGACGACGATGATTGGAGGCAAGGAGACAAAAGGTAGCTAGATTTTTTGAGTTTTATTTATGTTAACAAAAAAAATTGTTTTGCTTTCTTTGGAGGAACTACATTTGTATGACACATATGAGTTTTTGAGGTAAAGGTAGGCGAATGAGAGTTCCAGTCCATTGTATTTATTGCAGGAGGATATAACATATTAGAGAGAATTATTGGATTTTATTTTTAGAGAAGATTCCAAGAGCATTATGCAGCAATGAGAGAGATATGCTGACTATTGGTGTCATCTAGGTATAATCACAGAGTCTAACCACCTAGAGGTATCAAATGGGGCGTGCTGTGCCGACATGACTCATATTTTGGTAGCTTAATCGGGGCACCATGTCGTGCTAGGTATGACATGATTTGAGTATGGTCTGTCTTGCATGGCCCGCTGGCTCGACTCCGAGTAGATTCAAGCTAAGTCGTGCTTGACCGAGTTGTACCTAGAGTCTGCCAATTTTTTTTAAAAAAAAATACTGCCATAATGGGCCGGACGGCTTGGTTCGATTCGATCACACCCGATACCTGGTCCAGGGACGGGAGATTGTGGTGGGCTGGGCAGTGCATGATCAGTACTCGTGCCACTCAACCATGCATGTGGGCCAGGCACCCGGGTCCTGTTTGGTCCGCTCCTCTTGGCCCAACATAGCATGAGTCGTATCACGGCTGGCACGACCTGGGCCCAGGCACGGTTCTGGATCGTGTAGTGCTGGGCTAGGCATGGTTGAACTGGGCCATGCCACGAGTCGTGTTCGGGCTGCTCAGCTTGTTTGACACCTCTACAATTATCATGATACTTGATAGAATGAAGTATATAAAACACATTTCTAATGCAGCAACATATTCTTTTTTTTAAGGTTTCACTGTTTATTCTATCCATATTTATTTTAAACTATTAAATTATTAACACTTGAGTAAATATTCTTTTAACTGATAATCATTTTTTATTATTACATTCTTTTCTTATTTTGAGAATAATATTATTGTCAATGAAAACTAATTGAAAGTCATTGGCTATGATATTTTTTAACTTAAATCCTTATTATTTTTTTAAGTTATGCTTATTTATGATTATCTTGTTACTTAACACTTTGAGTTAATTTTTTGGACAATTTAAATTTAGACTTTGTCTTTATTTTTACTAATATTTATTTGTAAGATCTGAAGTAATCATTTGATATTGAATTATTATTATTTATTTATGTTATGTTTATTAATTGTTCTCTCGTTAGTTTATTCTTTGTGAGTTATTTTTTAGATAACTTAATTTTAATTTTTTTTTTATTTTTACTTGTATTTATTTGTAAGATTAATAGATTCTGATGAAGACTTCATTAAGTGTTGAACAAACTAAAATACATATTTTATATTTCATGGTACGATTTTTCTCTAGATGTTTGAGTATTTTGGATCTATTATTTATTTATTCTCAGTTTGAGCATTCACCATTATTCAAGTTGATAATATTTTATTTTATTCTTAAAGAGTATTTTAATTATAGAGTTTGAGCTCTGTCAACAAAGAAAGCTAACTAGATCTATTATACATGCTAATTTGTTTTGGTTATGAACTCATTTGATCTGATATATACAGATATATCAGGACTATTAGAAATATAAATCATGGAGAAATTTAAGTATTTGATTATGTTTATTGATAATTGTATGTGATATACTTGGATATATTCTTTTTTTTAACAGATTATAAGTATTTTCTATTTTTCAAACTTTTTGCAAAAATGATAATAACTAAATTTTATAAAAATATTAGAAAATTTAAATGTGATAAATTAAAATATATGTCAAACCAAAATAGCACACCCCAACAAAATATTGTTTTTGAAAAAGAATAAATATTTAATTGAGATAGATCGCATATTTTCGTGGAAAGTGCTAAACAAAATATGTTTGGGGAGATTTTATTTTAATTATAATTTTTTTCATCAATCAGATGCTCTCTTGTCTCTTTTCTCATTACATATCTTTTTAAATTGTACATTATCAAGAGAGATTATTTAGTTTTCCTTCTAAAATCTTTGGTTGTACTTATTTTATTGTTGATTACTCTTCCAGACAAGTGAACTAGCATCTAAGATTTTGAGTTATGATTTTTTGGGTTCTCTAGTACCTAAAAAGGATTCAAGTATTTCATATTAGATAGTGATATGGTTGTAGTGAGTGCAAATATTATTTTTTGGATCATAACTCATTCTTTA
Source organism: Sapria himalayana (assembly GCA_029783825.1). Lineage (NCBI taxonomy): Eukaryota > Viridiplantae > Streptophyta > Magnoliopsida > Malpighiales > Rafflesiaceae > Sapria > Sapria himalayana. The sequence continues at coordinate 592,142 of JAREIK010007045.1, forward strand.
ATGAGCTTAAGAAGAGCATGAATCCAGATATTATATTTGGATCTGTTACTCTTCCTATGTTACTTGTTGCCTTACCTTGATAATTAGTTTGTAGAAAGTTACTCATTGGCAATATCTGATTATGTTAGTATTAAGTTTGATGTTACTTCTATGAAGTCATCATAACTATCAATAAATTCAAATTATATCGAGTATAGAGAAGGCGAGTATTTCTGAATAAGTGGCTCTCATTCAGACCCAAATGATGTAGTATTATAGGTGTCTATACAAGGAGAGAAAGACATGCTTAGCCTAATCAGACTAGAGACGAGTCTTCCAAGAATCCAGATAATCTTTCACCCAATCATTATGATTGACATTTTGATCATTCGTTAAAAGGGACACATGAGCTATATAACATATGATTTTATAAGTTTCATCGTATTTTTGTCTTATTAATTTATTTGTCTTATTATTTCTTTTGATTATATTAGTATATTTAAGCCTTCTTCTAAGGTATTATCTTAATAAAGATAATATTTGTTTATGATAGATGAAATATATATTATACATTCTAATATGATTTGGGAACTAGTATCATTATGTTCGTGAAAATTTTTTGTTAGTTGTCGCCTGTAGGTAAATATTCATTTTGAAGATTAATTTATGTGTGAATATATATTACTTTAAGGTGATATTTTTAGTTAAGGGAAATACTCAGATATCTAGTGTGGACTATCATGACACTCTTCGATGATTCAGATAATCTCAGTATGTATTTATATTTATATTGTAATATCTCATAGTTGGAGGGTATGCCAGCTAGGTGTGAAAGATATAATTCTTCATGATGATTTTGAAGGGAAAATATATATGAAACAATCAATAGGATTTTGAGCAGTATTATCAAGAATAGTTTATAGATTATAGAAGATATTGTGTTGTTTCAAGCAGTTACCATGAGTTTGATTTGTGAGATTTTCACAAGTAGTTATTTTCTTTGGGTTATTCATATGTGTTATTGATTTTTTTTCTTTCTAAGTAGTTGTAGTTCTATTGACATGATTTTACTGATTGTCTATGTTAATGATATTTTGATCATGAAAGAACACGAGTTAGGAATCACCTAACTCAAAGTATCTTTAAACATTGTTTCAGACGAAAGATTTTGTGAGACTTAAATATTTTTTTGGCTTAGTCATGACTTATTCTGCGAGCAATATTATTTTGTTACAAAAGAAATATGAACTTGATATGTTTGCATGGGTTGATCTTTTGGGTTATGCTCTAACATAAATTTTTATTAATCAACATATTGAATTTACTTTTGATGTAACACATTCAATTGACTTTATTACTTATAAGAGAATTATATTACATAATAAGTATTTGATTATTTTTAAATTAGATATAATATACATTGTTAGTACAGTCAGTTATTTTTTAGATTCTTCTTTGCATGTAGCAAGTTTATCTTGATGTAACTTTTCTCATACTTATGTATATGAAGAAGTCTTGAGGATATGAGATCTCTTTTAATGATCATGAATATTTGTAATTAGTCAAATATTTAGTTTTGAGTTGGACACCAAAATATATCAAGAGGAGATCTATTGAAAAGCTAGATGATCCTGCAGTTAGTATCAAATTTTATATTTTCGATTTCTCTTCGAAAGAGAGAGGAACAATACTCGACACCCAATTTGACATGTTTTGTAATTTTATTTTTTTTGATTGCTTTATTACTTCTATTGATATTACTAGTATACTTAATTTTTCTTCTAAAGTATTATTTTATTCATCATAGTGTTAAACCATGATATATCATTTATTTTAATGAGATTGGAGAATTAATATTATGATATTGGGGAATCTATTATTTGTTGCATATATGTATTTACTATAAAGTCAGATCAACATGTCTAAATGAGAAGGTAAATTACCTCACGACGAGACTTGTAGTGAGGATATATACTTAGATATATGGTATGAATTATCATAACACTTACTCTTCAATGACTAAGTTGATCTTAATACGTATTCATATTTTTATTGTAGTATCTCATAGTTGAATGATATATTAATTAAATGTGAAAAATATATTTTTTCATGATAATCTTGAGAAAGATGTATATTTGAATAAATTATCAAGTTTTTGAGCAATACTTTCAGGAGTAGTTTATAGATTATAGAAATTATTGTATGACATGTAATCATATAAAGCCTAATTTGTGAGATTTTCATAGGCAATCACTTATTTGGGTTACATAAATATGTTATTAATTTGTCTTTGTTCTTTCAGATGAGTCTCGATGACATACTAATTTTGATAATTGTCTACATGAATTATATTTTGATTATGAAAGATGACGAGTTGAGAATTGTGCAACTTAATGAGTATCTTCTAACATAGTTTCAAATGAAAGATTTAAGGAGCGACAAATATTTTCTTGACTTTAATGTGACTTATTTTATGAATAATGTTATCCTGTCATCGAGAATGTATATATTTAATATGCTTGCAGAGGTTTATTTTTTGGGGTTGTGCTTCAATGGATATTTTTATTGATTTGGGTATTGGTTTTATATTTGATACAATTTCTTCAGTTAATTTTATTATTTATATGTGAATCAAAAGAAGTATTCACTATTTGATTATGATCAGATCCGAAATAATATACATAATTAATATAATCAGTTATTTCTTAAATTTTTTTAGTAAATTTATCTTGACATAACCCTTCTCATAATGATGTATGTGAAGAGGTTTCCAGAATTTGAGATATATTTTAGGGAGCATAGATATTTGCAATTAGATAAATATCCATATTTGAGTAGGGCACTAGTATGCACCAAGAGAAAATTAATCATAAGTTTTTATATTTTTCTTTAAGGCAACAATGTCTTCTAGAAAAGTAAGAAATGTTATTTTTTGAGATATATTGCACAGGTAGAATTTATAATAATGATGATAGTTACTTGTCAAATACCTTGGGGTAGTATCTACTCGAGGAGATTGGATATATACTCTCTTCTGTCACTATATTTTATCCAAGTAGTAAAACATATAACCTCTAATAGTATTTCATGAGCAGACGAAGAACATTGAAGTGGATTACTTTTTTCTTTGAGTAAAGATTCATGATAGAATAATGACTATCATATATTCAAACATCAAAGTAGCCAGCATGTTTCTTACAAATACATTGAAGAGGCATCATCATAATTTCTTTTTCAAGCTAGGTATTGTGGACTTGTATGTATCAGCTTGATAAGGAGTTTTAATATTTTCATTTTTTTTTTCATGCTTTGATAGGGCACTCAACTTGTGGGTTAGTTTAATTACTTCGCTTCTGTATAAGGAGCTTTGTGTTTATTATTATTTAGTATTTTTTTAATGTTATATATTTTTTTGTTATAATTCTATAAAAAGCATACCAGAGTTTTTTAACTTGCTTGTTTTTATACGTGTGATTAAGAACCTATTTGGGTTAATTTACTTAGCTATTTGAGAATTTAGTAGAATTGATACTCAAGATTACTTGAAATATTTTATTTCTTTATAGATGGTGATTCATGCTTTACTTGATTGTCTATTTTTCACTTTAAATATTTAATTTTTTTTTATTTTTATCTATTTTATAAAAGAATTTATAATCATTTTAATAAAATTATAAAAAATATTATTAGTGATAATGCCTTAAAAAATATACTTGATGTTTTTAGCACATAATTTACTATTCATGCGCTCATATACGAAATTTCTTGTACTAATACTTCCTCATTAAATGAGATTGTAAAAAAAGAAGAATATATATTTTATTAAGATAATTATGATATTTTTTTTGTAAAAATATTCTAATATATTTTTGATGAGATGTGTTTCAACCACAAACTATCTAAGCAAATAATACCTTTTATTGATATTTTTTATTATGTGTGTTTTTAGATATTGTATCACATAGAAAGATTATTTAGTTTACCACTCAAAATTTTTGAAATATTTGCTTTATTTTGGATCTTTCCACTGGATGTGATTAGATAATATCTAGTGTGATAAAATGTGGTTTTCATAGTTACTCCAGCTTTCAAAAAAGATAATATGAATTATTTATCTGAGACTGATAGAATACTAGTTAGTAATAATATTTTGTTTTATTGAGCATTATTCTTTCTTTAATGAGTTTAGGTTGAATAAGTATTTAAAAGAGATACCTAAATCTCTTACTCTTTTTTGTTTTTTTGAAGTCTCTCTCACTTAGGCCTCTAACTAAGAGTGAGTGTCATCCAAATGTTACTTATGAAGTTATTGGTATGTATTGTATTGATTTTCCTTTCAAATCATCATACATATTAACAAGTATATAACAAATTAATTCTAAAGAAGTTTAAAAAGATTCTTATTTCAGCTGAGTTGGTAGTTTTTGAGTCATATTTCGTAGAAGCTTTAAATGAGTTGGGAGCTAAAAAATTTGATCATCAAAGACTTTAAGTTTATTCTAGTAGAATGGAACATACGCAGCTTGTTCAAAATGAAAGAAAGTTTTCCAAAAAGTCAGATGATCTTATAGACGTTTTATGTTTTTGATCTTTTGATTGCTCTTTGTAAGAAATATTAAAGTTACACTCCGCATCTTATTTTATATATGTTATTATACTCATTGTTATAAAATATTGCGTTGCAAAAATATAATAGAGAGAAATTAAGAAGAGAAAGTAGATAAACACCAAATATGATAAAAAAAGTTAGAGGAGAAATTTTATTATAAGCATTTCATTCATCTCTTCAATGACTAAAACTAAGTTTTTATTTAAAGAAAGCAAGAATGCACATATCAATAATGTTAATGTATTGAATATAAACATTGAATAAGGAGATGAGCATTCATACGTAGAATGTAGGCTAGGAATGTGCCATAATAGATATAGTGAATATAATGAATATTTATTCATGTATTTCATAACACGCCCTCTTGAATATTCATTGTATTCATGAATGTGCATTGAATGATACTGCCTCATTAAAAATCTTAAGTTGGAAAAACTCTGTGGAACAAAAACTAGACGAAAGGAAAAAAGAGTGCAATGTATAGTTCACAATATCTCCCTCTCAATTCGAGCTATATAGTCACTGCTGGGGCTAATTAATCTTGTATCTTTTGAACTCGCTGCATACCAATGTCATATATTAATTTTTCAAAAGTTAATGTTGACAATGATTTGGTAAAAAGATCTGCATGATTATTTATGGATCAAATCTACTTAACATCAATTTGCCGATTTTCTTGGAGTTTGAGTATAGAAAAATTTCGGCAAGATATGCAACACAAACAGTATTATCTTCATAAATTATAGTGGGAGAATTTGTATTTCGGTGTTAGGCAATAAGAATTGTGAATATGTGTTATAACGGATCTTAACCAAACATATTTTCTTTCAGTTTCATATAAAGTAATAATCTCAGAGTGGTTAGAAGATGTATCTACTATTGATTGCTTCATAGAATGCTAAGAAATGGTGATGTCATTATAACAAAATACATAATCAGTTGAGAGTGATTTTTATGTGGATCACAACTATATTCAGCATCAGAATATTCAACTAAACTAGAGGTTGTGGAATATTTGGAATAATATAATCTTAAATCTATGATTTCTTGGAAATAATGAAAAATATGTTTAATCTATACTAGTGTCTCTGAGTTGGCTTAGAACTAAAACGTGTCAATAAATTTACTGCAAAAGCGATATCTAGTCTTTTACATTGTGCTAAATATATCAAAGTCCCAATTGTATTGAAATATAGTACTTTAGGTCTAAGTATTTTTTCATCAGATTCTTTAGGACGAAACTGATACTTTTGGGGATTTAGAGACCTTACAACTATAGGGGTGCTCAATGGGTGATCATTGTCCATGTTGAAGTATTTAAGTAATCTGTCAATGTATGTTGATTGATGGACAATTATTTCATTTACTTTATGCTCAAGCTCTAGACCAAGTTAAAGTTTGGTTTTATCCAAATTGTTAACTTCAATTTTTTTTCAAATACTCATTAGTTTTATCTAACACTTCTGGAGTTTTAATTAAATTTATATCAACAACATAAATTGCTATAATAGTAAATCCGATTTTGATTTCTTATTAAACACTCATGGGCAGGTATGATGATTCTTGTACCTTTCTTTAATTAGGCACTCACTTAGGAGTTGATACAACATGCGACTGGATTGCTTTAACCTGCACAAAGATCTTTGTAATTTTATTGAGAATAAGTTGTCGGGAGTACATGCATCAGACATTTTGAATTTCTCTGGAATTTTCTTATAAATATCTAAGTCTAATGAGCTATATAGATATAATCATATAGCTCATGAGAAAACAAAATATCCATAAGATGCATTTCAAAACTTATGTCCATAAGATGCATTTCAAAACTTATGTCCATAAGATGCATTTCAAATCTTTCAGAGAGTGTCAGGCTAATGAGAAAATAAAATATAATCACATCAATCCCTGATGAATATGTCTCATCATAATCAATCCATAGTCTTTGAGAGAATCCTTGGGCAACGAGTTTGGTTTTATACCTAATAATCTCATTTTTTTATTCGTTTTTTGGACAAATACTCATTTATATCCAACAAGTTTTAATTATTGGGGATGCGAGTTATGAGTTCAAAAATCTCTCGTTTAGCTAGGAAAGCTAATTCAATCTTAATTGCTTTCTCCCACTTAGATTAATCTTGTCTTTGATGACATTCAATAATAGATTGTGGCTCACAATCATCCATAATTTTATGAACAACTGAGAATGTAAAAATATTATCAATGATGATTTTATTCCGATCCCAAATCTCATTAAATAATGTAATGGAATTCTCAATATTCATAGGGTTGGCGATCTTTTCAATGAGTTTGTGCATCTTTAGGGGCATTTAGCTCCTTAGAAATAAGCACAACACCAGATTCTTCTAGAGTGAATTTTTGATTTTTTTTTCCCTTTTATTTTTAAGGAATAATATCATTTAATCCTATCAATCTACCATGCTTTAAATATAGGAGATTTTGATCTATTTTAGCTTGTTATTTGGGAATAGTTATCCTAGTTCGATCATTTACAACTTGAATATAAGATTTTATTACCTTAGTAGTATCATTATATGCGTTAGGAAGTCTATTGGCTATAACATATAAATGAATTAAGCACTTCATCTCATTTTCGTACTCAAAAGAGTTTTTTGGTCTAATTGAGATAAATTTTTCTCATTTCAAGAGAATATTAATTGGGTTTTCCATCGCACCCATTTCGATTTTAGGTATCCAATCAATAGAAACATAATCTCATTGAAATGACAATCTGTGAATCTGACAGTAAAATTGTGAAATCCCGAAAAAAATGAATAAATAATTAATGTGATTTGGTTTCTGGGAAAAATGGGCAAAATGGTAATTTTGCAATATGGAAAAAATAACCTGAAAATTTTAGAACCATGATGATAAAATGGATATCGTTATTGAATTCGTCTTAAAAAATATAGCTATGGTGTTAAATTTCGTTAAATTCTGAGAAAGTCAATTTAATTATATTTTTATTTATTTAAATAATAATTAGAATATTTAGGAAAAAAAATTATGCTTAATCGAAAGACCGTGCCACAATGTCTGCACGTGGCTGTGCATTCACGAACGTGGTCCAGCCAGCCATCCAAGCATCAACCAAAGAAAAAAAAATTAATTAATTAATAATTATTATATAAAGATAAAAAAATAGAAAATGACAGGAATTCGGAAAATGGGATAATGCTGAAAAAAAATAACGCTCTGGCACGGTGAGAGATACAGTACAAAAAAAAAATAAAAAGATCATTGAATTTTTTTTAATTGTAACGGATTATTTTGGAATCTGGATAGAATAGTGCAAGAACTAAAGTTACTATACACGATGAGATATTCAGTTTGATGTCAAATTTATAATGTTTTAGTGAAATTTTTTGAAAGGTAGTTGTTTTCTCTTATCAGAATTTTTTTCTATTTAAAGGTCATAAATGATCATGTTTTATATTTCAATTTGAATTGTTAGAAATTTTATTGGAAATGATGAAATGAAGAAAAGTTTCAGTATTTCATTTAGTAAAAGTTAGTGCAGGACGAATTGGATTTAGATTATTATAATTGTCTGAAACATCGGTTAAATCGAAAATAACATAATTGCATTTCATATGCATGGGAACATTCTATATACATGGGTGAGTGCATGATACACACACACACACACACATAAATGTATATGGATTGTATTTGGTGAATTCGAATTTGGACAACGTCCAGACTGAGTTGCACAGGTTTTTTTTGGAGCATGACTATCATAAATTTGTGAACTTGAATTGGGACAACGTCCATGCTAACTTACACTGTGGTTTTTGGAAAATATCCAAAGAAAAAATATTTTGTTGGAGAAATATTCAATATGTTTTTCGGAGGAGGTCCATATTTTTCAAAATGATTTCAAAAAAATAAATAAATAAATAAATATACATATATATATATATATATATATATACATACATACATACATACATATATATATACACACATACATACATACATACATACATGATATATATATATATATATAGTATGTCACACTTGGCTTTGGCACGTGTGAGGGAATCGATGAGACTCAGGAATATGAGCATATAAATATTTCATCTATAATTGCATTCATATAAATATTGTACTTGAATGTGCGTTAATATATATTCATGACGGTTTACGTGCATTTAGATAAGAAGTAACTCTGTAGGAGTTTATCTTTACTTAGCTTTGCTTACTCTATTGCGGGACCCCTTTTCTGGTAAAGATTCAGGACAGATGATAGATCTACATATGGGATCGCACATGTGAAGGGAAGTTGGTTGCGACTTAAATAATATGTTGTGTGTTTTCTTTATTTTGCTGAGAAAATAAAATGAAAAAAAATGTATAATACATTTGAGAAAATTTTTTTATTGTACATTGTATTGTGTGATGGAATGAATGAGACTCTCTGGAGGATGGGGTGTCACGGCTTGGTATCAGAGGTTAGGTATACGATTATCTATAACTTAGAAATTAGTACAAGTTTCATAATGTGGTAGGAAAGTTTAGATATATAAATATCTAATACTCGGGAAAAAAAAGAGAACATTAGGGTAAAGAAACATAACATTAGTGGTTCAGAAAATAAAAAGATATTTTTAAAATAAAAAGTCTATTATTAGTTGGTATGTACACTAATAATAGGGAATGAATGTAATTCTTATATTATTATTTGAATTATGTAGATGACAAGTAGAGAACGAGGATACCAGAGACATTCATGAAATAAGGAGTAATCCCTATCCTTCTTTGATCAACTGACTCTAATAGAAGTGGTGAGTTTCACTGTTGTAAGAGTTGCACAAACTAGTGCAACTGGAGGTCAAGAAGGATCATGTAATTTTCAAAAGTTCAAGGCACATCATCCTCCAACATTTATGGGGGGAGGGGATCCAATGACGGCAGATCATTGATTTTGTCGAGTTGATAAAATCTTGAATGCAATGAAAATCACTTCTAATAATACCAAGATCCGGCTAGCAGCGTTCCAGCTAGAGGGTGAGTCCCAAATTTGGTGGGATTGGATCAATGCCTCGAAGAATATAGATGCAATAACATGAGAAGAATTCAAAGAATTTTTTATGGAAAAATATTTTCCGACTTCAGCTAGGCATGCAAAGTCCCGAGAATTCCTTGAACTTAGACAAGGAGATATGACGGTGCTGGACTATATGGCTAAATTCACTGAGTTGACATATTTTGGAAATGATTATGTGGCTACTAATGTGGCAAAGGTTCAAAAATTTGAAGATTGATTAAAATTGTCCATTCGAGGCAAGATTCTGGGATTTCTTATCAAAGATATAGATTCGATGGTTAAGACAGCTTTAGCCATCGACCAGGAGGTTGATGATGTATTAAATATCCGGGAAATGAGTGTAAGTACTAGCAGAAAGAGAAAAGAGAATTAATATTGTTCTGGAAAGTGGCAGAGATCGTTTTTCTCACAAAGATTTCATGGGCAATGTTGTGATTATCAAGGCCAAAGTCAGACTATAAATTCTAGTCAAATTGGACAGAAAAATTATTTTTTATGTCATTAGCCTGAACATTGAAAACGAGAATGTCCATTGAAGTAGAGATTCTAGGATTACGAGACATCATAGTCTCAGACATTCGTGGGAAATACGCAAACACTGTTTATTCCTCCTTTCTTTAGTACGGGTGTAAGGAATTGGATGCAATCTCGGGGTATTCCACAAATATTTTCTACTTCACAAGCATACCAGGGAGTCCAAGGCATGAGTTGAGGTCGAGGCGAGAGCTCATAGACCGGGACATTAAGGACCCAAGGGAGTGTCTACACAATTATATCACAGATGAAGAGGATAAGTCAGTCAGTGGTACAAAGTACTTTCTTTTTTTTATTTATGAGCAAGAATTCTATTTGATTCTGATGGATCACATTCATTTATTTCTACATCATGTGTGAAAGAATTAAGATTAGAAGTTAAAAACTTAGACGAGCTATAGTATGTGACTTCTCCTTTGGGGTCTAAGGTGAAAATTAGTCAGATATGTCAAGATTGTGAGTTAGAAATCTTAGGGATTTTATTCATGGCAGACCTTAGAGTCATGAACATGTCAGATTTTGATATAATTCTTGACATGGACTGGTTAACAACATATCGACTCATTATTAATTGTGATTGTAGAAGAATTATTATTCTCACACTAGACAATATATATATTGTATTTCAGGGGGATAAGCTTGATGCTTTATCCCATACTATATATGATTCTAAATGACATAGACAACTTATGAGTTGACTGTCATGTCTCACCATAGAAGAAGAGGAGACATTGAATATGAATCTTTCTCGGATAGTTTGTGAATATAAGAATATTTTTCCTGTTGAATTACCAGGATTACTCTCGCATAGTAATGTGGATTTTTGTATTGAGTTACATTCTGATACATCACCCATTTCTATGATTCCACATAGGATGACATCGATTGAATTACAAGAACTCAAGGTCCAAATACAAGATTTGTTGGACGAGGGTTTCATTTGACCTAGTATTTCACCTTGGGGTACTCCAGTTTTATTTGTAAAGAAGAAGGATAAAATTCTCCGACTGTGCATTGATTATCGACAGTTAAATATAGTTACGATAAAGAATCGATATCCATTATCAATAATTGATGTGAGTTAGGGAGTAATCAGATTTGACAAGCATGAAAAGTTATTGCTAATATATATTGGGTCTTTCGAAATACTCGAGAATGTGTGTTTGGATGCATATCAATTGACATTACCATCATATTTATCTGGTGTTCACGAGATATTATACGTCTCTATGCTTAGGAAATATATTCCTGATCCAACTCTTGTAATGGATCGGGACGAACTCGTTATTAATGTAGATGAAACATTTAAAAAAATGCCGGTGCGTATCATTGATAGTTGAGACCAAATTTTGCGACGCAAAACTATGAGAATAGTAAAAGTAATATGGTAGCATCATGGAATAGAAGAAGCAACATGGGAACGTGAAGACACGATGCGTGTCGCTTATCCTTTTTTATTTGAAAATAAAGGTATGTACTTTAATAATTTATTAATTATTTAACTTCGGGATATGTTTATAAGTACAAAGTTGTATTTGTGAGAATTTTGAGACGAAATTTTTTAAGGAGGAGAAAATGTGAAATCCTGAAAAAAAATGAATAAATAATTAACATGATTTGGTTTCTGGAAAAAATGGGCAAAATGATAATTTTGCAATAAAAAAAAATACCTGAAAACCCCAAAATCATGATGATAAAATAGACGTCGTTATTGAATTCGTCTTGAAAAATATAGCTATGGTGTCAAATTTTGTTAAATTCTGAGAAAGTTAGAATTTAGTTATATTTTTATTTATTTAAATAATGATTAGAATATTTAGGAAAAAAATAAAAAATTACGTGCAATGGAAAGACCATGCCACGACGTCCGAACGTGGCTGTGCATGCGCGGACGCGATCCAGCCAGCTATCCATGCGTCAACCAAAGGAAAAAAAATTAATTAATTAATAATAATAATTATAAGTTAAAAAAACAGAAAACATCAGGAATTCGAAAAACAAGATAACGCTGAAAAAAAAGAACGCTCCGGCACGGTGAGAGAGATACATTACAAAAGAAAAAAAAATAAAAAGATCTGTGGATTTTCTATAAATCGTAACAAATTATTCTGAAATCAGAATGGAATAGTCCAAGAACTAAAGTTATTCTATCCGACGAGATCTTCAGTTTGATATCAAATTTATAAAATTTTCGTTAAATTTTCCGAAAGGTAATGGTTTTCTCATATCATAATTTTTTTTTCTATTTAAAAGTCATAAATGATTATGGTTTATATTTCAATTCGAATTGTTAGAAATTTTATTAGAAATGATGAATTGGTAAAAAATTTTAGTATTTTATTTAGTAAAAGTTAGTGTAAGACGAATTGAATTTGAATTGTTATAATTGTGTCTGAAATTTTGATTAAATCGAAAATGACATAATTATATTTCATACGCACGGGAACATTTCATATACATGGGTGAGTGCATGACACACACACACACACACATATAAAGGTATATGGATTGTATTTGGCAAACTCGAATCGGACAACGTCCAAACTGAGTTGCGTGAGATTTTTTTAGAGCATGACTATTATAAATTTGCGAACTCGAATTGGGATAACGTCTTGGCTGAGTTACGTGGTGATTTTTGAAAAATATAAAATGAAAAAATATTTTGTTGGAGAAATGTCCAATATGTTATTTTTAGGAGGTCCATATTTCTCGGAGTAAATTCAAAAAAATCATATTTTATTCGGAGATACATCAAATATGTTTTTTGGATGAGGTCAATATTTTTCGAAATAATATCATAAAAATAAATATTTCTAACGGTATATATATATATATATATATATATATATATATCTATATCTATATCTATATTTATAATATGTCACACTTGGCTTCGACATGTGTGAGGGAATCAATGGGACTCAGGAATATATGCATATAAATATTTTATCCATAATTATATTTATATAAACATTGTACTTGAATGAGCGTTTATATATTCATGATGTTTTACGTACACTTACGTAGGGAGTAATTCTGTAGAAGCTTACCTTTACTGGGCTTTATTCACTCCATTGCGGGACTCCTTTTCAGGTACATGTCCAGGGCAGATGACAGATCCACATACGGGATCGCACATGTGAATGAAAGCTAATTGTGGCTAAAATAATATGTTGTGTGTTTTCTTTATTTCACTGATCAAATAAAATGAAAAAAAATATTTATGATACATTTGAGAAAATTTTATTTCATTACACATTGTATTGTGTGATGGAATGAATGAGATGCCCTGTGAAATGAGGTGTCACAAAAATGATCACCAATAGTTGGTTCCAAGAACCTAATAATAGATGGTGAATTAAACCCAACATAAATACACAAACGGTGTTGGGGACTCATTTTCGTTCTTTTTGGTGGTGCCATAGGCACTTGTACTGCACAACCAAATGTGTGTAAATGTGAAATATCATGTTCATAATCAAGAACTATTTGAAGGGACGATTGCAAGAAATTAATAGTAGGGCACAATCTTATTAGGTATGTCACATTCAAAATTTCATGATCCTATGCTGTATCATTGAGATTTATTCTCAATAATAGAGTGTGGGCAATAATTTGGATATGTTTGATCAAGGATTGTGCTAATTTATTTTGAGTATGAACATATGTGATCGGGTGCTCAACCTTGATTTCTAGTGAAGCACAATACGTATCAAAACTCTTTGATATAAATTTACCAATATTATCCATCCTTATGCCTTTATTTGGATAGTCAAGGAATTGTGCCTAAAGTTTTATAATATGTACAAGCAAACATGCAAAAGTGACATTGCACTTAGATAATAGACAAACACGAGATTATCTATAGGATGCATCCATTAGTATCATAAAATATTCAAATCGTTCACTTGGTGATTTTATTGGTCTACAAATATCATCTTGATTTCTTTGCAGGAATAAAGGGGATTTAAGATCAACCATTGTTTTAAAAGGTTTGATATTGAGTTTTCCTTGTGAACATGCTTCACAATTATAATTTTTGGACAATAATATATTTGTATCCTTTAAATGGTTTTCTTTTGTATTTTGAATTATTCTATGCATCATTGAAAAACCAGGGTGACCAAGGTCATCATTTCATAATTCAAATTGATCAGGATTTATCAATCTCCAAGATATGATAGTGTAGGTTTCAACGATCTTAATCATGACACAATACAAACTCATAAAAGAAGTTTATAGTTTCTCATGGATGGTCTTCAGGCTCATTTTATAAGAGATAATGTCATTATATTTTTTATTTTGCTCATTAATAGTCTCAACATTGGTATCCATTTTGGCGTATATTTTTGAAGATAAGCAGATTTTTTGATCTAATGCTTAGAAATGCATCCTAAATATGCATGATGGTGTTTTTTGGCAAAATAATTAAGACATTTTCAAAATCATCAATTATTAGAATAGGACTAGATATTAGAGCAATTCTAATGGGAGATGCCAAAAAAGAGGTGCCAAATATTATTTTGCAAACTTAAACAGTGTTTTTAGCACCCCTAAACAGATTTTTATTCCAATGGTAGGTGTCAAAATAAGGTGCTATTTTAATAATTAAATATTTTTTAAATTAAATTTTTTTTTTTAACCTATGAGAAAGATCCTTTGAGATGCACAGTAACCATACCTGCTATTTTGCATCCTCTATATTCTCTCTCCAAGGTTGCCAAATATGGCACCCAAAGACATTTGATAGTATTTTACCACCTCTTATACCAACTCCATTGGATCAAGTTTTTTTTATTGTTTGGGTGTCATTTTAGTAGTTATGGAGATGACACCCCTTATAGCAACTTCCATTGGAGTTGCTCTTATATAGACAAATGTCTTGTGTAATGTCATACTCGAGAAAAAGTATCTACCACGAAATATGATATGTGTTGATGCACTATCAAGCAAACAAGCATTTTAATTTCTCGGTATTTTTCATTTGCATTTATGCTGAAACTTTAGGTGTCAAGTATTATAAAATTTTCATATTATCTATAGGGTCAAATAAAAATTTTAAAATGATAAATATTACATCAACTTAATGAGCATTTCATTGCATAACCATATTAAAGAATAATAAAAATTAATACATTTGAAATATAAGATGTCATCTACTAGTCTGATGCTTCATCAAAGTAATCAAAGGTCCTCAAAGAAATCAAAGACATCTTGGGATGTTTGTGTTACTTTAGGAGCAAGGAGAGTCCCATCAACAGAGATATTTTTGGTTTTAATAGAAGTATGACAGCAGGATTTATTTTAATGGCGCGAGATTCATCACGTTTGCTTGTATTTTTTAAAGATGTCTAGTATAGATCAATAAAGTACTTTGGTGTATGACAAGTTCGTGACTAGTGCCTAGTTATGTCACAACGATTATAAATACTTTTATTATTTATTTATTTTGGCTTCTTTTCTTTGTCATGATTCGAGTCAAAGTTTGATTTTTTATGTCGGTTAAATTTTTTGCAACTCCTTTGAGGATTATTTTCTTGTCACCGCTTGTATCCCTTAAAATGACCAATACTTTTCTCAGAGTTAGCATGTGCTTTAGGCAATGCTTTTGAGCCAGCAGGTCTAATATCTTGTTTTTTGAGCAGTAATTTCATTAGTTTGCTCAACAGTGAGGGGCATAGAAATTGGGTTAGAGTATGTTGTTTATTGATATTGATGGTATTGCTGTTGCTTTACAATATCTGAAGCATGAAAGATGGAGAAAGTTTTCTCTAATAGTTTCGCATCATTGAGTTTGATACCGCACAACTCAAGCCGAGAAATAATATCAAAATAAAGCAGAATTATAATTAGACACTAATTTAAAATCTTATAGTCTGAGTTTTTACCAGTCATATGTATTTGAGGAAGGATAACAGTCTTGGTATGATCATACCTATCCTTCAACCTCTTCCACAAGGTTTAAAGATCTCGAACGTTTAAACATTGAGTCTGCAGGCTCTCATACAAATGACGATGAATAAAAATCAATATATTTGCTTTATTTTATATTTGAGGTTTCGTCTTTTGTAATTGCTTTAGCAAGATCTTATCATTGGAGGTGCATTTTCATGTCAAGACACCATGATATATAATTATTTCCACTCACTTCAAGGATGTGGAATTTGGATTTTAGGAGCAGAAGGATACTTTTAGGTTGGAAATTTGACTTCAGGCAAGAAAAGAAAAAAAAAGAATTGATAGAAGAAGATGAAGTATAAGTTGATTAAATAAAAAATATTTATCTTGCAAAAATTATTTACTCAATTAGTAGATATTTGTGCTAATAACATATTATAAAATATTGCTTTGCAAAAATAAAATGGATAGAATAAAAGAGATTAAGAAGAAAAAGTAGATAAACACAAAAAATGATATAAAAAGTCAGATGAGAAATTTTATTACAAGCATCTCATTAATCTTTCCAATAACCAAAACTAAGTTTTTATTTATAATAAAATACGGATGCACATATCATTAATGTCAATGTATTGAATATATATATTGAATAGGGATACAAACATTCATACGCAAAATATAGGTTATAAATGTGTCATAATAGGTACAATGAATATAATGAATATTCATTCATGTATTTCATAATACTCATATCTTATTCATTCTTATATTCTTTTTATTCCTTATATTTATGGTGCTATGATATTAATATATATTTTTGAGATATTATCTCATCTAAAATGGTGTCATAATATAGTGGAAAAAATACATATTTTTTATTCTAATGAGATTTAAAAATAATTACTTTAGTTTTTTGGAATATTTGTTGACAATTGCATCTAAGCATATATCATGATGATTTATCTTAATACCATGATAAATCACATGTTATAAGGGGGTTCACTAAAATTTTATTCAGAAAAATCCTACTAATGAGTAATATATGAACTATTTCAATTAAATGTTAATTTTTTTTATTACCATATTTTGTGTAGTGTCATCATAGGAAATTTTGTGCATGATCTTGTGATCATTTCATAAGTATCGAGATTGTGTAATATATATTTTAATGTATTATTATTTTTATTTTTTATATTTTTATTTAATTAATTTTTTGCTTGTGATTATCATTATATAAATTCTAATATATTGTATCTTATAAGAATTCTAATAAATTTGAATATATAACTTTTTTAGCTTGTGATATTTTTAATATTAGGGTGAGAATAATATTGAGATGACTGATCACATAGGAAATTCTTATATTACATGTATATTTTGCAGGTTATCTCTTGGTCTAAAGGTAGTAAGTATTGTGTTCAAGACTTATTCAATAGTCTCTTTGTTTTTTGGGGGTAAGATTATTATGATATTTACTTTTTCTAGATCCCCTCACTAAAGCGAGAGCCTTGTGCACTAGGTATGATTTTACATTAAATTAATTTTTTATTATTTTATAAAATATGGGAAAATTAAAAAAATTATGTTATAATTCGAAAAGAGACAACCATATAAATCATATATAATTATCAATAAATATCAAAGAATATTTAAAAGTCATTATGGGTTTTATCTTTATTAAATCATCATATATCTTGTTGTATAAGATTAAAAGATATGATATGTATTCCTAACTGATATGCTTCATACTTTTGTAATGCGATATCTTTAATATTAGGGTATAATATTATAAGTTTGGACATTGATAAGTAATCAAGTGAAAAATATATAATTAATAGATCAATCATATTTAAACATTTAGTGATATCTCAAATCATACTCATAGGAAAAAAAATTATATTTTATTCTGCTTAATTCTAAATGAAGTATTTTATGGTATCTATTGATCCTAATAGAATCAAAAACAAAATCAAATTTAAGTTGTTTTAAAAGGTAACACACAAAAATGTCATTCATCTGATATAGAGGTGTCAACCGGGCCGGTCGTGCCCGGCACGAGGCACGACACGGTTTGACCGTGCCTGGGCCGGCCCGGCACGAGAAAATCTCGTGCCCGGGCTCGTGCCGTACCTGACCCGTGCCTTGCCTGACCCGACATGGTTTGGTGCCCGTGGCACGGCACACCGGCACGGGTTCGTCCCGTGTCGGGTGTCCCCCAAGCCTGACCTCCTTGCTTCGCCCCTCCCGTAAAAAAGACCGCGGGTCGGGTCTAATTGGACCCGACCCGCGGTCCCTCGAGGCCCGAACCGACCCAATCCCCCCCCCCACCCACCCACCAACGGGAAAAAAAAAATAATAAAAAATTTAAATTTCAGCCGTTGGATCTCGCCTCCAACAGCCCTCATGATTCTGCCCCCTAAAAAATTAAAAAAAAATTACTTTTTTTTTAAGAAAATATTTTTTTTAATCTATAAATTTCACCCCCCCTCTGTTTAATATTTATGTTTTTCATAAATATATTTTTTCTCTAATCGCTTATTTTCTCTCTCAAAAATTTTGCTTCTCTCTCTCGGGATTTCGGCATTCGACTTGGATTTTCGGGAATCTCAACTTGAGTTTTGAATTTTGAGCTTGACTATGGTGCCGAATTACTTTCTCTATCTCTCTCTAGTTTCTCTTCTCTAGATCAAAAATAGAAAATATTAAAATCAGTTTTCTAGTATTTAAATAATTATTCTGAATAATAAAAATCTTAAAAAATGACAAATACTAATGAAACATATTTAAATTTAGAAATTGAAAAATAACACATAGGTCTGAGGCTGCTGAAACTTTGGTTTCTCTAGTCATCTCAACCCAAACTTCTAAAAAACAAAAAACTAGGAGGACTTATGTAGTTTGAATTCATTTTAATATAATAAAACAAAAAAAATGTTAGGGGTGAGGAATAAGAAATGATACAGTGTAGATATTATATGAGACTTTTAACATGTAAGAGTTCGTTTGGGATTGGGTGCCTTAAGAGGTATGCCAAATTATGCACCAAAAACATGATCCATTAGATCCTTGGCAAACTCAACTTGGCACTGTATTTTTTGAGACTGGATCAAGTTCAGTATCAAAGTTTACTCCCTTCATATACTCCAGCGAGTTGGGTAGGGACGGCATGACCAGACTTATCACATTGATGGGTCTTCCGATCAGATTTTTAGAAGATTCACGGGTAGTACGCATCATGCAGACATATTTTCAACCTGCTTATCGTATGATTCCTAGGTCCACATCTAGGAATAACATACTAAAGATATATAAGTTAGAAAAATAAAAAATAATTAATGAATTTATGGCATATAGTGGAGTGGTATCCGTGATGTCCGATATTAGGACAAGTCACGATGAATCATTTTATGCATGTCTCACCAGCCACTATGTAGATTCTAACTGGACTATGAATAAAAAAATTTTAGGATTCTATGAGATTTTTCATCCTCATGATGGCCCGACCATTTTTGAGTGTATGATGAAAATCTTTAGGGAATATAAAATTCAAAATAAAATTTTTAGCATCAGATTCGATAACGCATCTAATAATGGAGTAGCGATCAACATGTTTGTTAGGAATATTAGAGACGCACTATTAGGAGAGATCTTTCATGTCAGATGCATGTGTCACGTGATTAGTCTGATTGTTCAAGCGGGTATGATGGTGTGTTCTTCTGCGTTGGAAAATATACGTAATGCACTAAAATATATTCGCACTCCTCGCAGACAACAAGAGTTTGGTAGTATCAGTTTGCCTCCGAATCTTAAGAAGAAGAAATTCCAATCGGATGTGAGACATCATTGGAATTACACGTACCTGATGTTAGAATCATGTGTTGGATACGAACACGTGATATCCGACTACGTCAATAGTTAGAGTGACGAATTTATTATTGACGACACTGACTGGGCTTCAGGAATTTCATTTATGAAATTCTCGAAGATTTTTTATGACACGACGAATATGTGTTTGTCGGTTTATATGCCCACTACTTGCATTGCACTCCGCTGCATATGCAACATTAGTAGCATGTTTAAGAAGTATCGAGCTGACCTGACACTTAACCATATGGTTGCAGATATGAAAACTAAGTACTTGAAGTACTGGTCTACCGTTCCATCTCTTTATTGTCTTGCTGCATGCATGGACCCTAGGGTTAAGGTGGAAGGGGTAGAAAATATCCTGACCTACATTTCCTCGTGCATGAACCTGGAAGAGCCACCTGAAAGGTTCATTCATGAGAAGTTGACTGACCTGTTCACATACTACGATATTAGGTATGGTGGTGGTAGTAGTGAGACTGTGATTACAGACATTGATACATTATTCGGAGATAATGATTTTTCCATTCAGCTAGCAATGGGGAAACCTATGAGTTGACCATCACATAGGAGCGAGATTTCTCGGTACGTAGATACTGATTACTGCTAAATCGTATTACATTCTGATACTAAGAATATTGATATATTACAGTGGTGGAAATCATATGAGTTCACTTTTTTCGAGCGGGCCTGGCACGGCACCGCCTGCCATGCCTGCGGGCCGTGCATGGCCCGGCTTTTTAAAATCATGTCGGGCCAGGCACGCCACGAAAGCACGCTCGTGCTCAACAAAAAACGGGCTGGGCCGGGCCAGCCCATTTGACCCCTCTAATCTGATAACCAAAGATAAATAAAACATGTGAAAGGAAAAATTGACCATGCTAAATATTATTATACCCAATGACTTTTATCATTTGGAATCTATGTATTAGTTACCACAAAACTCAAAGAACAAGTACAAAATTACAAATTGAGAATGATTATCACGAATGTAATTATTAATTTTTGTCATTAATACATGGGTATGAAGTGGAAGAATCAATAAGAAAACTTGTAGTACTTAAAGAATATAAAATATCTATTTTTATCATGGATAACAGTTTTTTATACTTATTTCTAGTAAATATCATGTTGGATAAACTCTTTGAGAAGTTTTGGATGATTTTGAAAGTTAGTTTGTTTCTTTAAATACTCTCTAGTAATATTGATCTCCTCTCTGGAAATTGATGTCAACACTTATTTTTAGTATATTATTTTTTTTATTATATGTATGCTACATGAGGAGTCTTATATGTTTGCATTACTAATTGATATGTTTCATATTTTTGTAATGAGATATTTTAATATTAGGGTATATTATTCTAAGGTTCGGCATTGATAAGTAATTCAGTGAAAAATATATAATTAATAGATCACTCATATTTAAACATTTAGTGGCATCTCAAATCGCACTCATAGTAAAAAAATTATATTTTATTTGCTTAATTTTAAATGAAGTATATCTCGGCATCCTTTGATCCTATAAATAAAAATAAGTAGAAGCAAAAATAAAATTAAATTTAAGTTGTCTTAAAAGGTAATACACAAAAATGAGACTCATCAAATAATCATGGATAAATAAAACACACGAAAAGAATAAATGACCATGCTAAATATTGTTATACCCAATATTTTTTGTCATTTAGAATCTTTGTATAAGTTACCAAGTACTCAAAGAACAAGTACAAAATAACAAAATGAGAATGATTATCATTAATGTAATTATTAATTTTTGTCATTATTTCATGGGTCTAATGTGGAAGAATCAATAAGAAAATTAGTATTAATTAAAGAATATGAAATATCAATTTCTATCATAGATAACAATTTTATATACTTATTTTTAGTAAGTATCACGTTAGATAAATTCTATGATAATCAAAATGAGAGTGATTATCACCTATGTTGTACGGATATGCCTAGGAACTGCCGTGTCCGACCCGTGTCCGACCCGTGTCGCCGTGTCCGCGTGTCGGACAGGCGGACACGGATCGGACACGGGTCGGGTACGTGTCCGATACACCACGTGACGTATCGGATACGCGTCAGAGATATATCCAATGCGTTGTTCGGAAACAGTCGTCGTTAACAACAGACACGTCGGTTACCTACAGACGCGTTTTTATGATTCTAACGCGTCGGAAATACACTATATATTAACTATTACTCCTACATCTCCAACAAATTGAGAAGCACACCACCGACAATGAGTTACCGACAAGTCGATTGCGAGAAATAGTTGTTAATTGTCATTGTGTCAAACGGGGAGGGGAGGAGCACACCGCTGAGGCGCCGACGATACCTAAGGTATCCTAATTCTATAAAGGGTAGGGGGGGTTTTGGAATCTGTATCTGGAGGGGGGAGAGGTCCAAAATCAAAACTATAAAGGGAGGGTGGTGGGGTGTTAGAGGGTTTAAATTTTTTTTATATTATTTTAAAATACAGAATTTTAAATTATTTTAAAATACATAATATTTATAATTAATAATTTTTATTTTTAATTTTATTTTTTTTATCATGACGTATCCTAGTCATATCCGTATCCTAGTTTTTTAGAATTTGCCGTATCCCCGTATCCTGCCGTGTCGTATCTCCGTGTCCGTATCCGTGTCCGTGCAACATAGATTATCACTAATGTAATTATTAATTTTTTTTATTAATATATGTGTCTGAGTGATTTTTATCATAACTACATTCAAGAATATTGATCAAATAATTTTTATTAGAAATTCATGTAATAGAAAGATAGTTATGATTATTGTATATATGAATGATATAATTCTAATTAAATATGATATATTTAAGAGTAATCAATTGAAATTTTTTATTCTCTACTCCTAAAATTAAAGATTTGAGTTATATGACATATTTTTGTAGAATAAAAGTCACAAGATCAATAATAAAAATTATTTGTTGAACAAACCTATATTTTGGATTATCTAAAGGAGAGAAAATGAGATAAGTGGTAGTGACTTAATAGTTATTGCAATTGACCTTAATCAAAAACTTGAAGATAACAAACAAGATGATCTTATTAGTATGATTCAATATCAAAAATTAATGAAAAAATTAATTTATTTATCACATAATCAAATATTGTTTTGCCATATGTTTGAATAATTAATTTTTACATTCATCTTACTAGAAATATTTTAACTCAATTTGTTGAATTCTTTAATATTTCTGATAAAAAATCCACTTCATAATATTGAAATATATATCAATGCAAATGTAAAGCGCTAATTATTAGTAAGAAATTAATGTAGTAATACAATATTTACATGTATAGATGTGTACTCACCAATTTGTAAGGGGAAGAATATTGAGATTTATTATCTCACATGTTTATTTTATTTATTATATTATTTTTTTTTCTTTCGATGGGAGCACATGATATTTGAGTTGTCCCAACCAAGCCATGTTTGATGAATGAAGTATGATTTTTTGTGATCCTCAACTTCAACAGTATAAAATATGATGCAAAGTGTGTTTAATTAATTTATGTGATATTTATGTTAATAAATTTTTTTTGAAGTTTTAATGTAACCAATTTCATAAAACCTCTGGGGGTGAATTTCTGTCTTGATTGGTACCAACATGCAACACTCGGCTGATGGTGGCTATAGGAGGTCATACTTGATATACAAGGTTCCTCACTTATTGTAAGATTTTTGAGAAATTAATATCTTGATAATCTTACTTCTGAAAATTAGAGATGATGTGTCTAGTAACTCTCGTAAGTGTGACATTCTTTGGACGAAGATACTTACTATTGCATTAAAACATGATTTGATACAACTTTCAATAGATAAATACCTAAAATATCTCCCCAATGCACATGTTCATGTGTAGATATACATTTAAATAAAAGGTTTTTATCATTTTCTTGTCCTCTGAAATTTCCATCTTGGGCTTTTGTTGTGCAAAGTTATTTCTGCTAAAGTAGGTTCGACCCACACCATTAGGACTAAATACTGATGGGAAAGCTTATAATCATGCCTTCTTCATACATGAGCATTTGTAGTTTGATGTTGATATCAAAAATATCATTTTTTATGCAGTGCAGTGCCTAACACATGCATTCATTATATTTCATGTTAGGTTTCCTGTTACATATTTTTACAAAAGTCTTCTGTTGCCTAATAGTTTTCTCAGTGCTGATGGCAATCATGTAAACTATAGGTTGAGACAGCACCTGATTCAGCGTCATTGCTGTCATTGCTGACTCCAATTGATTATGGGTTGCAACACTCCTTTTGGAAAGCTCCGACAACTGCTGCCCTTGTAGAATTTGTTATTGTTCTTAGTAACCTTTCTGATGTAAGCGGTGTTATCTTGCTTGTTAGTCCTTGTGGCTATTCTGCCATGGATACTCCATTGGTATGTTCTTTTCAGTTTCATGCTCATTGCACATTTAGGTTGGCAGTAGCATTTGGGAAAGTGTGGTTGAAAGCTTCATTTTGAAAAGAAGATCATTTGTTAAAACATTGTTTTGTTGTGAATTTCTTATAAACAATAAAATATTTTCGTAATCATAGTAGATTCAGATGTGTATGAGCACATAAACACTCGAATACTTGATCTCATAAAAATTATGAAGTTAAAAGTATTTGTTCGAGATTAATATTGAGATAAAATATCACCTGAGAAATTCTTGTGTTACATGTATGTATTGGAGCTTATGCCTTGGTGCGATGACAAATATTTTTGTGTAAGGACAGTGAGTTACTGGTTTGAGAATTGAGAGTTATCAGATGCTCTCTCTTTGATTTTTTAAGATAATAGTAATAATAATAAGTTTTTAATCTCTCCTGAGTGAGAACCTTATGCACTGTGTATCACATCATCTATAGTAGATCTGAATGAGTATGTGGAGAAATATATATGATTTCAATTAAAAAATATTAATATGTATAACTAAGTGAAAAAGATAAAATGAAAGATAGGTCATTAAAAATTAGGATAAAGATGGTGAACGAATATATGTATAATGAAATTTATGTTCTAATTTATGAGAGGATCATATTTTTCATAGAATTAAAATTTCGATGCCAACTTTAAGATGATTAGAAATGTACTTTGTTGATGATGTTAATGTGGAATTTATAATATATTTATATATCATGTTTATTTATTTTTTTATATAAATATTTTTAATTTCTTTAATTTTTTTTACCAAGAGAACTTTGAAAAAAAATATGAATTGAATTTTTCATTAACTTTAGATTTTTTCGAAGCATTTCAATTGGAAAAGATATTTTTCTATGTTTTACATCATCAACTTTAAAACATCATCATTTTTTCTGTAAGTGAACATGCTTGTTTTTTCTCTACTATCTTCATGATTGGTTGTTGGCGTGGTTGTTAAAGGTGACCCTTCGGGCATCCCTAAAGCCCAAACTCCACCAGACCCAGGTAATATTTAAATATTAGTTATTTATAAAGCACTTCTCTCACTCTCAAAAATTATAGATAATATATTTAAATATTTATGATAATAAATAATATTAATTCTGTTTGATTTTTATGATTGATATCTTTTACTTGATTGTATTTTATTAATTGATTAAAATTATAGATTATATTTAGTGAATACATACATACATGTGTGTCTGTGTGCGTGCGCGTGCGTGTGTATTTTAAATAGAGTATGCCCCATAAAAAAGCATGCATCTTAATTGCAACTTGTGTCACATGCCCCAAAAGACTTTTTTGTCTCAGTGCACCTTATGCTTCAAATAACTATAGATGTTAATTTTTTGTTCATATTTGTTTTGTTTCATGATACTTTCATCATCACGAAAACTTACATGGTAATGTTGTTCCAATAAAAAACATATCTTTAATGGGATTTTGGTTGATATTCTGCAGGTTGAAATATGGGCCAGTAACAACATACAAAAGGAAGACAGAACTTATATGGGTAAGTGGGATGTCCAATCCTATGGTGCATCATCTGAAATCTATGGACCAGAAACTTCAAAAAATGGATTTCCTAGGCATCTCAAATTTGCCTTCAAAAATCCCATTAGATGTCGAATTATTTGGTTAACACTGTACCTTCAGCCATCCGGCTCAAGGTCTGTTGATTATAACAGTGACTTCAGTCTTTTGTCCTTGGAAGATAATCCCTTTGGTGGTGCAACCGAGCCTTACCCATTTTTGCATGCCAGAAAAATTTTAGTGTTTGGAAATCAAGTGAGAAAGAAAACAAGTTGTGTGACATCAACTTCTGACCACATGAGTTACAATGTGTGCCTAGATGGTCCCCCATTGATGACTAGGTTTAAGGTATGAAGTTACATTCATTATATATCTATTATATGTATCTTACTTTATCACATAGGTCATACACAAAGAATATATAAAAAAACCATACTCAGTACATAAGTCTTCTGATTATAGCTAGGTCTGAGATAGACTAATATCTTTATAGCCTTATTCTTGAA
Organism: Sapria himalayana; assembly: GCA_029783825.1. NCBI lineage: Eukaryota > Viridiplantae > Streptophyta > Magnoliopsida > Malpighiales > Rafflesiaceae > Sapria > Sapria himalayana. The sequence goes on from JAREIK010007045.1 coordinate 618,583, forward strand.
AATTAAAAAGATTATGTATGATGAGCCTTAGACCTGAGACAAATTTTGGACTAAAATAGAGGTGTCAATAGGGCCGGGCAGCCTAGGCACGGCCTGGGCAAGACCAGCGGTATGATACTGTTCAGCCATCTATTTCCTAGCACGGCACAGTTTGGAACCGTGCCTAATCCTGGATCATGCTGCCCCATGGCATGGTTCATGCCGTGATGGGCCGGTATAAATCGTGTCTCATGTCGAGCTAGGCATGACCTGTGCGCCTAGCCCGGTCGCACAATCCACCTGCCTAAGGACCTGAGACCAGCTATGGGTCACAGATCAAATTCCGTGTGGTGAGCACACGATAGGACGGATTATTTAAAAAAAAATATTGTTCACATAAGTCGGATCTTGCTTACGTGACTGATTACAATTAGCCGGCCACGTAAGTCGGCCACTCGTGTTTCATGCAATGAGTTTCATTGGGATGGTCCGGCATACTCAGACATGACCCTGCACTCAGATCTCATCCACCATGCCGTGCTGGGAAAGCTAGGTACAACACGGAAATCATACCTTTTTGTGTCTGGCACGGCACGGTGGCATGACCATACTTGACTTGACGGGTCTTGCCGGCACGACACGACTCGTTTGATACCTTTAGATAAAGATATTTATCATCACTCCAAGATATGACCTCTATTTATAGAATATATATATCAAATACAAAGTAAATGATTAATGATTAGTGCCGTAAATATCAAAGCTAGTGTTTGCAAATCTTAATGTGTGAGTATGTTGTATGTGTGCAGAACGTGTTTGTGTGTATGTGCACAATGTGTGTGCGGTGAGTGTGCAGTACATCATACGTGTACGTGCACTATGTGTTGACACATTGAGTGTGTAGTATGTGGCATGTGGACATGGTTCTGTGTGCGTGTGTGATGAAGTGTAGGCACACATGTTGACATGGCCTGTTGCAATGTGAGATGAAATGTGTGCAAGGGTGTAGTGTAACAGTGCATGCTATGTGTGCAGTATACTGTAGTGTAGTGTGCAGTGTGGTGCCATGTAGTGCGCAGTGTTGTGCAGGGTAGTGTGCTAAGTAGTGCAGTGAGATATTGTATAGTACAATGTGGTGTAGTGAATGTGTATCTCACTTACAATGATTGATTGACGAAGTAAAATTTTCAGTTATTAATATGTGAGCATGAATAAAAAAATTATAGAGTGAATTGTTAGAGTTCAGATGTGATTTTTCAGTTAAGAGAAGTTTGATTATCATAGATGTGTCTCCCAGTGATGAGAAAAAAAGAACTTCGCCATTGACAGATTCTCAATCTATTGAGATAAGTTTGTCCTTAGTTTTTACTTATTGTATGACATGTAAGATATTATAAGAGTTTGTAGCATCCTTTTATTCTTCTCGAACTATACATTTATATGATGTAGTTTTGAAGGTATTCCTAAGGTAGGTAAATGTGATTGTGTGAGTGAGATAAAGAAAGTAGCTTCTTAGTGTGTTATCGTTATATTCTCTACTTGATAGTTTTGTGGGGTCACATAGTTAGATTTTGAGTAATCATATTTTCTTGTTGAAATTGAAGATTGATAATCGAATAGTTCAATATCCATCTAGATGAAATAGTTAGAAACCCAATGGAGAGATCTCATATGACATACATTGGAAGAAAAAGGAAGTACCAATCATAATAGAGGCAGAGGTACGAGATATTAGAACAATGCTCATATTGTAGAAAAAAATAATTATACTAGAGTGTTATAAGTTATTTTGAGAGAGGAGACTAATAGTTGTAGATTATTGAAAGAGATATGTTGACTATCATATCTATTCAAAAGTTTTCATTAGAATTGTCACACTATGATTCTTGCTAAAGAGAAATATATAAATCTATTACAGTCTAGTAAGAAAATAGTAAATATGTCTCTTTCTTCAAATATTATAGCTCTCATCACATGTAATCAATTATTTTTTTTTTTACTTATTTTTTGAAAGATATTTTAGCCAACACTATGATTCTTACTAAAGATGGATATACATATCTTTACTAAAGAGGAATATACAAATCTTCAGTCTAGTAAAACAATAATAGATGTATCTTATTCTTTAAATATTATGGCTCTCATCATATGTAATTATTCATTATTTATTATTTTTTCTAAATTTTCACTAAAAGATACTATTTTCCTTAGTTATGATAAGATTTAAATTGATATTTTTTTTTATTCATATTTTATTTATTATTGAATGTCCAAATAGTTTATCTTGTGTGAGTTAATTTATTAAACAACTTAGTTTAATATTAATTTTCTTTTATAGGTAATATTTTATTGGATCGAAAGATTTCAATAAAGATTTTATCTGAAACTAAGTAAGATGATTTGTATATTTTCTCTTCTATGATTAGGTATTTAATTATTTGAATATAAAATTATATTTTTAATTATTTATTCTTGATTTGATCATTCATCTGTAGTCAAGTTGAGAATTTTAGATCTCAATATTAGAGAAATTTCTATGTTAAATTATGAGATTTATTAGTTAGAAAAATATATCATATTTTATTTTCTTATCCCCCAAATTTATTTGACTAAGGATCTATTCGATTCGATTTATGCTGAATTTTAGAGACCTAATAAAGTTAAGATTGTAGATAATTTAAGATCTTATATTATTTTTATTGATTATTATTTCCATTTCATATAATATATATTTTTAAAATCTATCTCAACAATTTTCTATTTTTCATCTATTTTATAAAACTATTAAAAATAAAAATATAAAAATTAGTTGAAATGATAATGTTTTAAAATATATGTTTGATAACTTCACTATTTACTATACTGATAATGATATCATATCTTAGATTTCTTGTCATAACACATCTCTTACAAAGAGATTTCAGAAAGAAAATATATATTTGGTTGAAAAATTTAGAATGCTTCTTTATGTTAGAAGTATTTCTTAATACTTTTTGGGATATATGATTTATACTACATACTATTTGATTAATTGAATTTTTGTATATATTTTTTCGTGTCATGTAATTTTTCAGATTATAAATCTTAGAGGAATTATTTTGTTTCTTAATTTTTGATAATAATTATTTTATTCATATTTTTTAATGATGTAATAAGATGATAAATAAGGGGATAAAACATAATTTTTTTGAATATTTTGGTATCAAAAAAAAATACTGGTATTTTTTGTCCAAGATTGATAGAAAATAAGTAAATATTAATTTTTCCTTTACCAAGACTCATTCTTGAATGAGTATATACTAGATAATGATTCAAAAGAGATTTAAATTTTAACTAGGGGAAAGTTTCACCCCGTCGTTATTTATGAACTTGTTGATTCACATTATGATATTTATTCTCTTGAGTTATCATAAGAATAATTAAGTATAGAACAAGTTTCACCCCAACTCTGATCTGTGTACGAGTTAGGGGACAAAAGACTTAACTTAATCACATAAGATTTCATGATAATTTTAGGAGAAGGAAACGTGCACAAGAGCAAAGGAAAATATCTCTAAAAGTCAGAAGATCTTGAAGTTGATTTTTCTAATTTTGATATTTTAATTTCTTTCGGAAGAAATATAAGAGTTCTACTCAATAGCATATTTTATAGGTTTTATTATGCTCATGTATTCATCTTTCTTTTACTTTTTTATTATTACTTTTTCTTTGTGTTAAGATATCAAAATTTAATTATATAGTATAATCTTAGTTAGGTTTGTGCTAGACTATGATGGAATAAATAAATATCATCCATTCTAATGGATCTTGAGAAATAGTACCCTAGTTTTTGATAAGTTTTGTTGTTGATTGGAGGTGGATGTTCGTTGTGAAGACTAATTTTAATGGTGAAGTAGATTGTTTGATAGCAAAATTTATTGCGAGTAGATTTACTTAGACTTTTAAGATTTATGATGATATATTCATTTAGTTGACCATAATGGCTTTAATCTAAATATTCCTGTTATTTTATATTTGCATGTTCTAATAGATAGATGATATATTAGATTGATATGAAAATTATTTTTATTAAAAGTGATCTTGAGGAGGTGTGTATGAAGTAACCACCTAATTTTCAAGCCAAGTCAGAGTGCTCAAATTTAGTTCCCAAATTCAATAAAGGCTCATACAATTTAAAGTAGTCTCCAAGAGTTGGTTTGTCATATTTTTAGTCTTAGTCGTCTCGTTTGGTTTTTTACGTGTGTTCTATATTATTCCCTATTTTTTTATAGGAGTTTAGTTTGCAAGTTTATTTTGTTGATTATGTATTTTGATTATAAGAAATGATGAGTTGATAATCATCAAACTCAATGCTTTAGTTATAAATCTCGATGAATTATGTTTGGAGGCTCAAATACTTTTTTTTTGGGATTGAGATGACATATAATTGGAGAGGTATTGTATAGTCATAGAAGAGATATACAATGAATATTTTTTTAGTGGTCAATCTTTTAAGGTTTTACTCTAGCAAATATGCTTATGAAATCATATATTGATCTTTTAAGATCAATTCAAATATCTAAAGTACTTATTAGATGATCCACTTAATATTGATTTAGATGAGGGATTAGTATTCGATACATAGTTAGTTATTCATCCATGTTTGTTGATTAATTTGAGTATCACTAGTATATTTGGTTCTTATCATTTGTAAGAAAGTTAAGATTTAATAAATTTGATGTTTTTTTTATGATATTTCATTTATGCAATAGTATTACTTAATTTTTAGTGTATAGATTAACTAATCAAAATGAGACTATAAATTATGTAGTTTGTACACATTCATGTGAGAGGATTGATGAGGTGATGTTTATATTGATTGATTTAATTGTGCTTAAAAGTTTCATTTATCATTTTCATATTAATTTTTACATGCAATCTTAGGGAGAGCGATACATTGTTTTGTGGATGTTGATCCTTAGTGAAAAAGTATTCATAGTTTTTCTAAAGACAGATTAAAAGATTATTCATGTATTTTTAACTATACCCAAATCTAGTAAATTTTGGATGATCAGTCAGCTTTTTATAATTTGTTGTCTATATGGTGGCAATGACATAGCTGGGAATAGTATTTCTAGAGGGAAGAAGATGATCATGACTTGATTTTTTGTGAGAGATTGGGACACACTCAAGAGAAGTCTTGAATTTTGTACCTTGAGTTATGAAGGATATTTTAAAGGTTCAAAAATTGCATACCAGACTGTTGGATTTATTCTAATTGGATCTTTCAGATGGATACCTATTAGTCTTGTTATATTTATTCAAATGAAATATTTTAAATTTTTTGGAGGCTTCTAGTTCTAGTCAAGGTTCTTCTATTAAAGTACTTCTATTGTTCTTTTTTTTTGTCAACTCACGTAGGATTCTTGGGTTGTATACACATGAGTGAATACTCATGTTATAGATAATTGAATTTTGTTTTTTTCTTTTATTGAGTCTACAGTCTTTGATCATGTTGTGGTTCATGGTAGTGTTGTTTGGGTCATTGTGTTTTAGTATTATTAGTTTTAAGTTAGTTGTTGTATTAAATAACAAAAATGTAACATTGTGTTTTTTTTTTATGTTTCTATATGTAAGATCGGCATACTATACATATAGTTTTTCTTAGGATCGAGCGAGATGAACTATTATTCTTTTTTTCATCCTCAATAGATCCTTTAGAATGTTTAATTACTACTGACTCTTTTATTATCTATTCTCAGCTTAAACATATATTATTTGATAAGTTAAAGATTATGTAATTAAACACAAAGGGAGTGACATTTTCAGGATTATTAGTTAGGAAGATATATTAGAGTTTCATGTTCAATTTGTCATGAGAATATTAGTAAGAGCTCATTTTTACTGATTTTTTAAAATATTTTGGGATTTTGGAAGACTATCATACATGAATTGAGATATTTTGTTATATTTGTTGATGATTATACGAGATGTATATAGTTATTTATTTTTAAATAATGAATTCAGATTTTGTATATTTTTGTAAATTTTGTCAAATGGCAAAACTAAAATTTAAATATAATATTAAAATATTAAGAAATAATCATATTTTAAAATATATTTTATAACAAAATACTAGCTTTTTTGAATTACATGTAATAATTCATCAGATATCATGTGTTAATATTAATGTGTAAAATGAAATAATTGAAATAAAAAAAATATTTTGATGAAATGACAAACACTTCTATTAGATATTTTTTGGAAGAAATAGTTTTGTTTGCTAAAATTTTTTGATTAATTTGTTGTTATTTTTTGTATTTATAGTTGTATCTCATATCAATTTGTGTTTTCAATAGATAAATTATTTTTTCTCACTCAAAATTTTTTGATATACTTATTTTGTTTATACTATCTTTTTAGGTTAAAATAAATGACTGCATATTTTATTGAGTGTGTATTTTTTGGTTAGTCTAGTACTCATAAGATGTGTCAACATTATTTAATAGAGACCAAAATAATTATTAAGAGGGTGGATGTTATTTTCTTTGAGGATAAATCATTTTGCAAGAATTTGATCTAAGAAGATGTACTTTTAACATACTATAGCGATATGATCTTTATTAGATCTAGTTCTTATTCCTTACAAATGGACAACTGAATTAGTTTTTATACTTGATGCTACCAACATAATTAGTTTTGAAGAGAGTGATATAATATCTCTTAGTGCCTCATCAGACTGTGATTTTATTGAGTTTCCTGATAGTATGCGTAAGAATGAGATTTCTAGTGAGAGTATCTCACAAGACATGAGGTATGAATCTCCATAGGAGGAGCTTGATACTAGAAGAGATTGTCTTAATTTGAATATGTATACTAAATATATACAATCATACCATCTCTCAGTCAAATGGTTTAATTTGTTACTTTTAATTGCTATATGGAATAAATTTATGATCTATTCTATCAATTGCTCTTTATCACACACACGCACACACACACACACACACACACACACACTAATCAACTCACCATTTGATCTTAGTGTACAATTATTCATATGTAGTGGCATTTTCAGTTAACATTTTCAAATAATGATAAATCATAAGAAAACATATTTTATCTAACAAGTATAAAATAAGATGTCTTTTTTGTTTATATAATTAATTATTTTTTAGATTCTTTTATATAATTATATTTGAATGAGTTCTTCAGGTTTTAAAGTATGTAGATAGACTTACTCAGGTTCTTGTTGGGCTTTTGTGATTAAGGAGATGAGATTTAGCATTGCCTTTTTTAAAGATAATCTTATTTTTTGAAAAAGTAATTGACGAATTATTATTTCTAAATTGAGTTTAGATATAAAGTCAACAATTATGATTTTTAATTACATATGAGTTTTGGTAGATCAGTCATTTTTTATAAAAATTAATTTTATTAGTTGGGAGACTAGTGATATATATAATAACACTTATATTTTTTGGATTTTTTGGATTTTTTATATTTTTTCAAATTGATATGTACTTTTGGTAGTAGGAGAGTCACGAGTATCCATAATAATGGTAGTGTGCTCTAGTCATATGGTCATAACTTCCACACACATTCCATAAATTCACATATTTCATTATGCTTAAGTCAACAAGCATATTATTATTTACAAACATATCAATTAGTAATGGACTCTAATTAAGATGCTCCCATGATAATTATTTTTTGAGTTAGAAACAAAAAGTAATAGATAAATGATTTTTAGGGAGTATTATCCAATAGGTATGTGTGTTGTTGCACAAATATCATGATATTAGATCTCATAAAAATTTTGAAGTTTAATTTATTAAGATAAAAATAATACTAGATAGTTAATTATCTTGAGAAATTTTTGTGTTGTATATATATATTAGAGGTCATGTCTTGGTGTAATTGTAATTGCAGTTGTCTATTAATCATTTCAAATCTCATACTAAAGTGAGAGTTTTGTGCATTGGGTTTGAAATCGACCTTCATTATTTAATAGGCATATTAATATATACTTATTTAATCATGATCATAGTTATTAAAGGCATACTGTAAAGTCCATGTACAACCAAACTAAGTCATGCTTGGCCCATTGACACGGTTATCATGACCCAAGATCAAGAACGAGTCATGAACCACAGAAAACTAGGTAACTAGATTTATGTGACCCGCCCACACCTGTATCTGTTTAAAAAAAAACTAGATTTTTTTATATTTTTTATTTATATTTATTTGCCACGTCCACTTAGTGAGTTTTTGTAATGAAAATTGGCACGTTGACGTGGTGGATGCCATTGGGGAAAAAGTCTCAATGGTTCATGGTCGTGGACTTACCTTGAATCCACGCAATGGCTGCGGCCTATGCCTACCACGAGGCGTATGCCATAGCCTTTGGTGTTGTGTCTGATGTGTGGTGAAGGTGGAGGTGGCCTGTGGATGGTGCGGTGGCGGTGATGCTGTTGGTGGGTGGCGATGGCTTATGTCTTATACTTATGCTTTATGTATAGTCTTATATATTTCTAGTCTTATTCTTATGTTTTGTTAATATTTTTTTTTGTGTTGTACATTTAATTAATTTTTTTTCTTTATTTTTTTTTTATATTTTTATTTTTACTCTATGGTGACCACTCATTAATGTGTGGTTGCGGTGGAAATGGATGATGGACGTTGCCTATGGTGATGTTGCCCATAAAATTGGGATGATCAGGCACTACCCAAGATGACACGGCACATTTGGCTCAAGTTTGCCCTTGATTCATGCCAGTTGTGTTGTGCTCGGTCGGGCAGACTATTAGTCATGGCGTGTCGAGCACAACACAACTTCTATGTCGAGTCGTGCCCGACACTGCATAGTGGCTTGATTGGACCACCCAAAAATGGAATGCGTTGGAATGTCATAGCCTATTTGACATCTCAATGTACCACTAGGTCCGGACAAAAGTATCTCGCCTTGCTTCGTTCAAGTGTCTACTTTCTATAAATCATATTATTCTCGAATCTTTCACCTCTCTAAAAATCATATTATTCTCAAAATACTTATCTCTTTCACTTTTGAAAATTATAAATAATATGTTTAATATCTCAGAATTTTGTATATAGATTGTTGAAATTTTATTATTTTATTTTAGAATTTTAAATATTTGTGATGATAGCAAACACTTATAATGTTTGATGATATTTACTTAATTTTAGTTCTTTAATAGATAAAATCATAAATAATATTTTATAAAAATATTTAATTTATATATGTATAAGGTAGAATGTGCTTCACAAAGAAAATTACACTTTAATTGCCTCTTGGGAATCAAGTCCTCAAAAAGTTTTCGCATATCAGTGTGTCTCATGTCTCAAATAATTATAATTATAACAATTATATAGTTATTTTTTCTTTATTAAGGTAGTTTCATATGATTTTCACTTGCTAAATAAAGATATAATGATTTCAAATTTAGAAAATTGCCAAAAAAAATTTTGAAATGGTTTGAATTTAAATGCTAGTAGTAGTTCATATATGCTTGTATTTTGATTAAGTTATTTCTTAAAACTCATGGACTGTACGGCCTTTCAGGTTCCAATTGAAGCAGAAAGGGTAATGGACAATGACCTTGTTTTGGAACATTATCTTTCTCCTGCTTCTCCTTCACTTGCTGGTTTTCGTGTTGATGCCTTTCCTGCAATTCGTCCTCGAGTCACCCACTCTCCATCTTCATTTTTACATACACGAGGCTCATCAATAAATCTGATGGAAGACAGACATATTTCTCCAGCTATTCTGTACTTAAAAGTTTCAGCTCTCCAGGTAAATTATTCTGATTCATTAGTATTCTAATCTGCCTAATTAAGTTTGTCATAAATTGAAATTCTTGTTCTTAACTAGAATAGAATTTAGCATTACAATTCAAAACCTAACTAATTAGCCTTATAAATCCTATGGTTTTTGGGGTTTTATAGTTTTAGGGTTTTCGAGGTTTTGGGTTTTATGGTTTTTAGGGTTTTAGGGATTTTTGGTGATTTCATGATTTGGGGTTTGGGGTTATTGGCATTTTCTGGCTTTGAGGTTTATGGTTTTAAGGTTTTGGGGGTTTTTGAGGTAATCGGGATTTTTGGGATTTTCGAGGTATTTGGGTTTTCTGGATTTTCTAGGGTTTTCAGGAAATTTGGGTTTTTGAGGGTTTTGGGGTTGTCAATAATTAGCCTAACTAATTAGCCTTAGAAATCCACTCACCTAGTTGTTGTATTAGCGCTACTGATTAGCCTTAATATATTTGTCATAACAATACACAAAGAACCCTTTTTTTTTTAAGAAAATGGATACAATGAAAACCTAACTAATTTGCCTTGCAAATCTACTCACTTAGTTGTTGTTATTCAATGGCTTTTATTGACGAAGAAAGAGAGAGAGAGAGAGAGAGAGAGAGAGATAACCTTGAGTATTTTTTGCTTTTTTCTCTGGCTTGTAGCGCTTTTCCTTGTATATTCCACACTCCCCCTCAAGCTGGAGCATATACGTCATATGCACAAGCTTGTTACAAATGTATTTAATCCTAGGACGACTGAGAGATTTAGTGAAGATATCTGCTAGTTGATCATCTGAAATTAACAAAACTTATAGCAACACATCCTGATGTGATCTTATCTCTAATGAAGTGACAATCAACTTCAATATGCTTGGTCCTTTCATGAAAGACTGGATTAGATGCAATATGTAATGCGGTCTGGTTATCACAGAAGAGTTTCATCTCTTCATCCTTTCCAAATCTCAACTCTCGAAGAAGATGTTTCAACCATATGAGTTCACATGTTGCCAAAGCCTGTGTTGCACGGATACGGCTAGGGAGTGCCGTGTCCGCGTGTCGGACACGTGGACACGGCGATACGGGTCGGACACGCGTCGGATACATGTCCGACCCCGCCACGTGGCGTATCGGACACAAGTCCGTATGCGATACGCCACGTAGCGTATCGGATACGCGTCGGAGACGTATCCGACAAGTTTTTCGGAAACAATCATTTACCTCCAGACGCGTTGTTAGAGGGTTTCGAGAGGGGGTTTCGAAAAATCGGGTGGAGGGGAGGGGGTTTCGGGAGGGGGGTTCGGCGAGGGGGTTTCGGGAGTGATTTTCGGGAGGGGGGTGGAGGGGGTTTCGGGAGGGGGAAAAAAGGTTCTGGACGGGGGAGGGGGGAGGGGAGAGAGAGGGTGTTAGAGGTTTAAATTTTTTTTAAATTAATTTAAAAAACAGAATTTTAAATTATTTTAAAATACTGTATCTTATATTATTTTAAAATACTGTATTTTAAATTATTTTAAAATACTGTATTTTAAATTATTTTAAAATATTATATTTAAAATATATGTTAGAGAGAGTTAGAAGCTGTAACAGGAGGGGGCAGGGGTTAGAGGGCTTAAATATATTTTTTTATATTTTAATTATTATTGTTTGTTTAATATATATACAAAATATAATAAACAAATAATTTATTTTAATTTTATTTAAGCCCTCTAAATTTTTATTTATCAAAATATCTTAGCATTTTTTTAATTTATCTAAATTTCTGTTAATGGATAATATTTATATTTAATTTTTTTTTCATGTCGTGTCCCCGTATCCTGCCGTGTCGTATCTCCGTGTCCGTATCCGTGTCCGTGCAACATAGACCAAAGCCATAGCTCGATACTCGGCTTCAGTGCTAGATCTCGCTACTACATCTTGTTTCTTACTCTTCCAAGATATTAGATTACCTCCAATAAAAACACAGTACCCCAAAGTGGAACGTCTATTTGTGGGTGAGCCAGCCCAATCTGTATCTGTGTAACCAACAACCTGAGTATGATCTCTGTTCTCGTACAACACACCTTGGCCTGGTGTACTTTTGATATATCGAAGAATGCGGATTACGGCATCCCAATGGCTATCACATGGTGACTGTAGGAATTGACTAACAACACTCACAGGAAAAGAAATGTCTGGACGAGTAATGGTGAGATAGTTCAATTTACCTACGAGTCGTCGATATCTTTCTGGGTCTCCTAAAGGCTCCCTCTGTCCTGGTACAAGTTTGACATTTGGATTCATAGGTGTGTCTACCGGTTTACAATCTAACATACCGGTGTCTTCCAGGATGTCTAAAGCATACTTCCTTTGGGAAAGGACCACACCGGAACTGGATTGAGCTATCTCAATTCCCAAGAAATACTTGAGTTTCCCCAAATCTTTGGTCTGAAAGTGGTAAAAAGATGTTGTTTTAGTTTCTGAATACCATCCTGATCACTGCCTGTAATGACAATGTCATCCACATAAACAATCAGATAAATACACTACCCCAATGAGTTATAATGATAGAAAACTGAATGGTCTGCTGTACTGCGAAGCATGCCAAACTCTTGAACAACAGAACTAAAACGACCAAACCATGCTCGAGGAGATTGTTTTAAGCCATATAGAGAACGGCGTAACTTACACACTAAACCAGACTCTCCCTGAGCAACAAAACAAGGAGGTTGCTCCACATAAACTTCCTCAGCAAGATCACTATGAAGGAAGACATTTTTAATATCCAACTGATAAAGAGGCCAAGAACACATAGCAGCCATGGAGAGAAGCAGGCGAACAGAAGCAATCTTGGCAACAGGGGAGAATGTGTCAGCATAATCAGAACCATAAATCTGAGTATAGCCTTTAGCAACTAAGCGGGCCTTAAGGCGATCAACCTGACCATCAGGACCAACCTTAATTGCATAGACCCAACGACAACCAACTGTAGATTTACCAGAGGGTAAAACAACAAGATCCCAAGTGCCATTAGAGTGTAGAGCAGCCATTTCATCCACCATTGCCTGTCGCCAGCCTGGATGGGAAAGAGCTTCATGGGTGCTCTTTGGAAGAGAAACAGAGGATATAGCAGAGACAAAAGTAGAATAGAGTGAAGATAATCGATGATAACTCAAAAAATTGTAAATAGGATGATGATTACGAGTAGAGCAATTACCTTTCCGAATAGCAATGGGTAAGTCATCAGGAGAGGGTGGAGCCGGGGCACGAGAAGCCGAAGGGATAGGAAGTGAGTCAGCAGGTGCCTCAGCAAATGACAGAGGAGCATCGACACGAGGGCTACGATGATAAACCTGAAGTGGTCGAGGAGGCACAACATCAGGTGAAGTGACAATGGGAATGAGCAAGACTGCAGAAACATGAAGAGACTCAGAAGTGGTGAAAAAGAATGGCGAGTCCTCAAAGAAAGTAACATCAGCGGAGATAAAGTAGCGATGAGTCTCAAGAGAATAACAACGATAACCCTTCTGAAGTCTGAAATATCCCAAGAAGAGACACCTCATGGCTTTGGCTGAAAGCTTGTTCTGGCCAAGAGTGAGAATATGAAAAAAACAAGTACAACCAAAGACACGAGGAGGAAGGAAATAAAATAGTTGGTCAGAGAAGAGAAGGGAATAAGGGATCTGATCATGTAAAACAGAGGAGGGCATACGATTAATCAAATAACAAGCGGTAAGAACAGCGTCTCCCCAAAAACGAAGATGAACATTACTATGGAGGAGGATAGTACGAGCTGTCTCAACAAGATGTCGATTCTTGCGCTCAGCTACCCCATTTTGTTGAGGAGTATGAGCACAAGAAGACTGATGAAGAATCCCATGATGAGACATAAATGAAGTAAAGGGGGATGAAAAATATTCTCTGGCATTATCACTGCGTAACACACGAATAAAAATATTGAATTGAGTCTGGATTTCTGCATAAAATTTCTGAAAAATAGAAAATAACTCAGCTCGATTTTTCATTAAAAATAACCACGTATATCGAGAATAGTCATCAATAAAAGTGACAAAATACTGAAATCCTAAAGTAGACGCAGTCCGACAAGGACCCCGAACATCAGTGTGGACAAGCTCAAAAGGAGACTTTGCCTGATTATCCAAATACTTTGGGAACGAGACACGAGTATGTTTCCCAAGCTGACATGACTCACACGAAAGCGACGACAAAGTGAAAAAATGAGGGACCATCTTTTGGAACTTGGAGAGACTGGGGTGGCCCAAACGACTGTAAATGAGGAGAGGAGTATCAGTGGAAATGCAAACTGCAGAAGATGAATCCAAGGTGAGGTGATAGAGGCCTTGAGACTCACGTCCTATGCCAATCGTTTTCCCCGTATTCCGGTCCTGTAAGGTCACAAATTTATAAGAAAAGGTAATAGAGCAATTAAGAGTACGAGTGATTTTGCTGATGAAAATAAGATTAAAAAGACATTTAGTATTATAAAGGACATAAGTGAGAGGTAGAGAAGGTAGAGGAAGGGTCAAACCAATACCTTTAGCCACAGTTTGAGAACCATTAGCTAAGGTAACAGTAGGTAAAGCAGTTGTAGTAGAAATAGAGGAGAAAAGATCCTTATTACCAGATATGTGATCATAAGCTCCAGAATCTAAAATTCAGGGTCCAAGAGAAGATGTGTGGGTAAGGCAGGCATAGGTATTACCAGGTTGGGCAACAGAGACAACAGAAGCCTGATATGCCTGAGATGCGGAGGAGCTCGGAGGCTGAGGCAGCTGAGAATCAGAGGACTGGACTATATAGGCAGTGCGGGGAGGCCGTCCATGTAACTAATAGTAACGATCACGAGTGTGACCAAGTTTATTGCAATAGGTGCAATGAGGACGTTGGCCCATTCCTCGGTTACCTCTGCGGCCTCCTTGAGTGATAGTGTGAGAAACTAACACAGAAGAATATGAAGTACTATCAGATGGCAAAGTATGAGTGGACGAGATATGAAGGAGGCGAGCAAACACATCATCCAAGGACGGAACTGATGAACTGCCAAGAATCTGATCGCGGACAGGCTCAAGATCCGGACGGAGGCCAATAAGAGTAAAGATCATGAAGAACTTATCAAGCTGTGTTTGTTGAGTCCCAACATCAGAAGTAAGAGACATCACAGTCAAGAACTCCTCCTTAAGAGAAGTAATCTGGCCAATATAAGTAGATAGATCCAAGTCCTGTTGGCTGAGATGGACAATAACAGAAGCCACCTTATAAAGACACCAGATATCATTCGTGTATAATCCTTTGGCCCGAGTCCAAAATTTAAAACAAGTTTTGTAGGCCCGAAGATGAAGAAGAATCTTAGGATCAACTGATTGCCACAATATACTACATAATTGGGCATCTATTTTCCTCCATTGTACGTGGTCAACCTCAGGGATATCTGTCTCCTGTGTAACCAGGTGATCCTCATATCCTTGACCCATAAACCATAGTTCAACAGAAGCTGACCATGAAAGATAATTGTCACTGCCAATCAATTTCTCCGAAGTAATCATAGGAGATCTAGATATAATAGATGAAAAAATGGAAGTTTTAGCAGTCATATCTACTTCAGATTGAAAAAAAAAGCCATAGTACAGCTCTAGATTGTGGCGTGGCAGCACCCGAAAGGTTGAAGAGGCAAGGAACATGGTTTATGAACAGGGTATTTGATAGAGGTGTCAAATGGGCCGGGACGGGCCGGGCCGGCCCAGCAAGGTTTAAAAAAACCGAGCCCGACACGGCCCGCATGCACGGCGGGCCGTGCCGTGCCTTGCCTGGCCCACTCGGGCATTCATGACCGAGTGGTTCGGGATACGGGGGACCGCGGGTCGGGTCGAATTAGACCCGACCCGCGGTCTTTTTTTGCTGGAGGGGAATCATGGGGTCGGGCTCACGGCACACCCGGCACCGGATAAACCTGTGTCGGTTTGCCGTGCTGCGGGCTGAACCGCGCCGGGCCAGGCACGGCACGCCACGAGCCCAGGCATGGAATTTTTCTGTGCCGGGCCAGCCCAGGCACGGTTGAACCGTGCCGTGCCTCGTGCTGGGCCGGCCCGACCCGGCCCGGTTGACACCTCTAGTTCCTGAACAGTGTTTCAGGAACAGGGTTCAGAACAAGGTTGAAAAGAGCCCTAGTACAGAATTTCCTGGCCACCTTGGAACCCGTGACCGGCGACGACGAACCAGAATACTGGACGCTGTTACGTTGTAATCAAGAGAACCGTTGGGAAAACAAGAGCAGTGGATTCGAGCTCGATTCTCTATCCCTAAACCCTGACACCATGAATGGATTTGACGAACAAACTTTCTCGAAGCCAATCGGTGAGGTCGATGTTATTGTGCTGAACGATTCCGACGATGAAAACGAGGATGATGAAGTGATGATCTCTTCGGGGACGGTGTGTGCGAAGAACAGAACTGATGGGGCGCAGCTTCTCGAAATTGACGATCCGTATTCCGTACCGGCGATCAGAAATGGCGGAAGTTCTGGCGTACCTCGCTCCTTCCCTTTGCGATTCTCACTCGGAAGTGGATTTGTCAATCATTATTCTCTGATACCATATTGACGAAGAAAGAGAGAGAGAGAGAGAGAGAGAGAGAGAGAGAGAGAGAGAACCTTGAGTATTTTTCGCTTTTTTCTCTGGCTTGTAGCGCTTTCCCTTATATATTCCACAGCTTTCTTCAACAATATATAATCATGCTTATGTATATTAGCATATGTTTGTGCGGCAAAGATTATGAAATACGTAAGCAAACGTATGCTCGAAATAAAATATTTTTTACTAATATAAATACGTAATGACTTAGCCATCTCAAGTTATTTCAATCCTTCATTTTTTTTTATTTTTTTATTTTTTTTAAATTTTTATTGAAAAAAGAAATTCTCTTTTGCAGACAAAATGTATGTATTGTTTTGTTATTTTATTTTTTTAGGTATAAAATTAATATATTAATTTAGATTATTATTTTATGGAAGATGGATAATGACCGATCAAATTAAGTAGAGGTAAATTGGGTAAGAAGAGAGATTTTAGATAGAACTTTACTTGAATGTATGATTCGTATAATTCTAATTTTAGAAATTATTACTCAATAATTCTAATTGAGTAATAATACTAATTTTAATGATATTTGAAATTATCATTAAAATGTTATATATTTGAAAAAAAAAAATTGTTGGTTATATGAATTCAATAGATAATAATATAAATAAAAAAAAGACAGATGATAAAAATTAATGAAAATGTGTTTGGTACTATGATGAAGTTTTTGTAGATAAAATATAATAGAGCTAGTAATTGAGAAAAAAAAAATACTAGTATGATATTTTATTTGTTGGTGTTTAGTTTTGTTTTTATCCTGTGGTTTTTTTGTTTCACTCCGTTTTATCTTTTTATGTCATCAATGCCCAACATATGAGTTGGCTCAACCTTAGTCTATATGTCTTTTATTTTTTTTTCTTTTTTTGAGATTAATAAAAAATCATTTTATTTTTTTTTTCTCTCCTCTATCTTGCCTTTTTCTCCTGAATCTTAGAAATCTCAAAACTTTACATGGC
This sequence comes from Sapria himalayana, assembly GCA_029783825.1. NCBI lineage: Eukaryota > Viridiplantae > Streptophyta > Magnoliopsida > Malpighiales > Rafflesiaceae > Sapria > Sapria himalayana. The sequence continues at coordinate 635,935 of JAREIK010007045.1, forward strand.
ATCACAGGAAGTTGAATCTTTAATGGGTGGTGGCAAATGATGATGTGCTTGGTGGTGTATCACGCATCAGTGTTGATGATGATGTGTGAGTAGATGTGGCAAACGGGTGGATGGTCTGGGCACGGCCCTGGCACATCGGCCTGTACGGGTTGGATTCGGCCCGGGTGACTAAACCAGGCTACCTTGGGCTTGGTCAGGCCAGCCTTGACTTGACCGGGCTAGTTTGAGTTGGTCCAGTCAGTAGAGGTGTCAAACGGGCCGGCCCGGCACGGCCCGGCCTGTTTTTTTGGGGCATGTTAATGCTACCGTGCCGTGGCCGGCCCGGCACGGTTTAAAAATTGCCGAGCCCGGCACGGCCCGTAGGCACAGCGGGCCGTGCCGTGCCTTGCCTGGCCCGCTCGGGCACGCCTGTCCGAGCGGTTCAGGATACGGGAAGACCCCGGGTCGGGTCGAATCAGACCCGACCCGCGGTCTTTTTATGCGGGAGGGGCTTCCAGGGGTCGGGCTCACGGGACACGCGGCACGGGACTGACCCGTGCCGGGGTGCCGTGCCACGTGCCGAACCGTGCCGGGTCAGGCACGGCACGGAACGGCTCAGGTCGAGCACGGCACGCGCCTAACCTGGGCACGGCACGGGCCCGGGCACGGAATTTTTCCGTGCCGGGCTGGCCCAGGCATGGCTGAACCGTGCCGTGCCTCGTGCCGGGCCGGGTCGGCCCGGCCCGGTTGACACCTGTAGTGCAGTGTCAAGCAGGCACAACTCACCAGGGAAGCCTGTGGGCCAACAGACCTTGATGGGTTGCTCTCTTTTAGAGGCATGTAAACACGACACTAATCAGTTTCAAATCTATGCTGGCATGGCCTGACATGATGACTCCTTGTGGGCCACAAAAACATGGGTAATACTGACCTGACATGGCCTATTTGCCACTTATATGTGTGATGTACAAGCATTGACACCTACATATTCCATGGTTACGAGTACAGTTTGGTGCGTGAACAGTAGTGCCTTGAATGGTGGTGTCTTGGACAATGGTGCAGTTGCATGATATGGTGGAGTTGTTGCATGATATGTATATACTTTTAAATGTCTTTGTTGTATATTTTATTTATTGAGGAGAATGACAATAATTAGTATATAATAGAACCAAAGGAGATGGCTCAATGAAATTTGAAGATAATTATTTAATTATAGACCACTTTATGGAGGATTTAATTATTAGATCAAAGTTATATGAGATACTTGTTATATGAATTATTTTATATTAGTTCAATTAGGTGGTTGATGATTAACATATAATTATTAGTTTATTTATAACAATTAATTAATTTGAGATGAATAGTATATTTAATTTTTGTTAGACTTGCAAAAAAGTTTAGAATTTTGCATAAAGGTGTCAAACGGGCTGTGTTGGGCACGGCCCAACATGTGAGTCTCATCGTGCCTGACACGGCATGATTGCCAGTCTGCCCGGTCTGACACGACATAACTGGCACAATTTCGGGCAAACTCATGCTTACCATGCTGGTTTTGTGGGCAACGCCACCACAAGCATTGTCCATTGGCCACTACCACCGTCACCGCTACTGTCACCACATACTGATGATCAATTATTATAGAAATATAAAAAAATATAAAATAAATAAATTAAAGAGAAATTAATTTCAAGTACAATAATCAACACTCTTCAAACATGACATTAACGAATCATACGTATAACTACAAAATTAAAAAATATAAATAAACTACAATTGTTACATTATAAAAGTAGTGAAAAAATATATATATTTTTTATTTCAAATCAATGTCCAATAGCCAAAATGAAATTAAAATGATAAACATAATTAATAATAATAGCAAAAAAAATACAATCTTAAATTATAATCGATGTGTCCGGATTGAATTGAATTGTACGAAATGATAATCATAAAATAAATACAATATTAATAAACAATAATCAATCCCAATGTCAATAAATATTTATATGTACATCATTATCATCATCATGTAAACGTCAAATAGTATTGCTAGTGGTGGTCTTAATAACTTCTAAGTTTCATAAGTCATCATCTGTCATTAACTTTTGTGCACTTGATCATACTCTATTCTGAAAGTTAAATTTCAATTTTTCCTAGTCTTTTATAAATGCAAGTGTCTCAATAATATTTGACCGTAGTCTTGATCTCTTATCAGAAAGTACATTGGTTATAATAAAAAAAATTAAATTCTAATGTTATGTTAGACACCGAAGAAATCAGTAGATCTTATGTCATCTTAGATAATATGAGATAAGTAGATTTATATGATTTTTTTCATAGTAAAATATTAAAGTTCTTATTAATTTCATTATCAGTATATTCATTATTAATCATTAGTTTTTCCTTTTTTGACTGTTTAAAAATAATTAACTTTATTTTTTATAAACAGCAAAAAAATATTGGGATTTTAGTATCGTTAGGTATTAGCGTAATTGAAATTAGAGGTTAGGTACCATTCCGTTTTGATTTACAACTTCCAAGGTGTAGAGCCACATCTGCATTCCTGCACAAAGTAAGAGAGAAAATTAAAGAATAAAAATAAAACTTTAAAATATATTTTAAGATTTGAGAATGAGAGAGATGTATAATAGAGCAGATGAGAGAACAAAGCAGATGAGGAGAGAGAACTTTAAAATTGAAAATAAAAAATTATAAATACTTAATTTATATTTGTAAATTTTTGTTATTACAATAATTTATATATTTTTTAAAGTTTATTTTTTTAATATATATGAGGTAGAAATCTGACAACCATTGATTTGCTCCTAGCTATTTGAATGAATTATAATGGTCAAGTTGTGTTTGTGTAGTACTTAGGTAAAAAAAGCACGTGCAGATGCTCTCGACAACGGCAATGGCTATTGTCGTTGTCAGGCGCATTTGCACGTTCACCCGATGCTGCAACATGCCTGACGAAGAGCAATGCAATTTTTTTAGCCGTGAAGGCTTCTATCCCAACGAACATGATAGATTAGGTTCATGTGCTTAAAAAACACCCATTTTTTATAAATGGGTTCCAGGTTTGGACGCAATCCTGGGTCACAGTGATCAGTGAGTCGTGATCTGGTCTTGTCACGGTCATCATGCTGGTGGATCATGTCAATGGGCTAGGCACTTAGGTTGTGCATGGCTAGGCACTTAGGTTGTGCATGGCTAGGCACTTAGGTTGTGCATGGCTAGGCACTTAGGTTGTGCATGGCTAGGCACTTAGGTTGTGCATGGCTCGGCACAAGGTATGGTAGCCTCTGGCCCGGTACAAGCCATGCCTTAGGCCGGCACGACCTAGGTCCAGGCATAGTTCTGGATCATGTCATGCTTCGCCCGACATGACTCAATTGGCCCTGTCTTGTGCTGTGTCCGAGCCACCCGACCCACTTGACACCTCTATTTTAGTAACATTGATTTTTTTTTTTGAAATGTTTTACTTAGATGATATATTCAATGACTCGACCTGAGAAGATATATTTTGATATTAAAGTGATATGATTGTTTCCCTATCCAGTTGTTACTCCTTATAGAGTGAATATTGAACATGCATCTTTACTTAATACTTTCATCATAATTGGTAGAGTAGTGGGATATGTTATGGTGTCTTTGGACTACAGTTTTCTTGAGGCTCTAGTGGTGGGAGTCATGAGAAAGAGTCAATATGAGCGTCACATAGGCCATGATGTATGAGTCTCAACATGAGGTGATTAATGTCATGTGACTTGATGATTACTACATAAAGGTGTATACTAGACAGATACATACACCACTTTTGTCAATCAAGTTATATGTCATATCATCTAATCCAGTTTAGTGTGTAAACAAATATCATTTAATTATTCTATGGAAGGATCTAATGATATGTTCTACCTAACACTCAATATTATATATATGGTTGGTCTTATTATTATTTTAATATTATCTATTTTGATTTTATGTTTTTACTTAATAGTTTTCAGATCTAAGATATTATTGCAGAGGCACTTAGTCATCCATTATGATGATAGTATATGTTGGATGAACAAAATATAATAATCTCAAATCATAAATAAGAACTTATTCTAAAGCATCTAGTTATGCTTATTGTTGGTTTTAAGTGAATATATATGATGAAGATTGTCCTAGGGGGAATGTTTATTTGACTTAAAATTATGTTGGTAGTCGTGGAATATACACAAATTTGTAGTTTAGACTATTGGGATGCTAATTCTATTTTGGCCAAGATAATCACCATCATATTATTATTTTTGGTAGATGTTTACACAAGTGAATGATATATTAGCTGGACGTGAGAGATTTATCTCTTTACATTGATCTTGAGGAGGTGTTATTTATGCAATAACTATTAGGTTTTTTTTATGATAGGGAGTACATGCTTGGTGTGTTGATTGCAAAAGGCTTTGACTTTAAGCAATCCTTTAGGATGTGGTTTTATCATTTCTTTTTTGTAATTCTTTTGACTTTTGAAGATATATATTAAATTATTTTTATTTTTATTGACGTTGATCAATTAAATAATATATAATATCAATGATATATATTAATGATATTGTTATAATAAGAGATGGTCAATTGAGAATATTTTAATTGACGGGCATAGTCAAATAGAAGATTATTGTAGTTTGATTTTCAATATCACAAAAATTAGTTTTATCTTTGGGGTTGTGTTTTTTTAAGAAATAATCTTATCTTTTGAAAAAATAAGTAGTAAAATATTTTTTTCCAGATTGAGTGTAAATATAGGGTACTGAGCTATGATATTAATTGTTTTTGAGGTTCAAATTTTAATAGATCGGTCATATTTTGGAGGAACTTGTTCTATTAGTTTAAAAATGGATGATACTTTATGGTAATAGCCAAATAGTTTAATATGTTATTATCAATTTGATATTTCATGAATATATAAAATATATTGAGGTTGATTATGATTTCATAGGAAAATAATTCATGATTATTATGTAATTATAATATATGTATTTATTAATGATCAAATTAGAAGTATCTTCATGAAGATGTTTAGTGGATTGTAGTTATTTTTTTTTCTAATCCAAATTAGACATTTGTGATATGTACTCACATACTTGAGGGTGATATTGAGTTTTATATTATTTATGTGATTTTTTTTTCTTGTTTTCTCCTTTACTATTTTGTATGGGAGCACCTTACATATGAGGTGTGTCAACTTTAGTATATATGTGTTATTTTTTATTTTTGAGGTTAATGAAAAATAATATTATTTTTTTTATTCTTCTTTTTTCTCTCATCTCTCCATTCTCTCTTGAAATCTAGAAACCTAACAACATTTGAGGTAGGGATGACTAAACAAATATGTCATATATATCATTTTTCACATCTTATTCAGAAATAATTGTGAATGCTAGATTAAGAAAACTATCATAAATAATACATATAAAACAACTAGAAATAGAATTGGTTATGATTTGTTGATGGATGGATAAGATTATGATAATCATAGTGATAAACTTAAAGAAAGAATTATTTATTAATAAGTACCTGATAAAAGATTTATTTAGCTAAGTAAAAAAATATTTGTCTTCTTATATTTAGTTGACATAATAATAGAAAAGATTGAATTTTTGTGTATTTTATGGTAAATTATTTTATTGAAATGATGTTTATATATTTTATTGATACAATCATTATGATTAAGATTATAAAAACTGTAATTGAGTTGCTTTACAACTAGGTCAAGTAAGATTGTCATGAGCATGTAATTTTTGTTATATAAAAATAACACTCAAAGAACTCTAATGAATATATTAAAGAAAAATTCTCTTTTAAATGCTAACTAAAAATAATGATGGTTCTAAGAGTATACATAGAAAACACAAATGGTTAGTATAACCCATAAGTTAGGTGATTCTCAAGTTCTTGTAAATATATTTGCTAGATGATCTGGTATAAGAATACAAGTAGGGTAATAGTCTTATTCTAGATCTTTTCCCTAATAACGAAATAATTTATATTTATGTGTTTCATCTTTTCTTGGAACCTAAATATAATGCTGTATGTTTTGATATCTGACTATCATAGTAGATTGAGAGAGAGAGAGTAGTGAGAAAAATTATTGGAAATCTAATCTTTTTAAATATCTATCAGATCCAAAGAATATCATCGATAGTTGTAATCATCATATTGTATTCTACATATATACTATATTTGAAGATTATTGTATGTGTCTTATTTTTCTAGAAGACATGATTGTCTTAATCAAAAGTATAAAAATTTATAGTAAGAGATACGATTATCTCTTCTCATATACTTGTAGCATACAAGATAACATGTAGTATAATAACCATTTATGGTCATCCTCGATGAATAAGTGGTACCCAAATAGAGTTTGAATAGTAGATTAGCTGAAAATTTCTATGATCATCAAATAAATACTACATTTGAAGATTTTATTATATAATTTAGTAAATAAAAAGTTGTCAAAAATCAAAATGTACATATCATAGAGAAATTAGGAAAATGTCTAATAATATTGCATGCATAAATTATGTATGATTTAATAATAATTAAATAATTAATTTTTCATATAAATTAATAAATTATGTAGTCAAGTTTACTAGAAGATTAATATCAGATAAAAAGATTAATATATGACTTAATAGATATATTTGTTGGAGTATAACCCAAAAGTCCAATATTTGAAAAAATATTCAGGTTATATTTCATTTATAATAATATAATATCTCGATTATCATAGGTCATGTCACCCCTAAGAAAGATTGTGAGTCTCATAAAATCTTTCATCTAAAAATATAGTTGAATATATTTTTTGAGTTAGGTAATTTTTAATTTATCATTCTTTGTAAAAAAAATATCAACTACATGTATAATCATTAAAATAAGTAAGTTGTGCTTAATTTAAAAAAAAATAAGAATAAAAAAAATAAAATAAATGTTATCTGAATTTTTTTTTTATAAAATAATGAATAATTTGAAACACTTGCACAAATCAAATAAAGTAACGATTACTAAAAATCTTATGAATCACGTTCTTGAAAATTATTTTAGGCTTTATATGGTTTTCTGCAATCTATGAAATGGATCTAAATGGATTATCTAGGCTTGAAAATTTAGTGACCACCTCATATACTTCTCATGATCATCATAAAATAAGATATTTTTTATGTTTACGTAGCATATTATACATCTGTGAGATATTGCATGCGATATGAGTATCTGAATTGAGATCATCTTGTTGGTTGAGAAAAAATATCATAATAATTCACTCTAAAAGTTGAAGAAATCTGCTCGTAATAAATTTAATATTTAGACAATCTACCTTATCAATAGGATCAGTCTTAACAATGAATATTTCTTTTTAAATAATAATGATTTTTTGTTAAATTTGAGGTATTAGTTTCTAAGTTTTATTAGAGTATATGATATTTATTTCTTTAACAATGACTTTTATTCATTTTAAGCAAGCCTCTTGAGTTTCCTTCTCCTAGAAAAAATTAGAAGGCCTAGGAGCTCATCTTTATCTAATTTTCTAAGAATTTAAATATTTTCTTATTTGTTATAATAATATTAAAAGAGCAAGAAATATATAGTAAATGGCAAGTAATTATCTGTGATTTGATTGCTTGTTCCTTAGCTAATTATTCAGGGGTCAGGAGTAAGATGACAAGTAGAAAAAATTATAATATTTGAATAATGATAAATGTTTTTTGGTGTATAATAGTCTACCCATGTTGTTGAATAATATATAGTGTCATCGGTCTCTGTTCTAGAAATAATTATCAAGACATCTATTTGGTATCTCTAGTCTTCCAACAATATGTGCATTATAATGAGAATCACTTGCTTTTATATCTACCTTGATTGATACCTTCTTTATCTCTTGAGTACATAGTAGGAGATATCTTTCAACTAGCTCTCTGCTTATCTCATTCAAACAAGTACTAGATGGCTTGAGGAATTTTTAATTCCTCTACAACTATATATGTGGTAACAAGTAAGCCCTGCAAAGTCACTATTCATTCACTACTTATCACCACTGCATACATGCATCCCCTTACATACAATGCAATATTGCACTATTGTATATGCTTGTCACACACATATTGCATCACATTGCACATTGTCATGCATATTAATATACCACACAACCATTGCACACTTGTATTCCACTGCACATACAAGAACACTATGATGCATTGTTGCATGCACATGTTATGCACACATTACACTCATAGTTATCAACTATGAGTGTAATGTGTATTATATTATTTTAGAATTATGAATGCTTGGGATGGATATAAAATACTAATGATATTTGATTTTTATAATTAATATTTCTTATTTAATTATATTTTGTATTTAATGATATTTAAAATAAATAAAAATTATATATAATATTAAATACAAATATTATATATATATATATATATATATATATATATATATATATATATATATATATATATATAAGGTAAAATGTACCTCACAAAAATAACTTACCCTTTTATTATGCTTTGTACCTCAAGTTCCTAAAAGATTTTTGCTTCTTAATGTGTCTTATACCTCAAATAATTACGACTATACCACATTGTTCAATTATTCTCATCTTTCATGTCTATTTTTTTTTTGTGAACGTAGACCCATATTGTCATTCACACTTTTATGCTATATCTTATGCCGTGTATCACTTTAGAGCTTTTCCCGCACTTATGCTATATGCATGCATGTTCAATGTGTCACATGTCATGTGTCTCTCTAGGGTTTTGCACACTTCATCACACCCATGCTTGTAAATGGTTCACATATGCACATCTCTCTAGTGTTCTGCAAATCATATAAAGAGAGTTAGGCTAGAAAATTTCTAGCTATGATACCATATATAAAAATATCATTTAAAAAACTCAAATGCATATAATAAAGAAAAAACTCTCATGAAAACTAACTAGAATAATGATGTTCCTAAGATTATAGATAAAAAATATAAATAATTGGGACAACCTACATGTTAGGTTGTCACATCATAAATATAAAAGAAAAAGTAAAAAGAAATTGCAACATATGTGATATTGAATATTCATTCAACATATATCGTGACATATCTATATTTTTTGTTTTTTGATTTTTTTTTTGTAAATGATAATTTATTTATTTTTTCAATTCAAATTATATGGAAAGTATGTAATATAAACATGACTATATGAGTCAAATGGGTCATGTCGTGCTATCACGGACTGATTTTCTGTGGCCTGGTATGGTCATCGTGTTGTTTGACACTTCGTGGCATGGGATCTCTTGTCGTGCCATCCCAGGCGCCAGCACGGATTATTTATGAGTCAGCCTAGCATGGCTGTAAATTAGACACTTCCGTGCTGGGTAATGCCGAGTCAATTCTGGATCAATTCTAAGTCATTCTGAGTCATGTTGGTTATGGCTTATGGTGACCAAAAGGCCCAATTAAATGTTTTTCAAAGGTGTATCATATTATGCAGACATATATTTATCCTACTTATTGTATAATTTCTAGATTCGGTAGTATAAATGATATGATAAAATATTATAATTTAGAAAATAATTAATAATTACCAAATTTAGAAATATAACTGAGTGATCATATTCTCAAAATCATAGTAATAAATGAAGTGAGTCAATAAAACTAAAGTTTATTCAATTTAAAAAATCTTGTCGCTCAATTGAGTTTGTCTATGATCTAATATATCATATTTTTTGGTGTATTAATCAGTATGATTTTTAAGGTGATTAGTATTATATGCACTCTTATACGTATATATTTTTTTATAATATATATACTATGTCAAATTTTTTTATATCACTTGAATTTTATCAATGATTATATTTAAATGAGTTTATATTAGTTTTGATTATGGATATTTTGGTCGTGTTATTATTATCTATATCTAGGTTAAAATTTTTATAATTAAAATTAATATTTGTCTTTTTTTTATTTTATTTAATAATTTCATAATTTAAAATTATTTAATTTCAAAATTTTATAAATTATTAATTATGACATATATTAATAAATAAAAATTAAGTATGTATTGTGATAGTCTACTTTTTAATTGAGCAGAAGTCAGTCTTTTTTTTTTTTTTTAAATAAATTGTGAGACTAGAGCAGGCAACACAATAGAGCAGAAAAGGAGCAAGAAGAAATGAAAATCAAGAAAATATAAAATGAAAGAGAGAGGGAGAAAAAAAAAAGATAAAGGAAAAGAGAGGAAATGAATTCAATTAATATCAAAAAATTCAAATGAATATTTAATTTTTTTTTTAGAATAATTTTTTGTTTTAAATTTTTTTATAGTTAAATTGAGCAGAAATCCGACCGTGACTTGTGAGGCGAGGCGAGGCGTGGCGGGGGGTTGTTGTTTTTATAGATAACTGCCCTTGATTTAAAATACTTGTCATCTCACTAAGGCATGCATGATCTCTATTGTATACATATAACACAAAGGGCTTACTGGATGATGGCGTGTCAACACTACTTCAAAACAAAGCAACTCCCACGGACCCAATTGGGCCTATAAGCCGACTACCTCCACCCTAGGTGTAGTTTCTTGTACTAGCAGTAATTGGTAGCTAGTCATGATCTAACTCGTAACCTTGTGGAGATGCACATTCAATATCCTTGCCGTTCATGCTACCAAGGCCATTGGTCTTGATTTGTAAACATATGATTGATATGATATGTGAACTCAAACGAGCTAATAAATGTCTGTCTATCCTGAGCTTAAGATTTCCATTGTTATTGGGTTTCTCATGAAGAAGAGGACTTTGCAGGAGCAATACAAAATGGTAACCATTGGCCAATATCGTCTTCCCGAGGCTAAAGCTGGAACGGCAATGTACTTTGATTTTTCGGGGCCAATTCAGACGAGAAAAGTTTTGTTTGAACTTCGCGGAGATGTATCAGCCTTTGTTGTTGATCTATGCAATCTTGATGATCATGGTTCAGGGTCATCTTCATTGTCCCCAGGTTTATCTTTGGCCAACAGGATTAAGTTGTATTACTATGCTGATCCTTATGAGCTAGGGAAGTGGGCTAGCCTTTCTGCAATTTGAGCATGCTTTTACACTTAAAAATGTGTGTGTGTGTGTGTGTGTGTGTGTGTGTGTTTGTTTGTTTGTTTGTTTGTGTTCGCACGCACATGTGAGTGTTGTATATGAGTTGATTGGTGTATTCGTTGATTCTTTCATAGTGCCATTGTCTGGAAATAAATTATTTGAGAAATGTTTTTTTATTATGAACATGTATTTATTAAATGGCCATTGTTTATTCACAATGAGAAATATAATATTGATTTGTTTATTTGGTGTGTCGTGTCTAATGAGCAAGTTTTTTTTTATTTTTTAAATTTTTTGTTTTTTTTTTATTTTTTATTTTTTTATTTTTGTGAATTGAGTTGTCACTTGAGAACTCGAATTCATGATCTAATTGGTTTTGGATGTTTTTTTTTTGACTAACAAAAAATATGTTTTAATACTATCTTTTATGAAAGTGTTTGTTGATGTTTGTTTATTAGTGACGTGAAAATAGGTGGGGCATCTTAAAACATTTATTTATTGAAATCATATTTAATTATATGATATTTTATTTGCTTGTGGAAGATTTAATTGGAAGCAATAAGTCTTGTTATTTAATTATAATTTTACTATAAAAATTAAAACATACTTTTCTATGTTAGTTCTTAGAATCATATATCTATCATTGGTACAATTTAAATCCTTGGGAAATATTTGAATTTGTCATGATTCTTCATTTGAAACTTTTATCTAAATTTTATAAAATTATTTTTATATATTTGGAATATCGTTATTAAAATTAAGAATGAAAATAAGGATCATACCTAGTATACAAAATCTTTGCTTTTGTGTAATATATGAAATAAGTTAATATATTGATAGCCATATCTCTATAAGTAAAATATTATATTTGATGAGTCTCGAAATTGAGATCTATTATTTTTAAAAGAAGGTTGTCATCGTATTAAGATATGATCTCCAACATATCCATGTAACAATAGAACATCAATTTAACTTTAAGAATTCTTATGAAATTTGATGTATTAGTATTTGTGTAATCATGCATTATTAAAATCAAGAATATTATCTAAAATATACTAAGTCGTACCTAATGAACTACTTAAGCTACTATAAATCTATCTAATGAACTACTTGTTCTCATTTTCAATATTACCATAAGCAATATCCTACGCGACAAAATATTGCACCAACCACCTATGAGTAGCTGCTAAAGAAAATGGAACCCAAATTGAGATCATGTTGGCCATAGGACGGGGTGCATGACTATTTTCTACTAAGTAGTTATTAAGTTGATCTATGTTTTTCAAAACTTATCTTCATGGATAATAAGCTTTCAATCATCGCAAATTTTCTTAGGGAAAGATGAAAAAATTACAAAAAAAAATGATTAAATATAAATATGTTATCATAATGAGTGAGAAGGAAAAAAATCAATATAAAAAATAGAAAATCATGAAAAAGAAAGAACTTCAATAAGAGAGAGAGAGAGAGAGAGAGAGAGAGAGAGGTGAAAAAAGGTATTAAGCACTATAATACCTAAGCTTGTTTCATAAGGTAATTATAAGATCAAAGTCAATATGGTATTTAATTAGATTGACTATTTAAGATGACAATAAAGATATAATTTTTTAGTTGAGAAGGAAGAAAAAATTCTAATGAAACAGAGCGAATATGTTAGCATGATGATAGAAAGAAAAAAAATCAAGGGTAAATTATGTTTTGGGGTGTTCCCGCCAAAAATAATTTAAGAATTTGAAACATATCTTTTTAAGTTTGAAAAAAAGTCACCAAAATTTTAAAATATTTAAATTTAGTGCACTCTGTTACGTTTATCCTAAACTATCATTACCCTCTCTCATTGGTCCTCCCCCTCTCTCATTGGCCATCCTCCTCTCTCATTGGCCCTCCTCCTCTCCCATTGGCCATTGCCCTCTTCCATTTGCCATCGCCCTCTCCCATTGGCCCTCACCCTCTCTCATCGAGCTTGATGGAGCTCAACCACAAGCTCCATCGATCTTGTTGTTTTACAACAACAAATCCTTGTTTAACGAGGATTTCAGAGGGCAAAATATTAGAGAGAATAAGAAGAGCCTGAGAAGAAGAAGAGTTTTCAGAGAGCTCCAGCAGTAGAGAGAAAACCAAAAAAATATCCAAATAAAAATGTCATGTATATTTAGAAAAGTAAAAAAATAGTTTATATACAAGTCTTGATAATTGATAAAAGATAAACAGTGAAATCCATCTTTATAGCAAATATCACGTGTTTATTTATTGAATATATGTACGAGCATAGTAGTAAATTCACAAGTAAGCCCAAACTAACTGAATCGAGTAGCCCAATAAACAATCTTTCCCATTTTATGTAGTTGGTGAGAGTCCAAGCTTTTCCCGAAAATAGACAAGCTTCTCTCTAGGTAAAGGCTTGGTGAAAATTTCAGCCACTTGTTCTTCTGTTCTGCAAAACAGCATTTTGATTTCATTAATCTTAATGACATCTTTAATAAATTGATATTTTAGGACTATGTGTTTTGTTCGACTATACATAACCACATCACTTGCAATGAATATACTACTATATGATGGGCTAGGCACGGCACGGTTATTGTACCGTGCCGTGCCTGACCCGACATGGTTTATAAAAGCTGAGCCCGGCACGGCAGGCCGTGCCGGCCCGCTCGGGCTTGGCCTGGCCGTACGGACCAGCAAAATTTTTTTTTTTAAATTTTTTTTAATTTTTATTTTATTTATAAATTATTAAATTATATATAAAATTTTAGATAATGTATAATATTGTATATTTATAATATGAAAAATATTAAAATTTATTAAAATAACAAAGTTTAAAATTTTTTTTATAATGTAATATAAAATTAGTTTAAAATTTATTAGAATTATATAATATAGTTATAAATTTTTAAATGGTAAATTAAAACAAAAAAATAAATAAATTAATACATTTTGTTTAAAAAAATAAAAAATAAAAAAAACAAAAGCAACACAAATAAAAAATGACCAAACAGTCATTTGATACCGAAGGTCCGAACCAAACAAATTACAGTTTCAACATAACGTATAAATAAATGGTACAATCAATAAAAAATAAAACATCGAAATCAAAAAATAGTAGATTATCATCAATCATCAATCGGCATATCATGAGCATCATCAACCGCAATATCAAAATCAGTATCATATGGATCATCATCATCAGCAATCAACTCCTTCACTATCGCAGTGGATGCGGCTGCAGTCCCGGCTCCAGCATGATCATGGATGCTAAACCTCGAATCCTCCCAATCCTTCAAACAAGCCAAGACCTCAACAATATCTGGACGTAATCTCGATCTCCTATCCGAAATCACGTTCACTGCAACAGAAAAAACATACTCCGATGCTACGCTCGACACTAGAGGAGTCAGTAGATCCTGTGCTATCTAGGATGGCACGGGAAAGGTGGACTCATATGATTTCCACCACTGTAATATATCAAGATTCTTAGTATCAGAATGTGATAGGATTGAGCAGTAATCAGTATCTAAGTACCGAGAAAGCTCGCTCCTATGTGATGTTTCACCCCTATGTTTCCCCCTCGCTAGCTGAATGGAAAAATTGTTATCTCCGAACAAGATATTAATGTTCGTAATCACAGTCTCACTACTACCACCACCATACCTAGTATCGTAGTATGTGAACAAGTCGGTCAACTTCTCGTGAATGAACCCTTCAGGTGGCTCTTCTAGGTTCATGCACGAGGAAATGTAGGTCAGGGTGTTTTCTACCCTTTCCACCTTAACCCTAGGGTCCATGCATGCAGCGAGGCAATAAAGAGATGGAACGGTGGACCAGTACTTCATGTACTTGGTTTCCATCTTTGCAACCATATGGCTAAGTGTCAGGTCAGCTCGATACTTCCTAAATATGCTACTAATGTTGCATATGCACTGGAGTGCAATGCAAGTGGTGGGCGTATAAACCGACGAACACATGTTCGTCGTGTCATAACAATTCTTCAGGAATTTCATAAATGAAATTCCTGAAGCCTAGTCAGTGTCGTCAATAATAAGTTCGTCACTCTTACTGTTGACATAGTCGGATATCACGTGTTCGTATCCAATACATGATTTTAACATCAGGTACGTGTAATTCCAATGATGTCTCACATCCGATTGGAATTTCTTCTTCTTAATATTCGTAAACAAATAGAGACTACCAAACTCTTGTTGTCTACGAGGAGTGCGAATATATTTTAGTACATTACGTATATTATCCAACGCGAGGGAACACACCTTCATACCCGCTTGAACAATCAGATTAATCACGTGACACATGCATCTGACATGAAAAATCTCTCATAATGGTGCGTCTCCAATATTCCTAATAAATATGTTAATCGCTACTCTATTATTAGATGCGTTATCGAATGTGACACTAAAAATTTTATTTTGAATTTTATATTCCCTAAAGATTTTCATCATACACTCAAAAATGACCGGGTCATCATGAGGATGAAGAATCTCAGAGAATCCTAAAAATTTTGCTGTATATGTAATTTGTTTTTACTTAATAATCTGTTTTAATATTTTCATGTAAGTGCAGGAAAGAAAATATTAAAAGCTTGGGAATGCAGCAGTAGCACAATAACGGAGGTCCCGCTGACCGATCAACGGGCCGAAATTTTTGGAGCATAGCTTGACCCGTTCCATGATCTGACCTGCTTCGGTTAAATGAACCGGATGTTTATTTTTCATATAAAACGATTTGTATTTATTTTTAGGGTGGCTGTTTTTAACCCGTTTTGAACTGTTCATCATCCCTCTCCTCTCTCTGCGTGATTTCGCGACTGCTGCGTGCTGCATACTATAAGACATTCTATTTCTTGGTTTTAATCTATAACGCATAAGCATTTTCTGGTGGAGGTAGCTAGTCGTACTGAGCGACTAGCGAACCACGTTATTTCCTGTGTTGATTTCTCGTTTTCGATTCTGTCGTGGATGCTGTTGGATTGGGATATATATATATATTGCTTGTTTTCTGTGTTTCTGTTGTTTTCTGTTCTTAATCTCACTACCCGTAGAAGCGCAATTACCCAAAAATTTTTGTATTCATAGTCTAGTTAGAATCTACATGGTGGCTGGTGAGACATGCATAAGATAATTCATCATGATTTGTCAATATATCGGACGTCACGGACACCACTCCACTATATGCCATAAATTCATTAATTATTTTTTGTTTTTCTAACTTATATATCTTTAGTATGTCATTCCTAGATGTGGACCTAGGAATCCTACGATAAGCAGGCTGAAATATGTCTACATGATCCGCACTACCCTTCGATGTTCTGAAAATCTGATCAGAAGACCCATCAATGTGATAAGTCTGGCCATGCCGTCCATACTCAACTTCGCTGGAGTATATGAAGGGAGTAAACTTTGAT
This sequence comes from Sapria himalayana, assembly GCA_029783825.1. Lineage (NCBI taxonomy): Eukaryota > Viridiplantae > Streptophyta > Magnoliopsida > Malpighiales > Rafflesiaceae > Sapria > Sapria himalayana. Next base: position 652,454 of record JAREIK010007045.1, read on the forward strand.
ACTGAACTCGATCCAGTCTCAAAAAATGCAGTGTCAAGTTGGGTTTGCCTAGGATCTAATGGACCATATTTTTTGGTGCATAATTCGGTATGCCTCTTAAGGTGCCCAGTCCCAAACGAACTCTTACATGTTAAAAGTCTCATACAATATTTGCACTGTGTCATTTCTTATTCCTCACCCATAATATTTTTTTGTTTTATTATATTAAAATGAGTCCAAACTACAGAAGTCCTCCTAGTTTTTTGTTTTTTAGAAGTTTGCGTTGAGACGACTGGAGCAACCAAAGTTTCAGCAGCCTCAGACCTCTGTGTAATATTTTCATTTTCTAATTTTAAATATGTTTCATTAGTATTTATCATTTTTTAGGATTTTTGTTATTCTTAATAGTTATTTAGAGACTAGAAGACTGATTTTAATATTTTCTATTTTTGGTCTATAGAGAGAAACTAGAGAGAGAGAGTAAAAAAACTTAATATAAATTACCTGGTAAAAGCAGTGAGGTCGATCACGTGCACGGTACACCACAGTTAAGCTCAAAGTTCAAAACTCAAGTTGAGATTCCCAAAAATCCAAGCCGAATGCCGAAATCCCAAGTCCCGAGAGAGGTGAGCAAGATTTTTGAGAGAGAAAATGAACGATTTGAAAGAAAATATGTTTATAAAAAACATAAATGTTAAAGAGAGGGGGGGGGGGGGTGAAATTTATAGATTAAAGAAATTTTTTTTTAAAAGTAATTTTTTTAATTTTTTTGAATTTTTTAGCGGGCAAAATCATGATGGCCGTTGGATTCTGCCCCCTAGCCGTTGGAGGTGAGATCCAACGGCTGAAATTTAAATTTTTTATTAATTTTTTTTCTCCCGTTGGTAATGGGGGGGGGGGGGGGTGGGATTGGGCCGGTTCGGGCCTCGTGGGACCGCAGGTCGAGTCCAATCAGACCCGACACACGGTCTTTTTTGCGGGGAGGGGGGGGGGGGGCTAAACAAGGGGGTCGGGCTCGGGGGACACCCAACACTGGAAGAACCCGTGCCGGTGTGTCGTGCCACGGGCACCGATCCGTGCCGGGTCAGGCATGGCAAGGCTCGTGCCTTACCCGGGCACGACACGGGCTCGAGCATGGGATTTTCCCGTGCCGTGCCTCGTGCCAGCCCGGCCCATGCATGGCCGAACTGTGTCATGCCTCGTGTCGGATCCGGGCTGGCCCGACCCGATTGACACCTCTATCACAAAGTATATTAGTTGAATAATTTAATAGTTTATTCAAATCAATCAATTTCTTTCTCATCCTTAAGGCTTGAGATATAGCTACTAATGTTGAAACATATTCAACTTCAATGTTAGACAATGCAACTGTTGATTGTTTCTTGGACTGCCAAGAAACAGCCACAATTCCTAAATTGAATACATATCCAGATGTATTTTTGTAATCCTCTAGACATCCTCCCTAATTACTGTCACAATAACTAGATATTTCAGTGTGATTGGTCCTAGTGTATTTCATACCTAAGTTTATAGTTCCTTTGAGATATCTCAAAGCTCTTTTGGCAGCACTAAGGTGTATGTGATTAGGTGCATGCATGAAACGAGACAATAAATGGACGGAATATACTATATCTGGTCTTGTTGAAGATGCATACAGTAAGCTTCCAATTAAGTTTCTGTCAGCTTTTCCATTTACCAGTCTGTCTTGGGCAGAAAGTAATTTCTAGTTTACTTCGAGAGGGGTGGAGACAGGTTTACATTCTTTCATTCCAAAATTTATTAATACATATTTTATATATGTAGTTTGAGAGATAAACACACCACTTGTGTCTTGAAATATTTCTAATCCTAAGAAATATTTCAAGTTACCTAGGTCTGACATTTCATACTTGGTCTCCATTTCTCTTCTAAAATCATTTATTAATTATGTTTTATTACTAGTAAAAATTATGACATCCTCATATATAGATACAATTAGGATTCTAGAATTCTTAACTTTCTTAATGTAGAGTGTATGCTCACTCTTATTTCATTTGAATCCTTGATTCAATAAGTGTTTATTTTTTGATACCAAACACGAGGAGCTTGTTTCAACCCATATAGAGCCTTGTTTAATTTATAAATACAGTGCTTACTCCCTTGTTTTACAAACCCAGGGGTTGTTCTACATAAATTTCCTCATTGAGTTCTCCATTTAAGAAGGCAAACTTTATATCTAGTTGGAATAGATTCCAACGTTTTTGTCCAGCTAAGGCTATTAAAAACCTTATTATTTCTAACATTGTTACTGGAGCAAAGGTGTCTATATAATCTGTTCCAGGCTTTTGAGAGTAGCCCTTGGCCACTAATCGAGCCTTATATATAGGCTAATTGGAATTAGATCGAGTTTTAATCCTAAAAATCCATTTGACCACTATATTGTGTTTATTTGGGGGTGGGTCTACTAGAGTCCAGGTTTGATTCTTTTCAATGATAGATATTTTTGTCTTCATTGCATTTATTCAAGCTTGATGTTTTACAACCTCTTCATAGTTAAATGACTCAACTAATGTATAATTACATCTCTAGTATATGTCAGATAGGATTTTATATTTGACAGGTGTATTTATTTTATTTAATTCCTCTAATACAGACTTAGATTCAGATTTAGATTCGAAATCAGATTTAGATTCAGATTTAGATTTAGAAAAAGATTCAAAAACATATTCAGAAGCAGATTCAGAAACATATTCAAAAGTAGATTCAGAAACATATTCAAAAGTAGATTCAGAAACATATTCAGAAGGTGAGTAGAATTCGTACCTTGGAGTACATTTCTGTTTATTGTTAGCTGTAACATTAATGCGATAGCATTCTTTATTTGTAACTTCATTTTCGATGAAGTTCTTATTCCACTTGCTATTTTTATCAATGATTATATCTTTACTCACCAGAAATGAGTTAGTTTCTGGTGAATACAGTCTGTAACCCTTGGATTCCAGACTGTAACCTACTAATATGCATTTTAGACAGAGTCTAATTTGGTTCTACATGCATTCGGTATATGTGATTAGAAAATACTCTCAAATACTCTTAGGTGTTTAACACTATGTTTTCTTCCACTCCAAGCTTGCATTGGAGTGAGATTATCTAGTGCTTTAGTAGGGCATCTATTGAGCAGATAAACTATAGTGTTCACTGTTTTTGCCCAATAATCTTTAGGTAGACCTTTTTCATTCAGAATACTCCGAGCTATTTTCATTACTTTTATATTCTTCCTCTCCACAACACCATTCTATTGAGGTGAGTAAGAAGTGATGAGATATCTATTTATTCCTTTTAATTTATAAAAATTAGTGCATTTCTGTGAGAGGAACTCACCCCCTCTGTCTATTCTAAGTATCTTCACACTTAGTCTAGATTGTCTTTCTGTAAGGAATATAAATTTTTTGAAGTAGTCTGGTACTTCAGACTTGTGCTTCAAGAAGTAAACTCACATATATCTTGTACAGGCATCGACAAATAGTATGAAGTAGCTACTATTGCCTAAAGACTGGACAGACATGGGTCCACCAATGTCAGTATGTATTAATTCCAGTGGTTTAGAGGCTCTCAGGTAGAGTGTTTAGAAAAACTCTATCTAGTTTATTTTTTTCAGTGGGCATTCTTCACAGACTATGGTGGGAATGGCAAGGTTTGAGGGCACTCTTTTAACTAATTATTTTTGAAAATGTTTTTCAGGCTGAAATAATTTAGGTGCCCAAGCCATTTATGCCATAGTGAGGCAGTAGACTCGACATTCATAATCAATGTCTGGTTTGCCTTTTGATTAAATGTCAGTGGAAAACTTTTTCCACTTGACATTTTTTTTAGTCCATGACGGTTGATCACTTCCTTGGTCAAATATATCACATGTATTATTTTTAAACACCAGTCTATATCCTTTTTCCTTTAATTGTTCCACACTTAATAGGTTATGATCCAGTGCATGAACCAAGAGTACATCATTTATATGTTTTACTCCGGTGGGAGTAGGTACTGCCACTTTGCCTTTGGCTTTTACCTCAACTAAGTCATCATTACCTAGTTTCACCTGTGAATTTACTACTGGAAGTAAGTCCAAAAATATTGTTTTGTTACCATACATGTGGTTTGAACATCCACTATCTAGAAACCATGTATTTATTGATGGTTGATCATTTGTTTCATTTGTATAAAACAAATATTTTGCAGAGGCTACTTGCTCTGCACAACCAGCATATTATTTGAGATTTATTTTACAATTTTTCGAAGTATGCCCAAACTTTTTATAGTTTAGGCACTGATTTTATTTTTAAAACCAACACTTTGTAGCAGTGTTGTATATGCAAGAGATGTGTGAGTTTTTATGTGAGGCAAGAGAAAAATTGAATTTCTTTTTGTCTCTATTTTATTTTTAGGAACATACCTAGTGTTTTGTCTTCTATTTCTTGTCTCTCCAGCTAATATTGATAGGGTATCTTTCCCAATTTGAATGGCACCACATGAGCCTCATCAAAAAAAATGAAAATTTTCCATTTTTTTAATTTTTTTCTTTTTTTTTTTGAATTTTAGAACAATAGAAATTGGATAACATTCTTTGTTCACCGTGCTCTACACCTAATAAAAAAAACAAAAAAAACAAAGTTATTAAAAAATATAATATAGGCTTAAAATAACAATTACATATTACAATTTCAAAGTTAAACTAACCATACAAAAACTCAATTTACCAAACATAAGCAAACTAACAAATCACCTTCTTTACTATATGTGGAGATGTACATATCAGTATATAACTTTAAAAAATTAAATTTAGATGATGATTTTGATTAGTAAATATATCGATGAAATTTTTCTTTATTTTTTTTTTGTTTTTTTTTTCAAGTAAAACTAATTTTTCATTAGATATATCTCATATTTAATCATATCACATGTCAATGTGCTTCGACCTACAATTAAAGGCCAAATTTTTAGAGAGTTTTATATCACTATGACCATCTCACCATATAGTATATGTATCATGTCGTACATCAAATCTACAAGAAATTTTTCTATCCATAAAGTTTTTGTGCAACCTTTAGTATGTGCAATAAATTCAACCTCAGTATTTGATAGTAAAATATACTTCTATAACTTAAATTTTCAATATAATGCTCTCCAAAAAATATTATTATATAAATCACCAGCCATATCAAAATCAGTATATCTGAAAAGTATGAGTTTTAACCAACCTAGGTAGAAAGATAGTTGAAAAGTTTTATAGATACATCAAGAAAGATTTTACTATAGCCCAAATATAACAGCAAAAGTTCATGAGAAAATGACTAACATCATCAATAATGTGTGTTATATCTAGTCTACTGCATAAAATACTTAAGACAACTGATAATTGAGGCATAAGGAATATGACTCATGTTTCTTCTTTCCCTATCAATCTAGTCTACTGGATATATTAAGAATGATGTAATATTCTTGGGATAACTAAATATGCCTAGAAGGCCTATCATAGATGATGCTTATCCTAGAATTTGAATGACTCAGCCTAAGTCATTCATAGAAAATACTTTTCATAACTCTCCTTTAAAATTGTCAAATTGTGCTCTATTATGGCCAATGATTAGTATGTTATTAATATACAATAAAAGTATAAGCTAGCCATCACCAAATTGATGACTTACAAATACATAGTGGTCACAAAAGATATGTTAAAAGTCATAAGACTCCATGAAAGAATCAAATTTTTCGTACTATTTCCAAAGAGCTTGCTTAAGTCCTTATAAGTTTTTTTTTTAATTTGCATATATGATCTTATTTTTCTTTTATTATGAAATTTTCAAGTTAATCAATTTTGAGAGTTTCATGAAGGTCAACACATTGAAACATTATCTTCATATAAATTTTATCAATTTCTAAATCCTAGATGGAAACCTAATATAGAATTACTTGAATAGAAGATATTTTAACTATGATAGAAAATATCTCATTTAAATCAATTTCTTTCTTTTGACAAAACCTTTTGACTACTAACCTAGTCTTTTATCTTGATTGGTGATCATCATATCTAAGTTTTAGTTTGAAGTACCATCTATTTTTTAGAGGCCATTTTCTTTTAGGTAAGGGTACCATCTGATAAATCTAATTTATGTGAAAATTCTATAAGACACATGCATCCATAAGTAATATATAATCATAGAATCTAGAGGATAACTAGTGGGGCCTAGATGATCTTCTCATCTATGATTGAGATGTATCATGATGAATAATTGGGTGTTACATAGTTCTAGCTACAATATGGTCCATCATCTCCTCAAAAGATATAGCATAAGGCTCAGAATCATTAGGTAGTTACTTAATTCCTCTCTTGCTTTCTAATTGATCTTAAGAAGGAACTGGCAACATATTTATGCCAATAAAAATTTCTATAAGATCACTTTATTCTATGCTTTGATGACTATCATCTAATAATTGGTCATCCATAAAAAACACATATATGCTTTGAAACAAGCTTCTTGGACATCTAGTTTCATATCTTTACACAAACTCCTAGCATTCATAACCAAAGAAAATGTATGGATTTACAATATCATCAAGTCTTAAATCATTTATTTTTTTGGATATGAATGAAACCTTTGTAGTTGAATACTCTCAATTGATCAAATGAAATATTTTTTCAATCTAGATTTTATTAGGAATGTCTCTATTTAAAGGTAGTGATAGTGCATATGTTGATTATATCAATAGATAGATATATAATTTCTCTCCATAATTCCTTCGTATGATACACATGAAAAAGAATGTACTAAACATGCTCATCAATAGTCCAATTCATCTTCTAAGTCATGCTATTTAATTGAGGCATATTGGCTTACATTTTCCATGTCTAATGTTATATAATACATAGTATATCTCATATTGACCATTACATTACCCCTTGTTACTAGAATGTACGAGGAGTAGTTTCCTATTAATATCATGCTCAACTCTAGTATGAAAATCCTTGAAAATAAGAAAGACATGATCTTTCATTTTTAGTATAAATGCTCACACCTTGCTAGAGGATTTTCATTGAATGTGATAAAGTAATGAACCCCACCAAGTAATCTAGTCTACATAGAGTAAAGGTCAATATAAATATGATCAAGGATATTCAAACTTCTCTATGTGGAAGAAAGTAAAAAAGTATTCTATGACTTTTTTCATCCACGTGGTCTATACACTCATTTAAAAGAGAATTATCAATGGTCAAATAGTAGAATATACATTCTAGCTAGAATCTTAAGGCCCTTTTCACTTAGATATCTAAGATGCAAAAGACTAATGTTGCTCTTTTGATAAACAATATTTAGGCCCTCCAGCTTGTGTGACATATAAAATACTTTCTTTCTTACCTCGTAATGTATCGCATGACATCCAACATGCATATGGACATTAGGTTTACAATTGATATCTTGTCTAAATCTACAAACAAATGTCTTCCATATCCGAGATTTATGGTGTCCCATCCTTGATATGTCATTAGGTATAATCACAAGGTGTATATGTAATAAAAAAATTAATATGTGATGTGATTTGAAATGATCCTTCTGCGTCAATAATCAAATCACTCTTCTAAGATACTATATTTGTGAAATTATCATATGTAACTAGTTTCAAGTAGCCTTCTAAAGTGAAATTAACTTCTTTCTTGGGTCTATGAGTCTATCTACTCTTGTGTGCTATTGGTATATTATTTTCCTAGAATTATAGTCCTTTTTTTATATTTGATCCTTTTATAATGGTAGCACTTGATTGCTCTCTATTTTGTTACTTCACTTAGAAAAAATATATTCTTCCATCACTTTATGTATGCCTAGTATTACTCTAACTATATCTCTCATAATTAAGGATACCATAAGAATCTTCTCTCTTTTGTGTTCTCATTACTTTGTTCGACAATATGTTTTTTATGATAACATGCATATATACAACACCTCGTAGTGGTAATATGTTCAGAAAAAAAACATAAAGTTATCCTAACTATTTGAATATAAGTTCAATATTAGTAAAACAAGTAACTCATCATCCAAAAGCATCTTAATAGATATATGTTAGTTCACTAGCCATTGAAAAATATTTTTTTTTATTGTTTTTTTTTTATTTTTTAGCCTTTGGAAAAGATTAAAGTGTGTTGATATTAAGTTTTATTTTTGACTTCAAGTTAACAAGACATCTAATGATCAATTTTTTTTTTTCTAACTGTATTTTTTCAATCATAGACTCAAGTTTCTATCATAACTTAACTTCACTCATTTGATCACAACATATTGCTAAGTATTACTACTTATTCATTGTCGAATAGTTGAGGTAGCTCTAAATTACATATCTTTTCTATCTTTTTCCCTCAATTTTTTAGGTTTTATCTTTATTTTCACATGGTCATAGAGTTATTTGACTACTCTATGAAAACTCTAAAAATGTTAAAAATATATATTTTGTATTCAATAGAAACTTTTTAATTGAAAACCAAATTGATATTTAATTTGTTTGTTTTGAAAAGTACCTAACTTTTAATTAAATATAATTTAGTCTAAAAAATGTATTTAGATTAAAACTAAATAATTAAATTTTATATTTTAATGCACAATTTACAATAATGAATTTAATCAACCACAAACATAATTTAAAATTAACATAAGATCAAAAATTTACAGTATGCCCAAAGTCTAATATATAATGTCAATATGAGCAATGTGCACTAAAGACTTTTTCATACATTCTAAATTTCATAAAACATATAATATCCATAAATTAAACCCTACAATTCAATTCAGAATAATAAAATAAACCTATAATTTTTAGGGAGAATGTTTTAGAAATCATTTTGTGTTATTCTTTGTATTTATTGTTTAGTTCATTGGCTTCACAAAATTTTTAAATGGAGAACAATATTTGTCTAGAAACTCTCTCTCTCTCTCTCTCTCTCTCTCTCTCTCTCTCTCTTTCTCTATTTGAAAAACAATAGCCCACGAGGCCACTATCTGTTATTAGTTTTAAACCCATTTTTGATCGGGGCACTCCCCCATACAAGGGACACCATGCATGCCCGCCTCTTCAAATAAATGAGATTTTCTCATTTCTTTAAGAAAATAAAATATGCAATCTTCAAAAACAATTATATATTCTTTATTTAAAATTAAAATAACCAAACATAAATAATAACCATATAAACCCTAGTATGTCAAACTTGGACAAATTCAACACTATATAAGTGTGAATTAGGAAAAACATATGTATGATTTTAAAATGAAGAGCTATTTCCTTAGTCAATGTAACTTTATGGATAACTATTTGAGAAGGTCATGCCTTTGAAGGCATTAATGGAAGTATGTCATTCCTATTAACAATTTGTTCTACAAATTTTAAATATTTTTGTTGACTATTTTAATTCTCTCTCAACCTGTGAGTCAATAATTAATTAATTTTTTTGTTGATGATGAATTAAATTAAATCTATTAATAATTTAATGTTTTTTGTCAACTAGGGGGTTTTCCTTCCTCTACACCACCCAATTCCTACCCAAATTTTGAGGATTTGATAATCTAGATGCATGACATAATTTGTATTTTTCTTATAAAAAGAGTTCATAATTCATGAATGCTATATAGTTATTGAATTTCTTTTAGATTCTCCAGATAAATATTATTTGATATTTATTTTGAGATCAAGTTTTCTTATCACTAAAATAATCATATATTCCAAATTATTTTTATACATTGTAAGGTAAATCTAGGTAATGAATGTGGATTTTGCAGTTAACTAACAAAATTTACTTACCCTACTTAGGAATCTTTATCATAAATACAATGATATCAATTTTGTAACAAAATTGATCGTATGAAGTTTGCTTATTGAATTCTAACTCAAGATTTTCAGAAACTCGTTCCTCTTTGTTATCCCTAGCCAAAAAAATTGAGGTTGTGTCACTTAATTAATTATTTTTATTATTAAAATGAATTAGATTCATGATCAATGATAATTAGGTTCATTAATTTTGTTTGTAGGAAACCTATTTTTGCATGATTAAGCATCATAATTCTTGGATCTCTCTTCTAATTGTTCTAGATGAATATTATTTGACATTTCATAAGAAAATCATGGACCATGACCGCTAGAAGCATTAAAATTTGAAAATATCATTTGTTATGCATGATAACATAAATGTTGACTAGGACCCATAGAGTGTAGATTTAACATGTGAAAATTACTTACCTATTTTAACATTATTCCTCCTAGATGCAAAAAATGGAATTTTTCATCCTAATTGATTATGGAAACCATGTCTACTAAATTACTCCTACATTAAATCTTGTCACTTAAAAATGTAAAGAGAGAATAATAATTAAGAAATAATTGAGGTAGCTGATTAGTTAGATCTGCATCAAAAACATAAATTTAATGGATATGAAATAAAAAGTGCGATAAAATCGCCTTCAACAACTTCAGCCTATTAACAATTTTGTGTATTAAGTTATTTGTAAGAATTTAAAATTTTTATGTTGTTTCTATCTTTTGTGTTCTCTCTTAGGCTATAAATTAATTATTACATTTATTTGTTGTTAAAGAATTAAATTAATTCTAACTATAATTTAAGGTTTTTGTTAATCAACATTTTTTAATTTCTTTGCAAGACCGCTTTTATACACATATTTTGTGGATTTGAAAATATAAATGGGTGCCATTATTTGTACTTTCTAAAAAGTTGTTCATAAAGTTTATATGATTATTGATTTTTTTAACTATGTTTGCTATAAATTATTTGATATTTTATTTTGAGTACATTCTTGCTTATCACAAAAATCATCTTATAGTAAAAGATATTTTTTATACTTGGTAGTAGGTAAACCTAGATATGGGGTGTGAATTTTGGAGTTAACCTACATAAATTACTTAATAAAGATTTTCATCAATTTATTTAAATTTTTTATCCCTATCCAAACAAATCGAGGATGTATCTCTAAATTTAGTATTTTTTTTTTGAAATAAATTAGTTAAATGATCAATGATAATTAGGTTCTTAGATTTTGTTTGCATGGTATTTAATTTTGCATGATAAAGTCTTAGAATTCTTGGATTTCTCTTGTAATCTTCATACATGAATAGTATTTCACATATTATAATAGATCATGGATCATTTCCGATAGATGAATTAAATTTTAAAAATATAATTTGTTTTGCATGGTAAGATAAATGTAGATGAGGACCTATGGTGTCTAGATTTAACTTGTAGAAATTACTTACCTATTCTAACATATTTCTCCAAAATGTAAATAATGGAATTTTGAATCATAATTTATGGAAATTATGTCTACTAAATTCCACCATATGTTTTTTCACCAATTCCTTTCTCATTGAAAAATCTAATATCTAGTAAAATTTTATTAATAGCGATGCCAGAAAAATTTATCCAACTAAAATAAGTAAAACAAAGGTGTTGTGAAATTACTTTTTTTTAGTACCTACACCCACAAATTATTTATAAGATTGGATGTACTTATATATGAATTTGTTTGGTGATAGAAGTTAAATAAAAAAATATTGGAAACTAGATGCCACGATCAAATTTTTGAAGTAGTTGTAAAAAATGAAGAATTCTAGACATTTTGTTTGTCAAAATATCTTCAAAAGCTATTGTCAAAATAAATTTGCTTGCATGCTCCATGGTTTAACAAAACTTTTCACAAACGCTTACCAAAAGGATAAGCTTTGAAAAACTAATTGATAAAAATTGGAGATTGAAATGCTTATGCCTTGGATTCGAATAGATAAGCCTTAAAAAAATTTACACCCTCAAAAAAGTTTTGTTATGGCTAAATTGTTGGGGTTTGGGCTCCTTTCCTATGTGGAGTAAAAGCCCAACATTGTGAGGGCCCACTTCTCTCTCTTATTTGAGTGGAAAGCGGGTTGATTAGTGAAACAAAAATAAAAAGAAAAAAAAGGTGGGGTGTGCTCATTTTTGTGATATAGCAGAAATAGAAAGAGTGGTGGAGAATAATAGCTTTGTGATTTTTGCACATCCACTAGGAATTATTTTTCAGATTATAACTGTAGATTCGTTCACCATTGGATTGAGCTGATTATGGACAGCAGATTCGGAAAACATGATACTTCATTCTATATGGTTGGATCGTCGATACAATATCTAAGTAGGGAGATAAGTTAGGAGAAGATAAGCTTTGTGATTTTCACACATCCACCAGGGATTGTTTTTCATATTCCAACTGTAGATTCGGTCATCATTGGATCGGGCTGATTTTTAGACAACATGTTTGGAAAACCTGATACTCCATTATGTACTATTGGATCTTCAATTCGTTATATGAACTGGGAGATAAGTTCTTCACAGTTTATGTTCTGCTTTTGGGTTCTTCCTTTTTTCTTCATATTTTGCATCGAAAGTATTGATGTTTAATTTTGGATTACTGGTTATAACACATTTTTTGGTGAACTTATTGGAAACTCTCTTGTACCTTTTGCTCTGTTTTCTTTTGGTTTGTTATTATGTTGGCCAATTTTTCCCTATAATAAATGAGTGATGAAATGAATATTTTCTAAGAACAAAACCTTCATATTGCTCAAACAACTAGTTCTTGATGAACACCAAGTTGTGATAACAATTTTAACAAAAATAAATAGGGCCTAGTGGTATCATATATTTTCTAGAAAAAAATTCAAGTTTTGAGATTTGTCATAAATAAACTATCAACATTAGCATCTCAAAATAGACGTGCTCAATTAAATCTAACTTATAATATTTTTGGCATGTTTTTTTTGTCTCAACATGAGTATATATACCAAAATACATGTAAAATTAGACTTTTAGATATCCAATACGCATAAAACTAACTTTTAATGAATTACCCAAATCTTAGAGGATCAAATAGAAAAAAAAAAGAAATAGGAAGGTAATGTCTTAGATTTATTAGATTCGTGATATAATTTTTACTTATAGAGTACCACAAATTAAGATGTATTTGGTGCTACTTGTAAAGGACTCAACTAAGGGATACTTGAGATAGTTTTGAGTTACCATCACAAATAAATAAACATAATATTAATTTGTTGGTATGCATGTGTATATATCTACAAGTATGGTGAATGTGACATATCAACAGAAAAGAAACATAATCATCATTTCAACTTTAAAATTATAGTATCACATCTTGTTCACAGTCGTGTCATTATTTTATACATGAACTTACATAATTTTTGTACAATTAAAAAAGAAAATGTTATGCCATTTAACTATATAGATATATATCATTTGAATTTTATATGTAGCATCATATATATTAAATTAATTTTTTATTGTTACCTAATTGTAATCAATATTTTGTCCCAATGAAGATGCAAAAGTAATTTATTTGAGTTAATCATGAAAAATCGGAAACTTGTGTTCAATTACATAATTGCAAATATCATAAATAGACTATTTTAAGAAAATATAATAAATTTAACATATCAGATTAAGCAACTATCCATTACACTTTTTTGAATCATTTAGAACAATCTAATAATGTTTTAGGTATGTTTCTTACATTCTTCCTATTATATTCATGAATATATGATTATAATAAATTAATCCTAACCCACAAGTAAAATTCACTCAGATTTTTTTGACTTCGTGAATCCCCACCAATTGTATCAGAGAAAGTATATTGTGATATTTGTATGTGGATATGTTAGTTTTAAAAGTTTTTTCGTGAAAACATGAATGACCAACCTAAACAGAAGAAATCTAGCTTATGTTGGCCAAGTTAGACAAGCTGGTAATGTTTATGGATTGTGTTAATTTTTTGTTTATTGTATGTATTTTGCAATTGATTTTATTGAGTTTATTGTACATGTGGTTTTAAATTTTATCTCATTATTGTTCTATAATGATGGTGTCTGAAATGGTGATTAACATGGTAAATGAATGTGGTTGAAGTGACTGAAAAGGTACTCATGAAAGCTATCGTGGCCAGTAGCAATGCAATTTGCAGTTTTAGTTGTCAACAACAGTGAATATTGAAATAGTCACAACTAAGTGTAATGTCAATTGTGGTTTTAGTTTCCAGTGATGGTAACTATAGAATTTGTCATGGAGGTTAGTAGTGCTAGTTGTAGTTTAAGTTATCAGTGAAGATAAATGTAGAAGCAATCATGACCAATAGCAGTGTTGATGGTGGTTTTAGTTGCTGGCGACGATGACTATGGAAGCTGTAATGGCCAATAATAGTATAAGTGGAAGTTTCAATTGATGGCAATGACTATGGAAATAGTCAAAACCAATAATGATGCCAATGATGGAATAAGTTACCAGTGATGGTCACTGTAGAGGCTATCATAGCCAACAACTATGGTAGAGATTACATTTGAAGCCATCAATGGCATACGTGTTGTTTGATGTGGCTGAAAGTGGAAGAATCTATGATGGTTGCAACCAACGAAAATATATGTGATGGATCTCACAATGGAAAAAATTGGCAATGATAGAACTCACACCAGTAGACACTATTGATGATATAATACATGGCCATAATTCCAAACACTTGTAGAAAAACAAAGGCAAATTACATTTTTGTTACCTTGGATAGTTTTCTAATCATTTATAGTTAAACAAGGTAGCTTTTTCTAGTATAAGAAACTTTCTATAGGTGAGGTGTCCTATAACATACATAGCCATGGTGTTTGACATTTGAATATGTGTGATACTTTGTCATCAATTATTTGTGGCTTAGAATTATGTGTGGCAAGAAATTTTGTGTGGCATGGAATTTTGTGGGGCATGACATTATTTGTGGCATCGAAATATGTGTCGCATGAAATTATGTATGGGTAGATATATGTTGTCATGACATGTATGTACTGGCATGACAACAATAATGATAATTTTGGGACAAGAAAATACACATTTTTGAAAATAAATTAAAAATTTTCGAATTTTAATATATCTAAGTAGGCGAGAGAGTTCATTTATTGATTTTCATAGTCTTCATCACAAGTTTGAAAGTTATGCAACTCAGTTAGAGTGTTTGTCTTGGTACCTTCCTCCTTTTTGATTAACTAGCTTGTAGATATACTTAGCACATATCATCATAAAGTAATTCTATGGATTGATTAAATAAATCACTTCTCCATCTAAAAGATTTATTTGAGAATCAATTGGTTTAGAATTAGGTGAAAGTTTATACATAATTATAAATAATAGAATCATCTTTATCTGAGTCACTATTATTATTTATATGACCAAAAATAAGTCTTCAATTTAATCTTGTTTGGCATAGCCACTACCTTGTAGCAAGATCAATAGGAATTGACATGTCTGAACAAATAATGAATAGTAGACATATTTTCATAGAGACAAACTATTCAATGTATATCATACTAATAACGAATTCATTTAAGAATTATTGGTGGAACCAATTCTTGTAATAAAATTCAAACTAATAAGCTCATTAGAAAATTTTTCAAGAAAATATATTTTAGCCGACTCGCAACCATTCTCAAGGAGAATAAACTCGACAAAACTAGCTATATTGATTAGAAAAAAAATCTAGACAATGTCCTGACTGCTAAGAACTACAAATTTTTATTGACAGATTTATGCCTGGATAAACTTCAACAAGGGGCAACCGATAAGGAAACCAAACCTTATAAGAAATTGGTACAGTCTAATGAGATGTCAAGATATTATATTTTGGCTTCTAGGTAAACTAAATTACAACATTAGCATTAGTCCATGGCTTATATCTATGACATGATATCTAATCTAAATGAAATATTTGAGAATAAGACTAAATTTAGTCAAATAGAAAGCCATGAGGTATGTGATGAATACTAAAATGATTGAGAGCACCTTAGTGATGGATCATATTCTAAAGATGATTGATTTTCTAAATAAACTACATATTCATGGAGCTGAGATTGATGTGGAGTCTCATATTGATATTATTCTTCTATCATTGTAAGACTCCTATAAGAAATTATACCTGAATTATAATATGAATAGATATGATTGGACTTTGGTACAATTTCTTAATGAATTAGTATCAGTTGAAAGTATTATCAATAAACCATCTAAAATATTTATGGCTTAAATAACTTCTAAACCAAAAGAAAATAAGAAGAAATTTTAGAAACATATTCAAGTTCCACCTATAGCTCCTAAGTCACAGGTGGGAGTTAAAAAACCAAAATGAAAATATTTTAATTACAAGTAATCAGGACACTAGAAGAAGTTGTCTCATTTATCTCAGTAAAGATACCAATTAAAGGTGTCATCTAGGTTGTGCCGGTTTGATGGTTTATTAAAAAGAAAAATGACTCAGTTTGATGGGACACTAAAAGCCAATATGACCTAGTTTTTCTCAACCCAGTCGTGTCACACTACAGTGTTGTGCATGATATGGTTAAATTTCATGATGTGCCTAGCATGGAATGCTGCACGTTCCACAGGCCCAGCACGACATGGTGGACATGGTCATGCTGACCATGCTATGCGTAAAAATAAAATGGTACGTGGCCAATTTTTTTTATAAAATGGATCGCCTCGTGATGGGGAAATCAAATTTAAATAAAAATATAAAACATAACCACCAAGGTGAATCCCCAATAGGGATCTCTTCTGCGGTCACTCGAGCCAGTTTATCATTCCATTGGGCTAGGCACATAGATTGTTTATGGCCCGACATGAGGCATGGTTTGTGTCGACCCAGCATGTCATGCACCATGCCAAGGAGTAGCCCAGCCCAACAAGAGGCATGATTCCAGGTTGTGCCATGTTTAACTAGGCACTACTGAACTTGGCCGGGCTTGTGCCGCTCAACCCATTTTACACCTCAAAGAACAACCAAGTAAATCTAAATTATTACTAGTAGGAATATATTTAGCAGTGATATCTATGGATACCTAGTGTATAGATATGAGTTCCACTAATCATATTTATAATTCTTTGTAATGGTTATGGGAAACCAGACAACTAAATGTTGGAAAATTAATCTTCATATTATAGATAATACCAAGTAAATATTTGTTGCAGTGGGAGATTGCAAGCTTTATTTTGAGAAAAATAATGTTTTAAGTTTACATGATTATCTTTATAAACCTCTAAATTAGAAAAAACATGATTTTAATTTTTATTTAGTTAAAGATAGATTCTCCTTTTTATTCCATAATTTAATAAAAAGTTACTTGAATAAAAAGATTATCTATTCTGGTACATTAAAAGATAATATTTATGTTATTAAAGCTATTTTCAACTCAACTACAACCATGCGAGTCTAATTGCACCAACACCTTACCAATAAAAGAAAACATTCTACTGATATTAACAATTCTTATCTTTACCACTTAAGCATAGGTCATATAAATCTAAAATGGATTTCATGACTCATTAAAGATGGATCTTTGGGTTCATTGAAAGTAAAAAAATACATGCATGCGAGTCCTCCTTAGAAGGAAAATTGATCAAATGGTCTTTTGGGGCAAAATGTTGTCGAGCCAAAGAACCACTATAATTTATTCATTCTGCTTTATGTGGGCCCTTTGGCTATTGAAGCAAGAGGTTTTTGAGTAATTCATTGCTTTTATTGATGATTACTTAATATATGAGTATATTTATTTGATATGTCATAAGTTCAAAATTTTTTAGAAATTCAAAGAGTACAAAATAGAACTGAAGAAGAGTCACAATGAATATCTCAAAACACTATGATCTAATCATAGTTGAAACTATCTCTTATCTTCACCTGGTACTTTGTAATAGAATGGTGTGACAGAAAAAAAGAATAAGGTTCTTAGAGACTTGGAAAGGTCAATAATAAGTTATTTAGATATGCCTAATTCCTTCTATGGATACATGTAAAAAATAGTAGCCTAGATTTTAAATGTAGTTCCATATAAGGCAATACCTGCAACTCCAACCAAATTGTGGAGTGGGCGAAAGCCCAGTCTAAAAAACATTCATTTGTGCGGTTGCCTACTAAATATTCTAAAAGGGAGGACAAATAAGTTAGAAACAAGAATAAAAGTTTATTTCTTATTGGGTTAACCTAGAGGGGCTAAAGGTGGTTTGTTTTATAGTCTAAAAAATCAGAAAATCATTATTAGCACCTATATCCAATTCTTATAATAGGACTATATAGCAAACCACAAGCCTAGAAATACAATTATTCTAGAGATGTAAAGAGGAGATAAGCTAGTATACACTCCTTCAATACCAGAAGGAATACCACAAGGTGAGATCTTTGATATCTCATTGCCTCATTGTAATTAAAAAAAAATTCATTATAGTATTGATACTTAACCTTGTGAGCCTATCATTGATATGCTCATCATACTACTAGAAGGTCATGGTCATAATGGTTTACAGGGATTAGCAACTATGTAATGTGTGACTAAAAGTATACAATCAAGAAGTGTGTCTCATTGTTGTGGAAAGATTATTCATCAACCAACTTGGTAAACACTCATGGGAAAGTCATATGATAAAATTCCTAATGAGGTAGATACTGATTTTGGAAATTATGACAAAGTACTTAAAAAAAGAGAAGCAAAATATTGGAAAAATATTAGAGAATTAGAGATGCAATTAATCCAATCCGATCACATCTGGGGTCTCATTGAACCTCCTGAAGGAATAAAACCTATAAATTGTAGTTGAATCTATAAGAGAACAAGAGGAATAGATGATAATGCTAGGACTTATAAGGAAATGCTCATTATAAAATATATTACTTAGAAAGAAGGAATCAATTATAAGGAGACATTTTTGTCGAAAGCCTTGCTATAGTTAATTAAAATTCTCTTGTCTATTTAAACTTATTATAACTATGATATTTAGAAAATAGCCTTGAAGACTTTTTTTTTTTTGAATAGACATATTGAAGAATATAAGTATATGAAGCAACTAGATGGTTTCATATAAAAATTCTAAGAGCTCATATTGTATGAGTTGAATATATTCATTTATGGACTAAAACAAGTATCTAGATATTGGAATACTCACTTTGATCAAGCCATTAAGTCTTATGGCATTGATCAATGTTATGATGAGTATTTTATGTATATAAAGAGAGGTGATAATATTGTAGTATTCTTAGTATTATACATTGATGATATATTTATTTTTGGTAATAAAATGGGTTCATTTTTATTGGTTAAGGTCTGGTTGTCTAGTCAAATTGATATGGCATACTTAGGTAAAGTTGCTCATATCCTTTGGATTAAGCTTTTGCATCGGGACTGCCTGTCATATGATTGCTGGCCCCGTATCGTACAGGTACTGTCAGAGGGAGAATGCTCATGGCTCCAAGCTTATGTTACAGGTTTTCAGTAGAAGCATTCATTAAGGCTAGATTGTAGCGCATAGAACATCAAACAGTAGGATGGCTAGTGGGTTTGTCTCAAGTTGTTTATATCGATCAGATATTGACTTGTATTAGTATGCAAGATTCTAAAAAATATTTTCTTTCTTTTAGATATGAAATTACTTTATAAAAAAATGTCCCAAAACACCCAATGAGGTAAAAAAATGAAGGTAATTACGTATGCATCTATAGTAGGAAGCTTGATATATGTAATAATTTGCACCAAATTGAATATCTAGTATGCTATAGGCATGATAAGTAGATACAAATCTAACATAGGAAAAGAACAATAGATAAAAGTAAAATACATAACAAGTACCTAAAATGATTAGAGATTATATGTTAGTGTGCCAAATATATAATTCTATGCTTTTAAGGTATACATGCTCAAATTTCCAATTACATAAGGATTTGAGAAAATATATCTCGAGTTATGTGTTTATCTTGGGAAGTAGAGTCATATGCAAGAGGAGTATTAAATAATTTTCTTTTGATGATTCTACCATGCAACCCAAGTATGTGGTAGCTTCAAAGGCACCCAAAGTGGTTGTATGGCTCAAAATTTTTTCGATAGATCTAGGGTTCATTTCTTCTATGTAATTTTCTATTATAATTTATTATGATATTAGTGGAGATGTGATCGTGTCAAAATTAATTTTGATAGACAACTTGGTAGATAATTTTATGAAGAGCCTTTTAGGTAAAGAATTTGACATGCATGTGAAAGGGATGAGAGTCAAATGTGTGGCATCTTGACTTTAGTTTAAGTAGAAAATTATTAGAACTAATTTATAATAAAAACCATTTATGATTCTTTTTTTAATTTACATTTTCTTTTTATTTTAATAAAAAATTTTTTAATGAGTTGAATTTGTAAAAATGTTCGTCCTTTATTATACATTGTAGATGATTGGCTTACACACAGAAAAATAAATCATAAATACATGTAGAATATAAGTTGCATGTTCACAATTTAATAGAACTAGACATCTTATTGGTGAGATTGTAGCACTAAATTTCAATAGGTCTATCTTGACTATGGTCAATGATAAATTTCTAACTTTTAGTGCTAGTACACTTGATTGATTTAATATGGCCAACATGGTGTAATTATTTTATTTTGACTTGTAAAATAAAATAAATCATAGTTATTATAAATAGTATTATTGTTATTCTTTAAGTTATTATTTATGTATGTTTGTTAATAATTATTTTAATTCATAAAGTGTGAGGTCAAAAAATAGATTAGAAAACTCTATGAATTGCATTATAACTTTATCTGGTATAAGGTGAGCATTGATTACTGATAGAATCCATATCCTATCAAAAGGATTATTGGCACCCCATTGAGAAAGCTTATAAATTTTGATATTATAAATCATAGATTTTAATCTGACAATTCAAATAAATCAAGTGAAAATTATCAAAGAAGGTTGATTGAATTGGATTATTACTTATTTGATTCAATTAATGGATATCTGTAATCTTAAAATTAACATTTTAATTAGTATTAAGTAATAAAAGGCATAAATATTTTGAATAAGGGAGTGCAATTATAATTCTGATTGGCATGAATTATAATTTATATAAATTATTGTACAAAATAATTTATATTGGAAGCCTAAGATCTTATTCAAGTCATGATCCCTTCCTTAGCCTTATTCAAATGCCATATAAGTTTTAAAGATTTGTATTTATTATATATATATATATATATATATATATGCATATATATAATTAGACTAATTAGTTTAATTATAATCAAATAATTTGATTTTTTCAAATTAATTGATATTATTAAATTGATTATGATTATATTTATATATATATATATATATATATATATATATATATATATATATATGTATGTATGTATGTATGTATGTATGTGTGTGTGTATGTGTGTGTGTAAAGTCAAAGTGGTTGGTGAAACATCACCTTGCTCACATCGGAAATCTATTTGGTATTCCTAATTTTTCTTCAATAAAACGAGGTTATTTCTCATTTGAAAAGTATTCCAATCCCAATTCCTTTTTAGCTTATATTTCATTTGTTACATTATTTATTTTATATCTTAAGGTTGAATTTTCTTTTTTTAAATTATTGTTGTGGGTTCTTTTTTAATAATTTTGATATCAGAGGTGAGGTTAAGGATAGTAATTTTTATGGCTAATGTATGTCTAGAAAAGTATGGTTAAAAGGGTGATAAGAGCCTCAATATCTATGATTTGTAAGAGGGTATTGAACCCTTCCACTTACCTGAAACTTTTTTTTGGTGTATTAACATAAACAATTACTATTATTCTTGGTTACTATTTACTATAAAAGTGAAATAAATGGTAGTAAAATTTGAAGTAGAAAAATACAATAGAAGTAATTTTGCATTATGGAAAATGAAAATTAAGGTAATTTTGAAGAAGGATAATTACATAGATGCAATTAGAAAAAATTCTATAAGATTCTAAAAGATAAGTGGAATGAGATGGATGGTAATGTAATTACCAATCTACATTTGGCACTAGATGATGACGTATTGTCAAATATGTTAGAAAATAATATAGCAAATGAAATTTGGGATATTCTCACAAGATTATATGAGGCAAGTCCACTTCACAACAAGATCTTTTTAAAAGAAAGACTTTACACTTTTCAAATGATGAAATATGTTATGGTAACTGATCATATCAATACTTTGAATACTCTTTTATCTCAACTTAATACATAGGGTCATAAAATAGAAGAAGTTAAATATGTTGAGATTTTTTTAAAAGTCTACCTGGTTCAAATGATCAACTTATTATCACATCTGATGAATGATGTTCTAATTAATAGTCTAATCTTTAATAATATTTTCAATTCCATCTTAGAAAAAGAAAGCATGCACAAAAACAAGGAGGTTAGAAATATAAATATACAGCAAATAGAAGCCTTAATGATGATATAAGGAAGATCAATGGAGCATGTTTCTATTGGGAGTTAGAATAATGGTAGATCAAAAAGAAGTAAGAAAAATATTAAGTACTTTAACTATGGCAAGAAATGACACTTCAAAAGAGATTGTTAATTTGAGAAAAAGAATAGAAATGGTCGGTTATCAAATACTCAAGCCAATATTGCGAGTATAAATGATGATGGTGACATCTTATATAGTGAGGCAAAAATAATAGTTGAAAGTAAAAAATAATTTGATGATATGTGGGTGCTAGACCCAGGAGCTTTATGACAGATAACATCTTGAAGAAATTAGTTTTACAAATATGAACCAATCTCAAGAGGTTATGTACACATGAGTGATGATCATGCTTAAAGATTGTTGGTATTAATACTATCAAAATAAAATATTTAATGGTATGGTTAACACTATTCAAGTGGTATAATATGTGATGGACATGAAGAAAAATTTATTGTATCTAGGAAAAATATATAGTCTTGGGTATAAAATCAATATTGAGAATGCGTTGATAAAGATTGTGAGAAGCACACTTGTGGTCATGAAAATAGAAAAGATTATGACAAATGTATTCATGCTTAAAAGAGAAATAGTATGGTAAACGGATACATGTATTGTATCAATTAGTAAATAAGAAGAATCAAAGATAATGGGGTATCTCAAACTAGGTCATATGTTAGAACATAAAGGTGTCAACCAAGCCAGGCAGCCTAGGTATAGCCTGTAGCATGTCCTAGTTCAACCATGATTGGTCCAGCACGACATGGCCCTGGACTGTGCCTAATCCTGGGCCATGCTGCCCCATGAAATAGTTCACGTCATGCAGAATCAACATGAGACATGCCTCATGTTGGGCTAGGCACAACCTGTGTGCTTGATCTAGAGGCACGGTCCACTGGCCAAGAAAACCATGGTAACTAGACTGGCTAATGGTCAAGGTCAAATCCCAATGGGTGACTACGTGATTGGGTAGGTTATAAAATAATCTGGCCACATATGACTGATCTTGCTTTTTTGGCCGATTGCAATTGGCTGGCCACGTAAGGCAACCACCCATTGCATTTTCTTGCAATGGGGTTTGTAGGCAAGGTCCGTTGTGGTTCAACAAGGTGTTACACTTGGTCGTGCCATCATGGCATGCTGGGTTAGCCAGATGATTTTTGTGCCATGTCTAGCTTGGCATGCTAGCATGACCATACCTAGTAAAAATAGGTCATGCCGACATTGCACGACCCAATTGATGCCTTTATCAGAATAAGATTTAAAGATTATCTCTAACAAAAAGTTACTTCTGAGGATCAAATAAAATAATTTATGTTTTTGGAAGAATTGTGTTATAAGTAAGCGAAATAAGAATATAGCCAACATTCTTGGTTTGTCATGCTCCACACATGGATAAAACATAAAATAAAAATGACAATAATGGAAAAAATAAAATATGCAAGCTTAAAAAATAATTATTTATTATATATTTAAAATAAAAATAACCAAACATAAATAATGACCATATAAAACTCGGTCTAGCCAACTTGTAAAGACTCAACATCTATATGTGCAAATGTGGAATTACATTTGGAGAAGGTTGTGCCCTTAAAGGCATTAATGGAAGCATGGCATCCATTTTAACAATTTTTTCTAAGAATTATAATTTTTTTTTGTTGATCCTTTCTTTTTTTATTCTCTCTCAACATAAAAGTCAATAATTAATTTTTTATGGTTGATGATGAATTAAATAAAATCTAGAAATAATTTAAGGTATGTTTTGTCAATTAAAGGTTTTCCCTTCCTCCACACCACCCAATTTCTACTCAAATTTTAATGATTTCAAAATCTAGAAGGATGACCTAATTTTTATTTTTCTCATAAAAGGAGTTCATAATTCATGAATGTTGCATAGTTATTGAATTTATTTAAAATTTGCAAGATAAATATTATTTGATATTTATTTTGAGATCATGTTTTTTTATCACTAAAATTATTATATAGTTAAAATTATTTATATACATGGCAAGGTAAACCTAAGTAACGAATGTGAATTTTGTAGTTAACCAATAGAAATTACTTACCCATTTTAGGAATCTTTATCTTGAATACAAAAATATCAATTTTGCAACAAAATTGATTGTATAAAGTATGAATAATAAATTCCAACTCAATATTTTCAGAAACTTGTTTCTCTTTGTTATCCCTAGCCAAACAAATCAAGGATGTGTCACTTAAATTAACATTTTTTTTATTGAAATGAGTTAGATTCATGATCAATGATAATCAGGTTCGTTGATTTTTTTTTGTAGGGTATTTGCTTTTGCATGTTTAAGTATCACAATTCTTGGATCTCTCTTCTAATTGTCCTAGATGTATATTATTTGACATTTTTATAAAAAAATCATGGATCATAACCATTGAATGCATTAAATCCTAAAAATTTTCATTTTTTATACTTGGTAAAATAAATGAAGATGAGAACCCATAGAATATAGATTTAACATGTGGAGATTGCTTAACTAGTTTAACATTATTACTCTTAAATTTAAAAAACCAAATTTTGTATCCTAATTGATTATGGAAATCATGTCTACTAAATTACTCCTATATTTAATCATGTCACTTACAAATTTAAAGAGAGAATAATATTTAAGAAATAGTTGGCAAAGATGATTAGTTACATATATATAAAATACATAAAATTAGCCGAAAGGAAATGAAAGAGATAAATTTGCCCTCGGCAACTTCTACCTCACATTTTCTTTATTGCACTTTAGATTCTTCATATCACATCTCATGAATAAGGTTTCCTATATTTGCAAGTGAGGAAAAACATATTTATGATTTTAAAATGAAAAAGCATTTTCTATGTAAAAATAAATTTATTGTTAACTATTGGAGAAGTTTGTACTTTTGAAGGCATTAATGAAACTTGTTCTCCATATTAACAATTTTTTATAAGAATTTAAATTTTTATGTTGATTCTATCTTTTGTGTTCTCTCTTAGAGTCTTAGTTAATAAGTCAATAATTAAATCTTTTTGTTTGATAAAGAATTACATTAAATCTAGCAATAAATCAATGTTTTTGTCAATTATAGTTTTTTCATGTTCTTTACAACACCTTAATTTCTACACAAATTTTGTAGATTGAAAATTCTAGATGCATGACATAATTTGTATTTTCCTCATAAAAGTTGTTCATAATTTCCATGTGATTATTAATATTCTTTTAACTTTGTTTGTTGAATATTATTTGATTTTTTATTTTGAGAGCATGCTTGCTTATCACTAAAATTATCTTTAGTCATAGATATTTTTTAAATATAGTAAAGTAAACCAAGATAAGGGGTGTGAATTTTGAAGTTAACCTACATAATCTACTTACCCATTATATAAATATTTATCATAAATACAAACAAATCATATTTCACTCCCCTTCTTGTCTCCAATCTCCAATACAAATTCTTGGAAAATAATCCACCATAGCAACCTAGTCCTTACTTTTTTTTTATCAAGTAATGTACAGATGCATGATCAAAATAAATCAACATCTTTATTCTAAGTATGTATGGTTGGAACTTTCCACACGAGAAACCGTTAGCTAACATTTTATTTTATGGGGTTATGTAATTCACTTGGGCTTCATTTAAAAGTTGGCTAGCATATGAAATTTCTCTAAAGATTTTTTCATGTTTCTGTTCCAACATGGCCACAACACCATATGTACTTTCATTGTACATGATAATAAATAAATCTTCCCACTATGGAACTATCAAAATGGAGCTTTCAACTAGTTTACTTTTCAACTCTTCAAATGCATCAATGTATTCCTAGTCAAAATCATATGTTATATCTTTCTCCAATAGTTTGCATAATGGTTTCAATATCTTTGAAGAGTTATTGATAAATTACCTATAAAACCCAATCTCTCCAAGAAAACTTCTAACCCCCTTGATTGTCATGAGATGTGTGGTAATGTTTTGATCATGGAAATCTTTATATTATCCATCTCCAATCTATTAATCAACATCACATGCCACAACAAAATTTTTTTTGGTAACCATGAAGTGACTTTTCCCAATTGAGGATGAGATTTTTATCTTTACATCGCTTCAAAAATAGCTCCTAGATATATAAATATTCTTTAAAAGAATTCTCATAAATAGAAAAAACATGCATAAATATCTTCATGATATCATTATTCAAACCTAAAAAAATAGCATACATACATCTCTAATATATCACTAACATATTTTAAATACCAAATGACATCCTCCTAAATGTGTAAGTTTCATAGGGGCATGTGAATGTCATTTTTTCTTGATATGCTAGGTAGATCAGAATTTGATTCTATCTTGAATATCCATCTAAAAAATCAATAGGAGGAATAGAATGAAATTCTATCGAATATTTGATTCTTGAATGAAAATCAAAAATAATTCTTTTGAATTCCTTAACAAAATTTCTATAATCCACACATAATCACTATTTGAGAGTTGCATGTGTCAAAATTTTTGCTTCAACAATAGTTTTGACTACCATCACCCCTCTTTTGTTTGGCACAAGATGATTAGGGCTCACCCATAAATTATATATGGTGTAAATGATACATGCCTTCAACAATTTAAAGATCTTTTTTTGACCACATCTTTCATAATTGGATTCAATAGTCTTTGGTGATTTATTTTTGGCTTTACATCCTCCTCTAGTAGAATCTTATTCATGCATTCGAATTTATTGATCCCTTTGATATCATCTAACAAACAAGTTGTAGTATCATCTTAATACCTAATTAGCTTCCCAAAGTATTTCCATTGTCATTTGTCAATAATATTGAAATTATAGTCGACTTCATCTTATATTCCTCTAGAAAAGCATATCAAATATGATTTAGCGATGCTTTTAGGATCAATCCATCTAGATTTGTCCAATCTTATTGTCTCTCTTCCTCTCATGCCATGGCTTAGAAAAAAGTCATGACACTAGCACATTCATAGTCATGGTTGAGGTTCTTTTTTGACCCCACAAAAATAGTCACGGCATCTTTTGCTTTTGTATTGTTGGTATCCATTCTTTAGTGTTCCAAACTGATATTTGCATAGATTATTATTATTTCCCATCTACAAGACCTCTTCTATTGGACATATCATTCTTGATCATTATCAATATTCAATTCCCCATGTTATCCTCAAGCCTTTTATTATTACATTCTTTGATATCATTACATTATTTTATCTCTTCTAATCACATACTCAAGAATTTGTTAGTTTTCAAAGGTGATTTCTTAGAGAGCCCAATCTGGCGATGCATTTCTCCATACTTCTCAACTTTAAAATCTCCAAACTTATTATGATTTTATACAATACCTAATTTTATAATTAGATGCATCACAAATGCTAGATTGATGAGAGCCACTCATCCAATATCATTCTACAAGTATATGATTTGTATAAGTAACAAAGTAGAAATTTAGTCCAAATATCAATCTCATAGGATTTGTACATGAAATATTAGATTAATCAATAATAATTAATAATTACTCTAGTAGGCATTAATACAAGATTCAGGTCATATATCCTAGATTCTAGGCATGATTTATATTTTAATTTGTGATGGAATTAATAAATAATCTTATTGTGATTATGCTAAGACATAGAAAGATAGATAATTATGGAATGATCTTTTTCCCTACTAACATACAAGATAGTTATCAACTATTTAGTCCTTTCTAATGATGATCTCCTCATAATTATTTACTTGTTACTTTACTAGCAAGATATATTCTAATTTGTCAAGTCATCATCTCTCCTCTAAGGTCTATCATAAGTCCTCACCTTTTAAAAAATTCATTAACTATATATTCTTCGACCTTTAGTATCTTTCACAATAAAAATTATTATGATGATATAATTATTTATACTAATGGCTTTGTTAGCATCATACTTACACAATTAACATATATTTTTCTTCATGTTTCACTGGTGGCATCCATACAACTGAATATAACTTTGAGGATTATCACCATCTTACGAATCACATTCATTTGTGCTTATCATGTGGCTTAGCTATTAGTGTCTCCCATTATGACAAGTAATTCTCATATTAATGGTGAAATCCGTAGAAGAACTTTCTATTTATTACACAATATCAATTGAGGGTCAATTTCTTTAAGACATGCATAATGGAATAGCCTATTAAAGTATTTATAATATTGGCTTTTTACATCATGCTCACATTGATTAAACATACCTCAATTTTGGATTTTAGCATATGAGTTTGTCTCTCATATTATGGTTGAAGGAACTATCAGTTTCTTCCTATCAAATGCATGAGTATGATTTATGGGTTATATATCACTATCCACCACTCCAATCATGTATGAACTCACTAATAGTCAAATTCCTTATCTCTTTTCTATTTAATTTACAAAATATCTATAATAAAACAATATCACAAAAAAAAACATCAGATTAAAATATCACATTAAAATAGCAAATAAGGTATTCATCATGATAAACATAATACATAATCTCTTGATTCTTCTTTTAGCCTGAAATTTGGGAGTCACTACTTTAAGTGGATGTTGTGATGCTAAATAAAAGTTATGGCTTCAATCTTTCAATTTTGTAACACAAATCCATGGTGCTGGGTACAAGCCATGGCTATGGTCTTTTTTCTCTACTTGATTTTGACGATGCTAGGAAAAATCTTGACTACTCATTTAGCCTATGTAAAACAAAAATCCATGATAGTGGATATGAGCTAGGACCCTGGTCTCTTTCGTATGCCTTATGGTTACAATGATGAGAAAAATCATGACATCTCGTTTAGCTTTTATAAACAAAGTCATAGCACTTGATATGAGTCACTACTTTGGTTTCTTTCCTCTACTTGATGGTCATAATGCTGGAAAAACTCACGATGACTTGTTTAGCCTTTGTAACACATAGTCATGATATTGGAATGCAGCTATAGTTTGTGTATTTAGTCTTTATAACCCATTATCATAGTGTTGCATGATTTCCATGACTTTGGTTTGTCTCTTGAGCCAAGTGTCATGATTCTTTTGTTAGTCATGGTTTGATTTTAGATATATGTACTATTATGTAGCCAAAGTCATGCAGATCATAGTTATTACTTTGACTTGATTATTCTAGTGTTTGGTAAAAAAATGTAATGACATCTGGAGGATACCATTGCTTTTAGTAGTGGTAGGGTGCTTAATTACTATTATGTGGAATTAATGTCATAGTTGTGAAGTTATTTTAAGCTAGATTAGCTACCACTCCTAGAAATTTGCATAGTCAATAGAATATGTTATATAGTGAAAAAATTGTATAAATAAGATGATAGAGTCGTGACATATAAAGATTTTTATGAAAATGTGTGATTTCAGCCAATAATAGATATCAAAACCAATTCATAAGTACTCAAAATTATAATCAAGTCATAACATATCAAATATTGTGACTTACATTACATTTTTATCCCCTTATAGTCATCAACTGCATCAAGATACACACTTCACAATAAAAACTTCTAATTTCATAACTATGCATCAAAATCTTCCAAAACTAAAATGTTAGGAAATTATTATAAATAGACTCTTCTTTTAGGAAAAACATATCATAAAAACCATATCAAATAATTAATATTATTTGATATTTAGAATACCAATTAGAAGGCAAGAATAAATATATTATTTTATTTGTCTTTCTAGTGATACAATCTAAATATTCACCAAGAGAATATTCCTAGTCAATAGACATGATTAGCCTTCCAGGTAGAAGCTAAAGGTCATTCTCACTCACTTGACTAAGTCTATGATATTAGAGATCAATATAGGTATATTGATGTACAGTATTCGCTTAATCCTTTATTAGTCTTTCTAGCCATACAGTCCAAATATGCACAAAATGAATATTCCTAGTCAATATATATGACGAGCCTTCTAGGTTGAAGCTAAAGGTCATTTTTAGTCACTTGACTAAATCTATAATATTAGAAACCATTATTATTCTCTTGATGTACAACATTCATCTAATCCCGACATACTCTTACATGGGTGACATAAAATACTATTATTCTTACCCCTCACAATGATTAGAAAACCCTTGATCTTATTAGGTATATTGGACATTATAGATCATGTTAGTCATTTTATGGTAAATATTGAAAATGAGTAAAGTTCAGATGAATATCAGAAACATAAGAAAAATTTTTCAATACGAATAGATATATATCATCCATCTCAAGGAATAATTTAATGTTCATGCTCCTAGAGTTTTCATAATTGTTCATCTTGGATATTCAATAATCACTATTTATGCATGTTGAAATTTAGTTCATACCAAGTGTGACATGAAAGAAAGTAAATTAATCAATCAACTTGTTACCATTTTGACTAACTCCGTTGGCTGTGTTCAACATTTCATGTATTAACTTTTTTGGATATTTTAGAGTGTATTTATTGGTATGTTTACCTGTATTTATCCTATTATTGGAAAGATTTCACAAATTTATGTTTTGAGTGATTTTGAAGAATGTTAGTGAAATTATTACTATTTTGAGTAAAATTAATAGACTCGGTGGAGCAAATGATTAGAGGGAAAAGAAAAATAATAGTAAGTAATGACATTTCCAATGTCATGGCCCGGGTATACTTTTTATTATCTTACTAAGTAGTTATGGTATCCTTTCTTGGTCATAACTCTACAAATCTAGTTGTGACAATCTTTGTATGTCATTATCTCTATCATCAAGTTAACATGATCTTTCCATTATGCAACATAGTATTCATGGCAATAATATTTTCCTAAAGTCATAATTGCACTAGCTATAAAACATATATGGTCATACTAGCTATAAAACATATATGGTCATGATATTATTTTAACATCATAGTAGCCAAGTACTTCACTAATACAAATAATCATTGCAAAAATAATCACTATGACATATTCATCATAAAGCCAAAACACTATGTGTTTTTTGTCATGGCATTACTTTTTGTCATGATATTTGATTCCATAAAGTATTTACTCTAGTCATGACCTTTTCTAATGATACAACTTTGTGCTACAAAGAGAAATCACCAAAGTCATAGTCATTCTTTATACCATGATTTTGTATTATAGAGAGTACATGCAATAGTCATGGCTATTCTTAGTGCTAAAATATGTTACTAATTAGAAAAAATATTCATCATGGCCATTCTCATCTCTATGACATCATTCTCAAAATAGGAGTTTCTTAAGTCAT
This sequence comes from Sapria himalayana, assembly GCA_029783825.1. NCBI lineage: Eukaryota > Viridiplantae > Streptophyta > Magnoliopsida > Malpighiales > Rafflesiaceae > Sapria > Sapria himalayana. The sequence continues at coordinate 684,018 of JAREIK010007045.1, forward strand.
GGCATCTATTGCCACCATAAATTTGGTACTTTAGAGAAGATGTGATGAGACATAAAAGTTATATCATCAATCTAGTATCATGAATTCCAATTGAAAGTGTCACATAAAATTTTCAAAGTATTTAATAAATACTTAAAAGAAGACCAACAAAAGATGAGGAAGAATTGGATTTCAATCTGAGAGCTACCAAAAACACAGGAAATGTGATTCTGAATCCCAATTTGGAACAATTTCAAGGCAAAATTGAAAATACTTAATTGAATTTAAGTTTTGATACTTATATTTTTACTTTCTATTGGATAGGGAACCTTTGATATCATGAGATTCCTTTCAAAAATAACTCATATAAAAATCTTACCGAATATTAGGGTAAATTGACATGTAACGTTAGATTATGTACCTTTACATACATGAAAGATAAGTTATTTTTATTTGGCTAATATTTGTGTCAATATTCTGGTTTGGATATTGAAGGATATGAATATTTATAAAATTAAAATTTAGAATTTCTACATATCCTAGGTTTTTATGTGTTAATCATGGTGGATGGTGAAAGGTATGTTATGGGACACACTCATGTGTATGGTAAAAAAAGTGACATCTCTTCTAACCATAACATATGAGATAAACATACGTGTAAAAACATGAGATTTAGATAAGTTTAATCATTTAAGTATAATACTTACAAAACTAAAATGCGAACATACTTATGACCAATCTATTATACATATTTTAGAAGAATTTGCCTCAAATGATATAGATGTTGAGTAGAAAGTCTGACCTATGATTTTCTAAATAATGTGTGAGTCATGTTGGCCATGATAGATGGTGATAGGTAAGGTCATATGTCACATGCAAGAAGAAGTAATTTGTATTATAATATTAGCTTTATGAATTAATTTCTCTTGTATGATTTCCAAATGTGAGATTTATGGGAAGACATATTTTAATTATCATAATTATGCAACTTTTTGAAGTCGAAAGCATAAATATATTTATTGTTTTATGACTATCTTTTTTTGTATAGATTAATCACTATCTTTTGAATAGATATTATAATTATATTTATTCTATGACACTACAAGTGCACAGGTCATTCAAGTAGTAAAAAATAGATGTAAGTCTAGATATCATTCTCACAAATATTGACAAGAATTGATTTTAATTTCCAACTATCCAAACTACTAAAGATTCACACTATTTGAACTATTTAAAAGGATGTTTCAATTGCTAACTAAAAGATAACAAAAATCACATACTAAAACTTAAAAAAAAAGGTCAAAGGAAATTCAAAAAAAAAATGGACTAGATTAGGTCTATTGTAGAAGCTAATACTAACTGGTTACTCATATTGTGAGCTGTCTTATAAGAATTAGATATTTTTTTTTCTCAATGCTTCAAACCCATTTCTAATGATTGTAGGTTTTTTGTTTCCCAAGACGAGTATTGCAAGTTTTTAAAAATGGTTAGAGGCACTTCCTTTAAATTCTTGAGAGTTTTCTCTTCCATTGATTGGATACAAGCCAACACATATACATAGAATACTCGAAAGATTAAGGTGATATCTCTAGTGATTTGTCTATAAAATCACTCCATATCCTCATCTCTGAGTAAAAAGGAGACTTCTCTACATGAATTGGTAGAGTTCTCTTGTTTCCCACTATAATCTTTACATATCCCCTTAATAGATTATTCACCAACCTTCAGAATCTCACTTTCTCTATCACTTAGAAGGCTTCCAATACATAAGGGTAAGATACAATGAATTAAAGGTATTCAGTTCTAGCATGGGGGACAAGTAACTTAAATGCACACTAATCTATTAGATCTAACATAATATTTAAGCAACTCTCACTGATTCCCATAGAAAAGAAATTGCTCAATAGTTAATTTGCTTCAGTGAATATTTCACTTGGATGGAAACTATCTGTCGACTACATATGGTGAAGAACAAGGTAATCATGCCTTGTCGAATCACCAGATTTATACAATTTGTTCCTGTTCAAATATAATACAACCTTTACATCATGAAAAAAAATAAGCAATTCTTATTCAGATTAATAATTCTGACAAGTAAAGTTCTTGATCCAAATAAAATGATTCAAAGAAAAGTCATTCTACTTTGGGTCTATGCTAAAAGAAGAAAGGAAAATCAAGTGGTATCGTCAGCTACTAGTCACCTAGGTCACCTTTTGAACCCTTCTATATGAAAAATAATTTATTTTTATATGGTTTATGCTTGCACTAGCTTCTAAGGGTTATTTTTGTAAAAATCCAGAATGCTCAGCCCAACTTTGATTTCTCTACCGTGACTTTCACATCTTTTTTCTCTCATTTCACTATTACTTCCCACTCTTGATGTCACGACTAAATCTATTGTCATGACCAAATTTTATTGTCACGACCAAGTTAGTGTCATGACCAAATATTAATGTCATGACCAAGTCTATTGTCACGATTAAATGTTAATGTCATAACCTAGTCTATTATCACAACCAAATTCTACTTTCATGATCAAGGTGGTTTTTATGAGCAAATATTGATGTCACGACCAATTATGCTATCTTGATCGAGTTTGCTAGACTAAGTATTCTGACATGACCAAGTCTCCATCTTAAGATTATTCACTAAAGGCCTTCTTTGTTGCGATTGTTGTCTTTTTGTTGTGACCTTACATTGATCATCCTTTATTGGCATCTAAAAAAATATAGTATGACTAACTTTTTCTTTCCTCCCTCATGATGGTTGTGACATCATTCACTAGTTGTGACTTGATTTTAGTCCTTTTGATTTTTGTTACAATAGAGTTGATTTTTTTGAGACAAAATTAACTTAACAAATTTCTTTGATTTCTATTCTTGTTTTCCTTATTCTAGCTAAAAACTTACAAAACTATGAGAAGAGTAATTTTTTAACCTTTAGCCATGAAATTCAGCTCTTAAATATGAAAACATGCCTGAAAAATGGACTAAATATCAATAACTTTTTTGGCTCATCAAATTCTCCAAACTTGAAGTCTTGCTTGTCCTCGAGAAAAGAAAATATATGATATCATCAGGTAGACTAAAATAGACTCCACAAAAACAAAAATGAAATACAAAGTTTAGAACATATCATCACATCATTTAATTACTTAACTTGTTGGCTTTCATTATGATTTGGATATGTTTGGAAGAGAGAGAATTTTGGAAGGGTTTGGAAATTCATTTTTTTGGAGGTAGCTTTAACATGATATCCGTATATTTACAGTATTTGGTGGATAATTTGTGATCCCTCAGCTCCAATTCTTGTCCATTTTCTGTCTTGTTAGGAGTATGGACTTGTTCTAGTGCTTGTTCACAGCTTCTTTCATGAATTTCTTCTTCCTCTGAATCTTCCTTGGCCTCGAATACTCTTTTTTCTTTATATTTAGTGGCCCTTTAATCACCGCTGTCAAAGTTAGAGAAGAATCGTTTGGGCATATTCTATCTTTCATTCTCTCCTTCACCTCAGCTGCAAGTCATAGTTTGGTGATTAATGCAAGGTGAGGAATCAACCAAAATTTGTTACCATGTTGGTATCCCAATATTGAGTTCTTTAGGATTACCCTAATATTTATTTTCTATCTTTCTATATTGGCATGCAGTATCACTACTTTATGTTCCTTGATAGAACACACATGCTTGGTTAGAGCTATTACTGATAAAATGAAATAGAACTAAACTTTAGCCTCGTCTATAAGATCTCTTTGGTTAATGGCCTCATATTCTTTCTACTTGCTACTCTTTCAATTTCTCTTGCTAGTTGTCACTCTTTTAATAATTTTGAATTGGTCTAGGTTTTTCATCATCCTTTTAAGCTTGGACTCATTTTTCTAATGCTCGAGTTGGTACATATCATTTATGGTTTTTTCCATAAAAAGGACCCATACCCCTCTGACATAAACCATTTTTTTCTTTATTGCCACCAAATTATAGGATAACTTTTTTACCATATGAGTAAATCTTGGCCTCTGATGCTCACAGAAGACTCTCCAACATAGTTATGTTATTTTCTTCTCAAAGAAAGGGATAACTTTCTGAAACTTTCTCACTCCGATACAATTTTTATTGAGAAAAATGTGTTTTCTATGTAGAGTGTGCTTCATCTGAGATGAATACTTCATCTTCTTCTTCTGATTCCTCATGTTTCTCAATCCTTTTTCTCTTTCCTCTTTATTCTACTAGCAGCTCTGATTCATCTAGAGCTATTAATTCTTCCCACGAGCTCATCTCTATTGGAGGTTCTAGCTAAACCTCCTCCCTTTGTTGGGTTTTTTCTTCTATGATCACTGTTAGGTTTGGAATGAATTTTTAATTTTCGTCCATTTGATTTTGGAATAGGATTTATCAGGATTGTCACAATAAAAATGATGATACTAGGATTTTCATTTTGAAGGACTCGAAAAACATGATGAATTTTTTGGGTTGGAAATAGATGAAGTAAAAGTAGATTAGCTGGAGGCTTTTAAATTGAAGCTTGCATGTGAGGCTTAAAATTCAAGTACATGTGTCACAACATTAATCTCAATGGGACAGTGAGATTAATATGCACGTGTTGCGATTAAATTGCAATCTAGTGCATGTGTCATGACTTTTAATTTATTTATTTTATTTTTATTTTATTTTATTTTATTTTTATTTTATTTTTATTTTATTTTTATTTTATTTTTATTTTATTTTTATTTTATTTTTATTTAATTTTTATTTTATTTTATTTTTTTTTTTGAGCCTTTTATTTAACATAATATCATTCAATCAATTATTATATATCGTGACACACCAAAGTTTATCACTACATAAAGTAACCTTCTGAACATAATTTTTGTTTGTCATAACTTGGTTTAAATGGTGGCTAGGTCATAACTTTCTTTCTTTAAGTCATAATATAAATTTCTATCATTTTATCTTCTCAGTTAAATGAACACTAATTTCTATTGCGACATTAAATTGTTTCGACATCAAATAATGATATTATGTTGTGACATGAGTTTACCTTGTATGTTAATTATCAATGTGTCCTTAAAAATTATGTTGCGACCAAAGTTAAATTTCTTTTCTCTATTTATTGTAGCACCAATGCCAATTTGTTGCAACTAACAAAATTGTTTGGTTGATTGAGTAAATAATGTCATCTCTAATTAATCACACAAGTCAAGACCATATAACCCCTTCTAACTTTTTTTTTGTTTAATTCCCACCCACCCGCTCATAGTCAAGCCTTTTTTTTTAATTTACTTCAAAGTGAAAGAGAACACTCGCTTTTTAGTCTTCTATTCTTTTTTGGCTCGATGAATTTTTTTTCAGTCAACTTTCCATTATGTACTAATTTGTCTTTATTCGTGTAAAATTCTACAAATACTCATCAAGAAATGCATTAAAAATAAATTCTAATTTGTAAAAAAAATAAATAAGAGGAACAAGTGAATTTAAACACTCAAACCAACTCTTATCAGTAGCCTCCCATAAATTGCTTAGATTTTAGTCCATAGCTAGACTGTGATGGATTTTTCTCCTTGATTTGACACTCATTCCCTCTATACACTTTCTCTGTCTTATGAACTCATTTTATCTTCAAGTAGTACTTAAGTCTTTGTTCATTCATCTTAAACTTTTCTCTAGTACTTGTTCTCACTATTACTATCCCAAAGGTTGTACTTGTTACTACTGTATATGCACCACTCCATTTTTGACTTAATCTTTCCTAGAAATAGTTTTAGTCTGAAGTAAAATAATAGAACTTGATCTACTACCTTGAGTTCTCTCCTCAAGATTTTTTGATCATGTTATTTTTTTGTTTTATCCTTGTTGATTCTAGTACTCTCATAGGTTTCATTTCTCAACTCTTCCAGTTCATTTATGTGGAATAATCTCTCTTCTTTAACATCGTTTAAGTCAAAATTTAATAGTTTGATAACCCACATTGCCTTGTATTCCAATTCTAGAGATAGGTGACAATATTTTCCAAAGACAATTTACTATGGGGACATTCCAATAGAATCCTTAAATATAGTTATGTAAGCTCATAGTGTATCATCCAGCCTTAAAGACCAATCTCTTCTATTTGAGCTCAAAATTTTTTTGAGAATCATTTTAATTTTTTTATTAAAAATTTCTGCTTGATCATTTATTTGAGGATGATATACTAAACTTAATATATGTTTAATTTCGTACCTGCTTATCAATTTCTCAAAACCCTTGTTGGAAAAATAACTTATCTTTCTAACTATAGGGTTTAGACTTGATATTAAATCTCTTTCTAACTCATGGATCCCCTAGATGTTGTGAAAATTATTGTAGGGTTGTTGAGGTGCATGGTTGAAGGTGAAGAAGAAGAAATGAGTTGGCTAGTTTTCTAGATTTTTTTTCCTCACTTCGTAGTGTCTTTTATATATAGGTATTTTCAAGTAGAATGTTGCAACTTTCAAATGATACCATGAACTTGGCCTTTGATATCTTTAACTCAAGGTCATGGCACTAGAAAGTGATTGTTGCACTGGAATGCTTTATCAATTCTATGTGCCCCAAAAGTTGTGGTGCTGAGAAGTGGTCATGGCTTTAAAATATTTTTTAAGCTCTCCTTGCCAAAAAAGTCATGGCATTGAGAAGTTATTGTTGATTTTGTAAATAACCTATATATCAAATTCATGGAAATAGGACATAGCCATGACTTTTCTTTCTTGTGAGGGTAAAATGTCAAGGACTTGGAAATGGTTATGACTTGAGTAATAACCTCTTTAACTTTTTATAACTGAGAGGTATGGTGTAGGAAATGATAATGGCTCTTAACATGTGAATATTTTGTAATTATGGTACTTGGTTACTATAATGTCAAATTAATGTCATATCCAATTAAATATTATGAGATAAATATGGCTACAACTCTAAGATAATGTCATAGCCAAATAAATATGTTGCACCATAAAAGGATTGTATTAATGAGGTGGTAGAGTTATCGTATAAAATGATTGTTTTGACTAAGTATGTATAGTTTTAGCTAAGAGTGTTTATAGAAACTATTTGATTGGACTAACAATCACTAAGTAAATAATTATCTCTAAAAATGTAATGATTTCACTATAATATCATGAAACCCTTCTGATTATCATACATTTCCATTTTTACACATCATAAACAATAAAAACTCTAATTTCATAAAATCATTTTGATTATCACACATTTTTTGTACTTACACAATAGAACATTTTGAGTTTTTAATAGTTGGCTCAATCATGAGAAGAAAATCTCGAGGTGGATGAAAGATTATGTTTTATCATGATAACAAGGAATCATTTTTTTCTCTCATTTGGATGAATCTCTCCTTTTTAGTATTTCCAAATATATTCCTCTATTAGAGTATTTGGAGATGACACTCACTCGAAGAGTGATTATGCTTGAGTTTTTTTTGTTTTGCATAGAAGGGCGATATATCTAGTGCTCTCATTGAGATCATTGAGTGAAACATAGATATGGGTGACTTTGATATGTTAATAGTAGGCAAGGCATTGCAGACCCAACTTGATAACCAAACAATGATAGCTTATCAAACATTTCAACAATATATGGTCATTTTCAATTATCATTTGGAAGATTTTAACCCTTAGTTTCAAGCCACTTTACAACATTCATTGGCCAATAGATGAAAATGAATAGCTTATTATTGGTTTAGTTATGGATCTTGATCTTCCACTAGTTTGGCATTTTATGAAAATGAAGATACCCAAAATTTGATGGTACAAATCTTAATGGATAAGCTTTTCGAGAAGAATTTTTTGTTTTTTACAACATTCTAGATCATCTTCCACTATGTATTGTGTCATTCCACATAGAAGGCTGAGCATCAATATGGTATCAATAGATGAAGTCTAACCACCATCTTTCACTATCTAAACTTACTCAAACTTCTATTGTGAAATTTCAAATTGAATTTGAAGATTTGATGAACAAAGTTTTGGGTATTTTAGAGGCACCACCGATTTATTTGTTTATCATCTATGTGCATCTAGATATTTTCCATGGGCTTCTAATGTACCTACCCACATATTTGATGGAATCATTTGCTTTAGTGTATGCATATGAAACCAATATCGAGGGCTATGAATACAACAATTGATCATGGTTTTAATGGTCTTCCACGTTTTATATGAGTCATCCCGCACCCTGAAAAAAAAACAATTGTTTCTAATATCCAATCATCCATGCTACCATTAGTTTCTCATTCTTAGAAATATTTCCTTTCTTGGATAGAAAATCCTTATGATCTTGCCTCTATTTCTCATACCAAACTTATCTATTCGTCATCGCTGTTATGAAGAAGGGTATCTGTTACACTTGTGATAAAAAATGGATCACCAATCATCAATACCATAGTAAATTTTTTATATTATTGGGGATTGATGATGATTGTTTTGAAAAGCATATTGACATAGTAAAGATTCAGATGATCTCCATGTTGTGCCTTCCATCATGGAACAATCCTTTACTTGGGATATTTCTAGCTTTTATGCTCTTGTTGGGCATGGAAATCCTCATTCTTTGTAGTTATTAGGTGAATTTGGGTCTTAGAGTTTCCATGTCTTAATTGGTAGTGGTAGTACCCACAACTTCATCAAACTATCTTCTACAAAATGTTTGGGGTTATCAATTCAAACTATTACCTCTTTTCAAGTCTATATTGGCATTGAAGATTTTCTTATATGTGCCCATCATTGCCTCTTTAATATTATAGGTGTAAAGTATTCAAAATACTAAATAAATGATATCATTTATGGACTAAAATATAAAGTGTTAGCATTAATATTATAGGTTATCAAAGTGATTTCAATAGAATCTTATTTTGAAATGAAATTGATGAATATTAGTACAACTAGAAAGAAATTTAGATGAAATTGATGGACATGATGGAGAAACACTTGTAGGAGAGAGAAGTGATAGAGAATAATGACAAGTCCCTCTATATTAGCCTTTGATAGTTTTGTAGACCTTTCTTAGTTGTAATTATATCAAAATAATCTTGACATTCTTTGTATATCACAACTTTATCACCAAGTTGACATAATTATTTTACTATACAATATAATCATTATGGTTATGTTAATTTCTTAGAGTCATCATTGCACTAGCTCTAAATTACATGACTACCATGACAATATTTTCATGTCATATTAGATGAGCACCCCATGGTACAAATAGTTGAGTGATATTCTAAAGTTATAACTTATTCAAATAGAACCAAAACAATTATAGATGTAAGTTGAGGTATTATTTTCTACCATTTAATTTCATTCCATAGAGCAATGACTTAGCCATGGCAATCACATTACTCATCACTTCACCCATAAAGCCAACAAGAAACGCATAGCCAAATTTTTAGTACTGTGACTTTGTGTTATATAGAAAATTAACTCAATTGCATTAATCCCAACATCATGATAATTGTGCTCTAAAAAGGATCTAAAGAGATGACAAAGTCATGACCTCAATTTTATGCACTAACATCTAACTTAAAATGTCATATGGATTCCTAAATTTAAAAGCTATATTTAAAGAGTAGAAACGAGGAGAAGAAAAAAAGAAGATTATGATTCATTCTAAACCTATGTGTTGCAACCTCAATCACAAATAGGGGAAAATCAAAGGTTAATAGCAAGAAAAATCAATTGGAACGAAGTTTTTTTTTTGGAAATTAGTTTTAGCATTTATTAGAAATCCTAGAATTCACAAAATGACTTTTCAGACATCTCATATTAATTTATCTCTAATATCTAGCTAAATTAAATTATATATTTAATTATGTAATTATATTATGATGTATAATTGAATTAAAGAGATTGTGTTTTGTTTATAATGCATTTGGATATTGATGGATGTAATTATACTTGAGAACCAAAAATTAAGGTTTTCGCAAATATGTCAATTTATGTGTGTTGGCCTTTGAGGATGGTAACTAGTATGTGATAGGATACACTCATGTTTTGAATGGAAGGAATTGATGGCACTTCTAATCTTAATGCATGGGATAAATTAATGGGTGAAATTCCTAAGTAGAATATTATCATATGATTAATTATTATGAGTATGATACTTGTGAAGCCAAAAGCATTAATGTATTTAACACTAATATATTGTGTATTATATAGATGAACTAACCTTGAATTAATATGGGTATTAAGTAGAATATTTTATCATAGTGTGTTAGTCGTGTGTTGAACATGGTCAATGGAGACAAGTATATCATGTGTCTCATCCAAGTGGGGGAAATTCATTTGGTGATGACATCCTTGTAAATCATTCTTGCTTATGTGATTTCTAATGGTAAAATTCTTGAAAATATGTATGTTTAATTCTGACAAGTATGGTACTTACAAAACTAAAAGAGCAAATAAATTTAGTACCAAATTTTGTCAAGTCATAGAGTCAATTAAAGGTTGGAGAATAAGTACATACTTAAAACAATGGTTAAGGGCAGCTAAAATATTGCTTAAAAAGAATAAAACATAATAATGACTCTTGAATGGGTCATATTTTTTATGTTGATTTATATGTGTTACTATTGAAGGACCTGAGGTTATTCTTGGCATTCAATGAATGCAACCATTAAACCACATATCTCATGGTTGTGTTGTTCTTACGTATGAAATTTGTTTGGCATAAAAAACCTATTTTGCTCATGGGGTAATTTATTTCTAACCCCATAATTTTTCACTTTTCATTTGATTCATGTCCTCCTAAAGAAAGCGGATGTTCATAGCCTATTTGGGTTATATGAGCTACCATCACAATTGGATTCTACTACATCTAAAGTTGGTTGCCCAAGTGAGTTGAACTTTCATATTACCTTGCCCATTACTATTCAAAATTAATTTTAACAATTAGTAGTCTTATTTTTCCACCAATAGGCCTTCCTCCCCATCAATTTGTGAACCATAAAATTCTTTTGCAACCTCAAACAAAGCCCGTAAATGTTAGACCCTATCAATATTCACATTTTCAAAAAAAAAATTACATGGAAAAAATGATTACCGATGTGTTCGGACAAGGCATTATTCACCCAAGCCTAAACCCATTTTTTTTCTCCAAGTCTTTTGGTTAAGAAGGATTGTACATATCATTTTTGTGTCAACTATCATACTTTAAATGGAATTGCTATTAAGGACAAGTTTTCAATTCTCATAATTGATGAACTTTTTGATAAACTTGGTGATGTCTCGAGTATTTACTAAATTGGACTTGTGGGATGCTTATCATTAAATTTGTGTGCATGACCGGGATATATACAAATCTAAAATTCACACCTATGATGGACACTATGAATTTCTTATAATTTCAATTGGTCTTTCTAGTGCCCTTTGACTTTTCAAGCTATCATGAACAAAATATTTATGCTATTTTTGCATAAGTTAGTTATTATTATTTTTGATCATATTTTAATTTATAGTGATACAATGGAAGATCATACTTGGCATCTCTTGTAGGTTTTATCTTACTTGCAAAGGCATTAGTTTTTTGTTAAACTCTCGAAGTGTCTTTTTTTTTCAAGAATCCATAGAATATCTCAACCATATTATCATACTTGTTAAAGTCAAGGTTGATCCAAAAATATTTGATGCAATACTCAAAGTGACCAATGCCTACTTCTCTAAAATAACTGAGGTTTTTTAGGCTTTACGGGTTACTATAGGAATTTCATCTGAGAGTCTTTATATTGTCGCTTCGCTATTCCCTAACATATCACCTTTGCAAGGATAAATTAAATGGACATCTACCACAACTTTTTACCTTTGATGTTCTCAAGCATGTAATTATTTAAGTACTAGTTTTTTGTCTACCTAATTTTAAAATAGAATTTGTGGTCGAGATGGATATTATCAAAATTGGTATTAGTGTTGTTCTTATGCAATATGGTCTCCCAACTTCTTACTTTAGTCATAAGTTAGGCTAAAAAATGTGAGCAACTTTTTCTTATATCAAAGAACTTTATTCTATTATAGAGGTTGTAAAAAATGGCTAACATATTTGTTGGGGCATTCCTTTGCCATATGTGATGATCATAAAAGAATGGAGAAACTCTTCCAACATGTCATGCAATTCCCTTGGTGTGTTATGCTTACTAGTCAGCCATTTCTTTGTCATGTCAAAGAACTTCCAAAATGGCGGCCATTACTTTGTTTTTCTTTTACTAGTTGGCCCATTTCAGAATGTTTGTTGACTCTTCATCTAGAGAACATGGTTTTACCATATATAGTCTAATATCATCAATATTTTGTTGCAAAATCTCTTCCACCATATTTTACTATTTGTGATGGATTGCTCCTCTATAAACATCATTTATTATCTTAGCCCAAATTCTACCATCAAATATGCACTTTTACAGAAGTTTCATGTAATTCCCCTAATGGGTTATGCTTAATTTGCAAATAAATTAAATTTTCTAGCAAAGCTATTGCGGATCACTTACATCCATTTTCGATTCCCTCATTGGTTTGGAAATATGTTTCCATAGACATTATTATGGGTCGACCTTCTTCTCATTCTTATATGACTATTTTGGTCATTGTTTATCGACTAAAAAATTATCTCATTTCAAACCTCTACTAACATCATCATTGCTGCCAAAGTTGTTGAGTTATTTGCTAATATTGTGATCAAATTGCATGGGTTTCTTCATTCTATCATCTCTCATAGGGATCCAATATTTGTTGGTCATTTTTGGAAGAAACTTTTTGAATTAAGTGGTACTATGCTCCACTATAGCACATCTTTTCACCCCCATACTATTGGGCAATCTGAGTTGATAAAGACTTGAACAATATCTTCAAGCCTCCCCTCAAGATAAACATACCACTTGGGGTTAACATTAATTTTTTTTTGTTGGGCATAAGTCCAATTATCATTAGGTATTATGATGTCTCATTTTTCAAACTCTTTTTGGTTGCTTACCACCTTTAATTCCTTTCATATTCCTAGGGCTCAACTGAAATCCAAGTTCCATGAAGATGTATTAGAAAAATCTGATGCATTCCCGTACTCCCTCAAGCTCAATCTCCACAAAACTCAGCATTGTATGGAACAAAAGGCAAATGCCCATCTCCATGACATGAAACTTATTGTCAGTGATAAGTTTATTGTTCGTTTACAACCTTATACATAGTTTCTACTACTCTATATGCTATTTGGCCAAATTGGCTAATAAATTCTACTATCCTTTCCCATTTTGGAAAGAATTGGTCTAGTCGTTTATTGTTTAGGCTTTTCTTTGGGATCAAAAATACATCTAATCTTCTACATCTCAGCTCTTAAGCCTTATTGTGGAAACATACAAGAAGGTGTCTCTTCATTTCCAATTATGGCCATTCACAATCAAACCTCTCTCTATTATGTTAGCTATAAGTGCTGTGTATACTACTTTACAACATTAAAAAATAGGACATCAAATTATTGTGCAGCTGTTTGGTAGTTCACTTAAAAATGCTACTTGGGAACCTTTTGTGAAGTTTTGCTAGTAGTATCATGATCTTCACCTTGAAGAAAAGCTACTTTTTCAAGATCATGGGAATGATGCATCCTTTCTGATCCAACTAGACAACCTAAGCCTAACTTGCACAAGGCCATGTGTAAGTCCCCTTTCGAGCAAGCCCATTCTTGAGAAGTAAACCTCAATGTGGATGAATGATTGTGTCATTTTATGAATACAATAATCATTTTCTGTCTCCTTTGAATGAATGTTTACTTTTCAACCTTCCCTAATCTATTCTTTTATTCTAGTATTTAGAGCTGACACTCACTCAAAAGTACTTATGCACGGGTATTCTTGTTTTGAAGAGAAAAGCATATCATATTCTTTTGTGCATATTTATATTTTTGTGTCCAAGAATTTATTGGACACAAAAATATTATAATTTTATGTTAGCAAAATATTTTCATTCAAGATTTAGACTCTTCATTATGAGTAAATTTCTTATTAATGTGTTTAATATTTCTTGATTTTTTTTTACATGTTCATTTTTGTACCAAAAATAAAGAATATTAATTTTTTAATAAAGATTATAGGTACATGTCTTAAAAAATTATTTTTGACAAAGATAATAACCTCACTTGACAATTGATATAAATTATGCAAATAATATTATATCATAAGTATACTTTACATGTATATTATTTTCTATGAATTATAAACTATGTGATTATTGTTGAATGGCTGCCAAAAAAAATTGTCAATGATAAATATTTAATTTGCTTTAAAAAACCCAAATAAAAAATTAAGTTTAATTTATCATTCAATTCTATTGTATTTTTTTAGATATCATTAATGATGCAATTTAGATAGCTTATATAATATTTAATTTTTTTTATATTCTAACATAAAATTGAATTTACAATAATAATGAATTTTGATTATAATGAATTGATATTTAATTTTTTATTTAATTATTTTTAGAATATCAATTTGCTATATTTTGAAGTAAATTTTTTTATATTTATAATATTTATAATTTTGATAAGCTTATTTATTTTATATATTTCAAATGTTTATAAATTTGAAAATTTTATATCTTAATTTTCTAGTAGTTATTTAAAATTTAAAATATGGCCAATGTTATTACATTTATTATTGCTAGGTTTGTATGATTAATAATTTTTAAATATCGAATATTTTCAATTTGAGAACATTTAAATTTTTAGAACTATGATAACTTTATTAATTTTAAAATATTTAATACGTTTCTTAAGGTGACTAGCTAGATATCAGTATTGAAGAAAAATATACTTTTTGGAAGCAAGAAAATTAGGGACAATTAAGACCCCTTTTATTTTAATTTAATGTTTAGTGATCCAAATTAAAAATATCTATGATTTTGTCTCCTAAATTATGATACCCATTATTATCCATTATTATTAAAAAAAATCAAAAAAAAAAATATTATGCATAAGTCAATATGCATAGCATTTGTGCATCAAGTTTACGCATCACGTTTATCCATAAGCTCGTTTAAGCATAATGGATTAATGCATAAATGTCAAACATGACTTAGTATACATAAATGTTTACGTATACTCAGTATGCATGAGTGAGTGAAGAATTATGTTTTTTTTTTTTTTTTTTATTACATAGGTAATTATGGGTATCATAACTTGGATGCTCACAAATAGACCAAATGTCCAAATCATACATTTATTTGATTTGGAATATAATTAAAATATTAAATTAAAATAAAAGAGGCCACAAGATATAATTATTCTTAACTTGTTTATCTCCTTCGCAGATATACTTTTGCATGTTGCTAAAAATTAATTTCTGAGTAGCTGTCTTTCTTTTTTGTGTTGTTGAATAATTTGTGTGTAATTAAAGATTTTGATATTGATATGCATATGCTATATTTTTTTTGAGTCTTTATATTTGTAATGTAATTTTTATGCTTAGACCAAATGTTTCATGATTAAATGTTGTATAATTCAGAAATACTATATTAGACGTTGAATTGCAAATAATGTCAATCCCACCATCAAAAAATATCTACAAAGAAATAAATTTATCACATTTAAACAATTATATAAAATGCATTTATGTATATATGAATGGATTCACATAAATAATATTGAAGCAAAATTTCTTAACAAATATTAATTCTAGTTTAGATATTTTTCTACCATCATATAATACATTTTTTTGTAACAAGTTACAAATAAGAATTCATAATATTGTGATACAATATTATTGGCATCACTTATATATTTGTCAACTATGGTTATTATTTCTCTCATAAATAAATTTTTAAAGATATTTCTTTATAATTGTTGGAACTGATTTATACTAAAAATCATTCATGATTATTTTTTTGATTTATATCTTCTTGTTATTTTAATAAAATATTTTATAATGAGTTGAAGTTATAAAAAATACATGTCTTTTATTCTACATTATACATAATCTGATGCATTGAGATTGACTTAGTTCATAAAACATCAAATCATCAATTCTTATGATATATAAGTTTGTTATTCACAATCTAGATAAAACTAAACAACCTATTAGTAAGATTATAATAATAGATTTTAGTAGGGCTGTCTTGACTATGATGAATATAGTAAAGTTCTAACTCCTAGTACTAATACATTTGATTGTATTGAATATCACTAATATGGTGCAATTATTTTGTACTAACCTATAAAATAAAAAATAATATTATTCTTATAAGCACTATTGCTCTTATTTTTAAAGTAGTTAATATTTATGTACACTTGTTAATAATTGCTTTTATCCATAAAGAGTGGAGTTGAGAAATTAATTTAAAAATTCTATGAAGTAGATAATTTTATCAAACATATGTTGTATATTGATCACTAATAGAATTAATGTCTTGTCAAAATGATTGATGATAACCCCTTTAGAAAATTTATAAATAAAAAATAAAATTTTTATTTTCTATTTTTAAATAAAAAGGGACTAAAGTTTGAGCGACACATACATTTTAATATAGCATTGTCGCCTACATCGAGTCATTTAGAATAGTAGGAAATATGAAAGAAGGCCACCAGCGCATATCACTTTGAGGTATGTTTCTTTCTCATTAATTAATGTTTGAAATAAAGATAACATACTCCACTAACATTATCCGTTAGTTTTTTTTGTTCCTGAATCTTTAATAATAATCTTAATTAAAAAATTAACATCTTCATTAAAAATATTTATTGTTACCAATGCAATATTTCTTTTATTGTGTACCAAAAAAATTTGATAAAATTTTATAAAAGAAATAGAAACTTTCATGAGATATTTATGGACAATATTTTTGAAGGAAATACATTTTTTGGAAAATAACCTTATGAAATAAAAATTATTAGTTTTATTTTAAAAACTAATTATTTTTATGAAATACTACAAATAAACAAATAGTTCACATCACGTGGGAAAATAATATGCGATACAAACATAAATATCTAATATTTTCAAATAACAACATTATTTTTTAAGTGTATATACCATTTGTCAAATTGTTTTTTTTTTCTTTTTTAAAGTTTTTTAGTGCTTTTTTAATTTTGTTTTATTTTTTTAATTTATTTTTATTTTTTTTACCATTGGTCAATTTGGTTGTCTTCTTTATCAAAAAAAAAATTTGAAGTGGGTATATTTTAGGGATAAAAATGAGTCGTTAAGAAATTTCTCAATATTTAATAATTTTGATAAAATATTTACATATAATTACAAAGTTTTCTAAAATTATAAAATTTAATGAAATATTTACTAATTATTTTATAGTCGAGTTCTTATCTGAAAATAAATTAATTGTAGTATCTTATGATAACCTCATCATGTCATTATTGCTAAAAGTTATTAATAGGCAACACAATAGATATCATTGAAATTATAAGATAAATGGGGAATTATGTTTTGGTGTGGTCCCCCAAAAAAAATTAAGAATTTGAAACTAATTTTTAAAATTTGTGAAAATATCACGAAAATCTTAAAAATTGGGGTTTGGGGTACTCTATTTCATTTATCCTAAATTGCCCACGCCCTATCCCATCGGCCCTTGCCCTATCTCATCGGCCCTTGCCCTCTCCCATCGGCCCTTGCCCTCTCCCATCGGCCCTTGCCCTCTCCCATCGGCCCTAGCCCTCTCCCATTGGCCCTCGCCCTGTCCCATTAATCTTGTGGTCGCGCTCCTGGAGCTCGACATAGAGCTCCTTCGAGCTCTTGGAACTCGACCGAAAACTTCTTCGAGCTTCTAGAGCTCGACAAAGAGCTCATGTCCCATTAATCTTGTGGTTGCCCTGTCCCATTTATCCTGTCCCATCGACCCTTGCACATACAATTATACTTAATTGTATGTGCAAAATAATTATATTATAATTATGATTCTTAGCATGCCCTATTTTAATTGAGATATCAAATAATTTGCTAGATATCATGAATATCAATGTATTTTTTATTTTATTTTTAATTATACCATTTATTATAATATGTTGCGTGGCCATCTTTTATTGTTCAATTATACATATTATATATTAAACATGTTATTTATATGTTTGTAATGTATATTTTATATATAATATACATGGACTAATTATATGACAACAATTACTCTTATTAGTCTTGATGTGCCAATAAATTATGAGAACAATCGATTTGGATCTGTTTGAGTTGGGTAGACTAGCTTTTTTTGAATTCATGGTGCATGTAG
Organism: Sapria himalayana; assembly: GCA_029783825.1. NCBI lineage: Eukaryota > Viridiplantae > Streptophyta > Magnoliopsida > Malpighiales > Rafflesiaceae > Sapria > Sapria himalayana. The sequence goes on from JAREIK010007045.1 coordinate 702,217, forward strand.
ACCAAGAATGTGGAATAAAATCCCATGTTCTAATTTTAAAAAAAATCATATATTAAAATGTGTAAAAAAAATAAAGTCACCTCTCCATGCAAAGAGCTTATGCATGGTGCACCCGAGTATGAGAATACCCCCGACCTAATGCCTTATAATAAAAAAAATGTTGTTTTCTTTTCTTTTGGTTAAGCTGCTTGATGTTTATTCTAAGTTTCATTTGTAGTTTTTTGTTTTCTTTATGAGCATTTCCTACCCCGATAATTGAATATCAAAGCAAGGTTTTGATTCAACACAAAAGTGTTATATGAACTATGGAAAAAAATATTCTTTATTGATATTGAGGTAGCATCTAGTCTATTTGTTATCATTATATTGATATTTAATTATTTTGATATCAATACTATTATTTTGGTTATATTTTATGAACTTTTTGTTCATGTTAGTTTTTTTTGGTTCATAATATGTTTTGTTAACATGGAAGATTATTTTGTGATAATAAAGTTAATTAGAAATAATTATTTTAATTAGAAAATTTGAATGCATGAATACCTTGTACTCGAATAGTTGTATGACCCAATAAAAAGAAAATGAAACTTAAAATGAGTGAAGAATGGGAAGACTTGTAATTTAGTGGTGTCTCTACAATTCAACAATAGATAAGTAACTATACTTAACAACATATGGTTGATAAAATAAAGGTAAACCAGATATGCGAGTAACTAGAATCTATGTTCGAAATGAATAAGTTTAGAAGTAAAATATGATCATTAGGTGTCTAGTTAACCTAAATTTCAAAGGTTGGTGAATCAATTTTCATCTTTAAAATTGATTCTAGAAGATAAGCTATTAACTTGTATAACACTGAACTCATTTTCTTGAGCACTTCACCATCTAGAGGTGTTATGTCAATGCACGTCATCTTATAAAATTTATTGTTCAAATAAGCAAGGAGAAATGAGAAAGAAAGATCTTCTCATGGTATTTTCATTTTTAAGAGATATCATAGGAGCATTATGAGGCACACATAGCCTAACAAAAGAACTCATTCTTCTAAAGGTAAGTCACAAAGTAGAAAAACAGTCAAGTATTACCACTATAACAAGATGAGACATGAAAAAAATATTGCTATTCTAGAAAAAGACTACAATAATAATATACGAGAAGAGATATATCCAAGAAATATATCAATGTCACCTCAAAATGTGACTTGATACTAGTTAGCAATGATAATTAAGCTAATATAGTATCTCAATAAGGTGGTTGTCATATTTACTCAGGAGCATCATTTCATATTACCTCACACTATGACTTCTTCGTTACTTAAATAACTACTGATTATGGTATAGTAAAGATGAATAATAGTGAAATATCAAATATTTTAAGTAGCAGAGATATTTATCGACAAATGTAGATAAGACATCAGTTAATGCTTAGAGATGTCTGATATATACTGGATATTCATATAAACCTAATATTTGTTGGCATGCTAGATAACATAGGACATGTTAGTCATTTTGGTGATGGTCAGTGGAAATTGGTCAAGGGTGCATTAGTCAATTTAAGGGTATGAATGAGAGTACTTCTTATGTCACTTAAGCAAGAGTGTCTCAAAATCAGGTTAATTTTGTTTATTATAAAAGTAGCATTAGTCTGTGGCACAAGAGACTTGGCATGTGAGTGAGAATGACCTTCAACTTTTATCTATAAGGAATATCTTATTATACCCCCAGGGATCTTCTCTTGATGAGTGTATAGACTATATGTCTGAAAAATTCATAGAGCATCTTTTCACTATCATCCACCCTCAAGAAGATTGAATATCTTTGATCTTATTCATATTGATGTCTTCTAAATGTAAAGTAGAACACTCGATGGCAACTTCTAGATTTTCATGCTAGAGTTGAGAAAGAGATCAGTTGAAAATTCATCTCCATATGTTCTGATAATGGGGAAGAATATTGAGATCAATTGATAGTAATTGTGTATCCCCTTATATTAGGCATGAAAAGACACCATCTAAGATGTGACAATTAAATGGCATTTCTAAGAGGATGAATCAAATATAGAGAAAATAGTTCAGTGCATCCTCCCAATGATTTTTGAGGAGAAGTTTTGCTTATGGTTGTTGACATAATTAACATGTGTCATGTCATCAACCTAGATGGAGATGTTCCCAATAAAGTATGGATTAGGAAAGATATCTCATATGATCACTTGTGATTTTTGGTTGCAAAGCCTATGTTTATATTCCAAAAGATTAATGTACTAAACTCGATGATACAATATATCCATGCATTTCATTTGTTACAAACATGAAAAGTTTGGGTATAGACCATGGGACTCAATTATCAAGAAGCTTGTTCAGAGATGAGATGAAACTTTTCTAGAGGACTAATTTGTGGACATCAATCATTCGAGTAGACATGAGAGTGATTTCATAGAGATTCCTATTTGCTCAAATCAGCTGTCTATTCCATCTAGAGAATAGTTTGATTAAATGGGAGGAATTGAGCAGTCACCTGATGATTCTGAGCCTCATTATATACATGATATTTCTAAGCCATAAGATATAATTGATAATTCTGAACTCCATGATATACATATTAAAAAAGTGAGGGACCATATTCCAGTTGAAATTGGGTAGGACCCAATTATTCATGATGATACATATTAGTCTGAACTGACAAGATCATCTAGGTCCCACTGGTATCCTATAAATTTTATGATTACATATTACTCATTGATATAGGCAAACCTAAGATATTTCAGGAGGGCATCTCTCTTGAAAATAAAGAGGAATGACTCTATGCTATAGAGGAAGAGATAGTGGCTTTTCACTTCAACTAGACTTATGATCTGTTACCCTTATCGAAAGAAATATGGACTTTGAAAAATAAATTGTTTTTAGGCTAAAACCTAGTACTGATAAATCTCAACTAATATACAATACTAATGATAAAACCCATGCTTCTTGGATATATTAGTTCTAATAATGGCCTATGATTTAGATTTGCATAGATCTATCAAGTTATTTAATAATCTTTGGATGGGGAGCTATATTTTTGCAATTCAAACTATATAAGTGCATTCCACTATCCATCATAGAGGCTGAGTTTATTGTAACTACTAAAGTTTGCAAAAAATGTTTATAGATAAAAATATCTCTTACATATTTGAATGTACCACATGATACATATATTGTAAGGTGCGACTGTAAGAGTGTTATACATCTCTTTAAAATTTGACCCTCCATCATAGGTCGAAGCACAATGCTGTGTTGTATCACTAGATATGAAATATATTATATGAAAAGTTAGTTGTAGTTGAAAAAACACACACAAACAAAAATGTCATTGATATCTTCATAAAATCACTATCAGCTAAAAGTTTAATTTCTTTAAGTCACATGCTGATACAAGTCTATTCACCCATGACAGATGGAGAGATTTATTGGGTTCTACAAAGTTGGGTAGACTATTTTTTAAAAAACATGTCGTGTCATAAATCAACAATGTGGGATAAAACCACCCATTTTAATTTAAAAAAAAAATTAATATAAAAAAATGTGCGAAAATGGGAAGTTACCATTTTGGAAAAGAGGTCATGCGTGGTGCCCTCTTGAATGAAGGAGTGCCTCCATCCAAATGCCTTAAAAACAAATGAATGTAGCCATTATTTCTACTAGTTCAGGAATCAGGAACTTGATGTTTTTTTAAGTTTCCTCTTAGTATGTTTTTTTGTTTATTTTATGTGTGAATTTTGTGGATCTACTTTGCATCATTTTTCCTTTTGGGTTACAAAAGTTGTTTAATTATTATCAAGAGACTGTACAACTAAGTCTTTTTCTTCTCTCTTCCCGAAGTAATTTTAGGGCATATATTATGGCCTATGCTATTTGTAGCTCCCTATTTCTATTTTCTCTTTGTTGCATTAGTTCTAAAGAGTTGAATGTTGTAGCTATTTATTTGACACTTACATTACAAGATATTTAATTATTGATTTATATCAATATACATATTGTCCAATTTTGGTTTATTACTTAAATTTTGCATTGTGTATTTTCTTGGTAAAATTATCATTTTAATAATCCAACTTGTGTACAATATTTTTGTAGTGCTGTTACTACTTTTTCTATTGTTTGTGCGAAGGATTGAGTGTTGTGAGAAACTAGAGCTTAGACAATGTTTATTTATTTAAAAAGTTGTGGATGAAATCAACTCTTCGATCCAACATTCAAGATGCAATCACATCGTTGATTTCGAGATGTAGATCCAACAAACTGATGCTATCACCTAAAGAATAATATAAAAAAAGAAATAGAGCATTCACCCATAAATCTCAAGTTTATGTATCTGTACTGGATTTCATGTTTATAGGGTTTTATATCATAAAATATATATTTTACCCAAAATATAATTTTAAGCATTGTGTACATTACGGACTTCTAGTATGTGTGAAGAAGTTTTTAGCACATATTTTTGATTTTCAATATCACTAATTTGAACTTTGGTTTTCATTATGTTGAATTTTTTATCATTGGAAAATTGAAGTTCCTTTGTTTTTAATTTATTGATACTATTGCTTTCATTGTATTATCAAACAATCGTTATTCTTAAATTTATGTGGTTTCAAATAAACGATGGTCCAATTATCCTACACCAACACAATCAATAGTGTCGTTTTTGTTGTTTCATAAAAAGCCTAAAGTAAAACAAAATATGTTGCAAAAAAAAAGTATAACTAGATATTAGGATCTCCATAATGGAAAAAAAAAAACATAAACAAAAACTACATCATAGTGATAACTATTGACATGGTCGCAATCAAACTATTAAATTTTGACATGTAAAAATCAAACATGTTTAGGGACCAACAAATTAGACTCACATCCTCCATCATCAATAGAAATCAAAAATAATGAAAAACTTAAAAAACATTTGTAAGTAACACCAAGCAATAACGAGCAACAAACAGAGTCGCTATGCTTGACACTAACGAATAAGATAATAAAATTTGCAAAATAAAAGTTTCAATTGATTTCGTTAGATATAATTTCTTTACAAAGGAATCACTACAATCTTTTTACAACTAAGTTTCACTTTAACATAATTGTGGCTTTATTGGTGTCAAATGGTTTGGGTGGACATGGCATGGTCCATGGCACTGCCTGCAAAAGTTGAATTGCGACATGACATTGCATGGCCAAAACCATGCCTGGAACAGGCATGCGCCACCCTTGGCATGTTCGGGCCATGCCAAGCTATAGTTTCTCATCGATGTGTCGGAAAAAATGTGGTACAACTTGGATCTGAAATTGACTCAGGCTAGCCGGGAACAAACTAGGCTTGCTTAGACATGGTGTAGGCTACCCTAGGTACAAACTTTGCCAAGCACACAACTATGGTGCTTTAAATTATGTCGTATTGGGCACAACACACTAGTCTGGCTAGACCTAAAAAATGGGGTGTGTCCGTTGGACACCTTTATATGTCGTGTAAAATATAAAAAGTAATACAATTTTTTTAAAAATCAAAAGCTTATACTAATTATAAATATTTTATGAAACTTCAAATTTAAAATATATGATATTTAAAAATTAAGTTATGCAAAATTAGAAATAATGATATAAATGCATGGTTGATGAATTTTAAATTTAAAAAAACTAGAAGAAATTTAATAAATACAACTTTCAATTTGATAAAAATTTGAATATATAAAATATTAATTATATTAAAATTATAAAAAATATAAATCTCAAAAAAAATAACATAAAAAATCACAACATGATATTATAAAAATTATAAAATTTAAAATGAAAAATAGAATACGTTAAAGTTCTGAATCAATATTATTATGACTTTGGAGTTTTATATTAAAATATAAAAAGAAATTTTCAAGAAATTTTCTTTATTAAATAAACCATGAATTAGAACTCAATTTGATTCTTAATTTATTCCATATCCAGTTAAATGAGATCTTTTTATAGGTATCATTCAATGATAATAATTTAACATATTTAAATAACCATGATCATTTCAAATATCATAATACATTTTAATAATTAAAATATTTTCAAATTCCAAATTAATTTTGAATAAGTTTTTTTTTTCAAAATGTCATAATTCCCTTCTTTTTTTTTTTTTTGTAGTTTGCTGAGTGCCAACTAGAAATATTTATTTATGAAAAAATACTAAACTTCTCTCATTTTTCAAAAGTTTGAAAGCATTCGTGTCTCTTGATAGCTGTCTTATTCTTAACACTAGCTTTTTCTGCATTTTACTTAATTCATGCATCAATATTTTATACTTTCTTGGCCACGTCGGATGAAGCTATATTCAAATTTGATGTTTGTTGGATCATGATACATCTCAGAACATGTAAAGGTAGTTCGATGTCTGATGATTAGTATGGAAGACATAAATATTCCCAATTAGGTGGTGCTCAAATTTCATCATGGCTCATTTATGTTGTGTATTACTCAATTTATTGCTAAAGAAGGCCGCTAGTCACTTCTCCTGTGAAAGAAAAATTTTAATGACAGCTATTCTAGCATCACACTACATTTTAAAAGTATGTCAAAACTTGGTAAGGTTAAGATTGGATCAATAATTAGTTTTGTTTCGATGACAAACTTCTCTACATTTTTGTTCAAATAAAATTTTTCTTTCTTCAAAAGGTTGGCAATGATAGTCATAATGTCATTGAAGTGATGAATAAATCATTGGTAGGAAGTTGATAAATCAAGAAAAAGCACTTCACTTATAGTTTTGGGTAATGTCTATTCTCTAACAACACACAATATCCTTATCAACTTGAATACCATCAGCACTAACTATGAACCCCAAGAATAGTAACTTATAAGTCATAAAACCATATTCCTAGAGATTGTTTTAGAGTTTTTTCTACAATAAATTATCAACTCTTCCTATACATGTAATATTTGTTATTTTCCAGTATGACGGTGTATTAGGATATAATCAAAACTACACAATTGCCAATGAATTGACACAATACATTGTTCATGAATGGTATACAAGTGTTATGGCCATTGTTTAACCTAAATGACAATAATAACCCTTCATACATTTCAACTTAAGTTTCGAAAATAATCTTTTATTTATCTCTACATTGAATTTTGATCTCGTGGCACCTACAGTAAAGATCAATCTTGACAAATATTTTAGATCTATCCTACTAGTCGGACATATATTCCAATTGAGAGATTGGAAACATGTAATCTACTATTATTTCATTGTTTTTTTAGTTTCCCCTCCCCCACCCTCAAATCTAATTGATACTATCTCTTAGCTCATATATTTATCTTAGAGTGAACTAATACCCAATCATTGTTTAGACTTTTCATTTTTAGTGATTTTTTTACTTGTTAGATAAAGATCATGCTTAGGTTATTGGCTGAAATATAAACATGTTCTATACATGCATATAAAACATGTAAAAAAAGGGTTAGATATCATATAAACATGTTTGTCTAAAACCTAATTTAACAATAACATTATATGTTAAAATCAAGCTTAGGATAACATAACAAAAATATAACTTATGATGAAATTATTTTCATTGAAATATTTACTCAGGTCCATTTGATAAAACTAAAAAAATTAAGTGCTGAAAATTAGTGCTGAAAAATTAAGGTTGAATTTTCTAAGTGTTGAATTTGTACTGAAAAACTGTTTAATAAATTATTATTATTTTGAATATTGAATATAAATATATTGGTTGATAACTTTAAATGCTGAAAATGATATATTTTACATATTTACCCTTATTATTATTGCATTACATATTATCCAACATAAATATAATTTCTAATGAAATTTTTTTTTCATTACAATTATTAATTATTAAAAAAAATAAAATTCCTAAAAACATATTCGTAAATAAATCATAAATCCAAAAAATAAATAAAAATGTTTAAAAAATAACCAATAAAATCTACCCTCTTTAAAACTGTCCAAATTTTTTATATAAAAACAAAAATTAATGAACAACTAGTTGATTTAGTATTTGCTTTCTTAAATTAATCACGAAAGAGAGTTAGGGTTGGGGTTTGTGGTTGTGGAGAAAGGAGGAGGAGAAGACATATTTACAAACTGAACTGCAGTATGAATGAGAAAACAAAAAAAAATAAAAAAAAGAACAATTTAGTAATTTTGAAAAAAAAATTATTGAAAATTTTTAGCCTTCAACATTAAGTAGATCTCTACCTACTTAAAATTTTCAATGAAGTTTCACTTATAATTTTAAATCTTCGGCTCCCAATATTTTTTATCAAACGCACTTAAAATTTCAAACCATTGAAACTTTTAATTATTAATGGTTTGAAGATTTTAAGTACTCTATCAAATAGCTCCTTAGTATTAATAATTTCATACATAAAATGTATAAAAATAAACAATTATTATCATTTTGTGAAGTCTTTGAATAAGCATAAATATTACATTACAAGCTCATATTTAATCTTCGAATAATCATGAAACACTTAATCACGAAACAACTAATCACAAATCATTTGCAATTATAATCGTCTAACACATTCAATAACTAAGAATAAATATAATATCACAAAAATAATTACATGAAATATAGCATATGCATTTGTGATATGCACTAGAATCTTTAATTACACAGAAATTAGACTCACATTTCCTTAATTAACCATCACAAAAAAAGAGGCATCTACTCAGAGAAAGATATAAACAAGTTAAAAATAATTAAGATTAATTGTTTTCCATTTGATTTTCTTTAATAGAATATTTTTGCAATGGAATCACTGCTATTTTAAATTTATTTCTTCCAAAAGTATGTTTTCTTCCACTACTTTCATATCACACTAGTGAGGCATGAAAATTATTGAATGATTAGTTTAAAAACTATATTTCATATTACTCTTCATATTAACTTCTAACTACATAAAATTTGGTGATTATGATACACTACATTTCAAATATAATGAGATATTACAAAATTTAGGCATGAGAGAAATTTGTTGATAAATACAAACTCAACATCAATTGATACTAAAAGATGTTCATTGTGTATCAAATATTCATGTGAACATGATTGTTCATAAGCATGTTAGATAACATAGGGCACATGAGTCACTTCACTAGTGATTGGTGGAAATTGGTGAATGACTCATTAGTCATTGTCAGAGATAAGAATGAGAATGTATTTTTGCTGCATAGGACAAATTATATGAAAACTAGGTGAATATTTCTCATTAAAAGAGAAATATTTATCTCTAATATTAATATTTGTAATATGAGTGAGAAAGGCATTCAATTAGTAGCTAGAATGAATATTCTATTATTTGATTAGAATTCATTTATTGATGAGTGTATCGACTATATCACTAAAAATAATGATAGAGCAGCATTTCACTCTCTTTCCCTTTGATGATATTGAATTTCATCAATTTCATACGCATTGGTATGTGTTATGCAGAGCATAAATATTGGTGGGGCCTTTAGTTTGTGTGATTCTTGATAATCACTATAGGAAAGTATGGGCACATATATTAAACATAAAAGAGCCAAGTCTATTACATCTTCATGGATCTGGACTCCATAATTGAGAGAGACAGATAAGAAGTATATTTTTGAATCTTCTCATTAAGAGGGTGAATACAAAAGTTAGTTTGAAAATATTGCATATCTCATGGTATTTGACTTGAAAAGGAACTAAAAAGGATGACTAAATTGAATGACATGGTAGAAAGATGAACCACGATTTTGATGAGAGTGTCGGTGCATACTTTTCCATACAAAAAGTTCCAAAGAAAGTTAGGGTGAAATTGTGTATGATTATTGATTTAATTGATGTGTGTCTCAATATCGACCTAAACAGTGATATTCCCAATAAAAGCTATATTATTAAACATATTTTATATGATCACTTGAGAGTATTTGGCTGCAAAATCTTTATTATGGATATGTGAAATTCAATTACATGAATTTGATCCTTTTTCATTTTATAAATCAAACATATCTAGAGGTGTCAACCGGGCCGGGCCGGACCGGCCCGGCACGAGGCACGGCACGAGAAAATGCCGTGCCGGGCCTGACCAGGCACGGTTCGGCCCATGGCACGGCACACCGGCATGGGTTCGTCCCGTGTAGGGTGTCCCCAGAGCCCGACCCTGCGAGCGCCTTCGCCCCTTCCGCAAAAAAGACCGCGAGTCGGGTCTAATTGGACCCGACCAGCGGTCTCACGAGGATTGAACCGACCCAATTGCTCTCCCCCCCCCCCCCCCCCAACGGGAAAAAAAATTAATTTTCAGCCGTCTCCAATGGCTAGGGGGCAGAATACGACGGCCCTCATGATTCTGCCCCCTAAAAAATTAAAAAAAAAATTCAAAAATAAAAAAAAATTACTTTTTTTTAAAAAAAAATTATTATCTTTAATCTATAAATTTCACCCCCATCTCTTAAACATTTATGTTTTTCATTAACATAAATTCTCTCAAATCGTTCAATTTCTCTCTCAAAAATCTTGCTTCTCTCTCTTTGGACTCGAGATTTTAGCATTCGGCTTGGATTTTCGGGAATCTCAACTTGAGTTTTGAACTTAGAGCTTGATTGTGGTGCACCGTGCACGTGACCAACCTCACTGCTTTTACCGGGTAATTTATTTTAAGTTGTTTTAACTTTCTCTCTCTCTCTCTAGTTTCTCTCTCTAGACCAAAAAATAGAAAAAAATCAGTCTTCTAGTCTCTAAAAAACTATTCTAAATAACAAAAATCCTAAAAAAATGACAAATACAACTGAAACATATTTAAATTAAGAAAATGAAAATATTACACAGAGGTTTGAGGCTGCTGAAACTTTGGTTTCTCCAGTCGTCTCAACCCAAACTTCTAAAAAATAAAAAACTATGGGGACTTCTGTAGTTTAGACTCATTTTAATATTGTAAAACAAAAAATGTTAGGGGTGAGGAACAAGAAATAGCACAGTGCAAATATTGTATGTGACTTTTAACATGTAAGAGTTCGTTTGGGACTGGGCACCTCAAGAGGCATGCCGAATTATGCACCAAAAAATATGGTCCATTAGATCCTAGGCAAACCCAACTTGGCACTACATTTTTTGAGACTGGATCGAGTTCAGTCTCAAAGTTTACTCCCTTCATATACTCTACCGAGTTGGGTAGGGACGGCATGGCCAGACTTATCACATTGATGGGTCTTCCGATCAGATTTTCGGAAGATCCAAGGGTTGTGCGCATCGTGCAGACATATTTGTAGCATGCTTATCGTAGGATTCCTATGTCCACATCTAGGAATACCATACTAAAGATATATAAGTTAGAAAAACAAAAAATAATTAATGAATTTATGGCATATAGTGGAGTGGTGTCCGTGACATCCGATATCTGGACAAGTCACGATGAATCATCTTATTCATGTCTCACCAGCCACTATGTAAATTCTAACTGGACGATGAATAAAAAAATTTTAGGATTCTATGAGATTTTTCATCCTCGTGATGGCCCGACCATTTTTGAGTGTATGATGAAAATCTTTAGGGAATATAAAATTCAAAATAAAATTTTTAGTATCAGATTTGATAAAGCATCTAATAATGGAGTAGCGATCAACATGTTTGTTAGGAATATTAGAGACGCACCATTAGGAGAGATCTTTCATGTCAGATGCATGTGTCACGTGATTAGCCTGATTGTTCAAGCGAGTATGAAGGTGTGTTCCCCCGCGTTGGATAATATACGTAATGCACTAAAATATATTCGCACTCCTCGCAGACAACAAGAGTTTGGTAGTCTCTGTTTTTCTGCGAATCTTAAGAAGAAGAAATTCCAATCGGATGTGAGACATCATTGGAATTACACGTACCTGATGTTAGAATCATGTGTTGGATATGAACACGTGATATCCGACTACGTCAATAGTTAGAGTGACGAACTTATTATTGACGACACTGACTGGGCTTCAAGAATTTCATTTAAGAAATTCCTAAAGATTTTTTATGACACGATGAACATGTGTTCGTCGGTTTATATGCCCATGACGTGCATTGCACTCCGGTGCATATGCAACATTAGTAGCATATTTAGGAAGTATCAGGCTGACCCGACACTTAGCCATATGGTTGCAGAGATGGAAACCAAGTACATGAAGTATGAACACTTAGCCATGTGGACCCCAGGGTTAAGGTGGAAGGGGTAGAAAACACTCTGACCTACATTTCCTTGTGCATGAACCTGGAAGAGCCACTTGAAAGGTTCATTCACGAGAAGTTGACTGACATGTTCACATACTACGATACTATGTATGGTGATGGTAGTAGTGAGACTGTGATTATGGACATTGATACCTTGTTCGGAGATGAGGATTTTTCCATTCAGCTAGCGAGGGGGAAACATAGGGTTGGACCATCACATAGGAGCGAGATTTCTCGATACTTAGATACCGATTACTACTCAATCCTATCACATTCTGATACAAAGAATATTAATATTTTATAGTGGTGGAAATCATATGAGTCCACCTTTCCCGTGCTATCGAGGATAGCACGGGATCTACTGACTCCTCCGGTGTCAAGCGTAGCATCGTAGTCTACTTTTTCTGTTGTGGTGAATGTGATTTCGGATAGGAGATTGAGATTACGTCCAGATATTGTTGAGGCCTTGGCTTGTTTGAAGGATTGAGAGGATTCGAGGTTTAGCATCCATGATCGTGCTGGAGCTGGGACTAGGGACAAAGACTGCACCCACATTCACTACGATAGCGGAGGAGTTGATTGCTGATGATGATGATACATATGATACTAATCTTGATGTTACGACTGATGATGCTCATGATATGCCGATTGACGATTTATGATGATCTACTATTTTTTGATTTCGTTGTTTTATTTTTTATTGATTGTATGCTTTATTTATACGTTATGTTGAAACTGTAATTTGTTTAGTTCGGACCTTCGGTATCAAATGGCTGATTGGTCATTTTTCATTTGAGTTGCGTATGTTTTTTTTTTATTTTTATTCTTTTTAACAAAATGTTTTGATTTATTTATTTTTTTTGTTTTAATTTTCCATTTAAAAATTTATAACTATATTATATAATTCTAATAAATTTTAAACTAATTTTATATTATATTATAAAAAAATTTTAAACTTTGTTATTTTAATAAATTTTAACATTTTTCATATTATAAATATATAATATTATACATTATCTAAAATTTTATATATAATTTAATAATTTATATAAATAAAATAATTAAAAAAATTAATAAAAAATTAAAAAAAATTAAAAAAAAAATTTACTGGCCCGCACGGCCAGGCCAGGCCCGGCACAGCACGGAACGGCTTGCCGTGCCTGTGGGCCGTGCCGGGCTCGGCTTTTTTAAACTATACCTGGCCCGGCACGAAGGCACGCTCGTGCCCAAAAAAATGGCCCGGCCCGTTTGACACCTCTAAACATATCAAATGGGAGAAATTGATAAATCATGTAATGATTTTGAGCCTCAATATTTCAAATTGGGAAGGAAAGAGATAATATTCCAATTGGACTTGAGCAATACCTAGTTGATTATGGTGATATATCACAACATGAGCTAGAAAGATTTTTCAGGCCTTGTTAGGTACCGTTTACTTTTTGTGATTATTTGTTACTCACCCATGTTAGTGATCCTGAGATATTTCAAGAATTCATCTCTTTTGAGATAAAGAAAGATAATTTTCAGGATATGTAGGAAGAGATACAATCTCTCCGTATATGCCATGCTTATGATCTTACATAAAAAAATGGTCTATAAAAGATAAATAACTTTTTAAACTAAAACCAATGGATGATGACTCGCATCCAGAGATCAGATTATTTTAGTAGCAAAATAATTTAGTCAAAAGAAATGAATATTCATCAACTATGGATGATTGTCATTTGAGGTAATCTTTCTATGCATATCTAGTCATCTTAATAATATTATATTGAAATAGGTCTTATATATGTTATGATTTATTCTAGACCAAATATATCACATACTATTGTTGAAATCAATTATTTTCTCTAACTCAAGTTGATATCATCTATCTATGTGCTAGAGAGGGAAGACATGACCAAACTGATCACCACGATAGATCTTCCAATTAGATTTTCAGAGGATCCAAGGGTAGTCACTATCATGTAGACGTATTTTCAGCCTGCATATCATAGGATTCTTAGGTCCACATCTAGAAATAACTTACTAAAATATTCCTAGTTAGAAAAATAAGTAATAATTAATGAATTTAGGGATTATAGTGGAATGATATCCATGTCCGATATCTGGACTAGTCATGACGATGCATCTTAAGCATGTCTCACCACCCACTATATAGATTCTGAATGGATACTAAATAAAAAAAATATTAGGATTCTTGATATTCTTTATCCTCATGATTGTCTGACAATTTTTGAGTGTATAATGAAATCGTTAGAGAATATAAAATTCAAAATAAAATATTTAGTATCACATTCCATAAAGTATCTAATAATAGAGTTGTGATTAACATATTTGTTAGGAGTATTAAAGATAGACTATTATGAGAGATTTTCCATGTTAGATGTATATATCACATCATTAATCTGATAGTACAAGCTGGGATAAAAGTGTGTACCTCCACTTTTGAAAATATATGTAGCTCACTAAAATATATTCGTACGCCACATAGACAATAGAAGTTTGGTAATCTTTGTTTGTTTGTGGGCCTTAATAAAAAAAATTTCATCAAATGTGAGACACCATTGGAATTACACATACCTAATATTGAAAATATGTGTTGGATACAAACACGTGATATCCGACTACGTCAATAGTAAGAGTGACGAACTTATTATTGACGACACTGACTAGGTTAGAAAAATTTCATTTATGAAATTCCTGAAGATTTTTTATGACACGATAAACATATGTTCGTCAGTTTATACTCTCACAACTTGCATTATACTCATGTGCATATGCAATATTAGTAACATATTTAGGAAGTATCGAGATGGCCCGACACTTAGCGATATGGTTCTTGAGATGGAAACCAAGTACTTAAAGTACTAGTTCGCTATTCCATCTCTTTATTATCTGGCTGCTTACATGGACCCTAGGGTTAAAGTAGAATGGGTAACAAATGTTTTGACATATATTTTCTCATGCATGAACCAGGAAGACCTACACCCAAAGGGTTCATTCATGATAAGTTGACTGAGCTCTTTATATATTACGATATAAGGTTTGGTGGTGGTGGTAGTGAGGCTCTGAGTACGGACATGGATACCATATTTGGAGATATTGACTTTTCCATTTAGGTAGTGAGGGGAGAAATGACAGGGTGGATCGTCGAATATGTGCGAGCTATCTCGATACTTAGATACTAATTACTCTTCAATCCTATCACATTCTGAGACAAAGAATCTTGATATATTACAGTGATAAAAATCATACGAGTCCACCTTTCCCATGCTATCAAAGATGGTATGAAATCTTTAGACTCCTCCGTATCAAGCATAGCATCGGAGTCAGCTTTTTCTATTGTAGTAAATGTTATTTCGGATAAAAAAACAAGATTATGGCCAGATATTTTTGAGGCTTTAGCATGCATGAAGGATTGAAATGATTTGAGTTTGAGCATCTAGGATGATGATGGGACCGTAGCAAAAGTGGGAAAGTTGATTACTGATGATGGTCTATGTGATATTGATATTGAGAATGCTTTGATGATTGATGACGTTGATGATTGACAGATTGAGACAATGATGTCTGATATTAGATTTCGATTTACTCATTTATATTTTATTTGTGTTTGTTTATTTTTTATTTGTGATATTACTTTGAGTTTGTGGATTGCTGCTTGAATATTAATTTTTTGTGAATTTTTATTTTGTATTGGTTTTTATTGATATTTAAGTTTTAATATTTTATTAATTCATACACTAATATACATTTAGTTTTTCAATTTTATTTGTTTATTATAATAAATAAACTTATTGTTTTATTAAATTTAATAAAATAAAAATTTAAAAATTAAATATTTATTAAAAGTTAACAATTAATTATTAATATTAATTAAAAATAAAAACTTTTAATGTATATAATTAAATACTTATAAATTAATTTTTAAATTTAAATTTTATAATTTTTTAAATAATTTGAAATTAAAAAATTAAAATATTTTAAAAATTTAAACCCAACCTGGATAGGCTAGAACTGGTTCATCCTGGCTTGACCCTACACGATTTTATCACTATCAGGCTAACGAGCCATGTTGGGCCTAGACTGATGAAACTATGATAGTTTAGGCATGGCATGCTGGCCCAGTTGGGCTACCTAAAACTAGGCTAGGCTAGCTCAGGCAAGCCCGTTTGACACCTAAAAAGTTATTCTAGATTATTTAAAACTCTTATGTCAATATAAAAATCTTGTTCAAACCTTTTGTCATATGTTATGGGAAGTGAAAGGCCACTTTTATAATTACCTTTTAAATTTTCTAGATTCATCGAATATAAATATAATAAGTAATTTGATAAGTAACTTTTTAACTTTAGTTATTTTTATAAGAAGGGTGGGCTCCATATGTTGCCCACATTTGTTCTATATAAGAGAAGTAATCAAATCTAGTCAGAGTTCAATAAATCTTAACTTGGTTTGATTGTCGCTTACTTTTTACCTTTTTATAAGTAGTGTTACCATATTAGCCTTTAATAAGGTCAAAAGGACTTTGATTATATGTGCATGGGGCTTGCTTCTCATCAGCCTCTAGCCCATTAGAATGACCAAGTTCTCTAAGGTTATGTTCAAATAATTTATGAGCATGTCCCTTAATTGGGATTACATCCAAATCACTCTATTATAGCTACAAACTTCTAAAGGTGTGACCCAATGGGCTTTCACATATTTTAGTCACTTAGTTCAATATTTGAATCAAGTAAGTCATGAGTAATATCTAGTAATAGATCATTACCATAATTGATCAGAGAGTCAATCATGACTGCAAATCCTTTCAAATACAATATCATGTGTAATCATCTTTTCTCCTTTTCTATATATTTCTTGGTTCATAGTATGGAAAAAGTGTAGCTCCCCCTAGACTAGTTACACTACATCTAGCCTAAGAATAAAATATTTTTGTCTCATGATAGATTAGTCATCATTCATATCATCAGAGATATACTTCATGTCAATTTCAATTTGACCAAAGACTTCTTATTAATTATCCTGAGAAGTTGAAGTGGGTATTCCCTTTCTTTATTAGGAATGGTAAATCATATTTTTGACTACTCAACAACCTTTAAACACCTCAAACTCTATCTAATCATCACCCTATGAGCAACCTTTTAGAGATAACATATAATGAAGTGAAAGCACAAATTCAATATCTAAGACAAACTTGAGTACTTCTTGTCTAAGAATAATTACTCTATTATTATGATGAGAATATTATTTATATTAAATAGATAATTCATATAATTGTCACATAGTAGATCTCGGATGTACTTGATTTATCTTAACAAGCTTCAACAAGCCTATTTAATCATGATCATGATCATAATTAATAAGATCAATATTTTTTTTATCAAATCTAATACAAGATGTGCTAATCTATCGAGATGAACAATGTCTAATCTAGTTAATCATATGACTAAGGATAATTTAGATACAATATAATTACACATGATAGGAATCTTATTATCACATTATAATTTCCTTAAAACTATGTAATATTGCCTAGACTTCATTTATTGAATTAAAATCGATATTAATTCATAGAAATAATAAATATCAAAATAATGAATAGGTAAGTACAAAATGAATGAAAATATAATGAAGTCTTAAGAATCAAAATGAATAGAAAAAGGTAATGGGACTTTCCTATTACCTTACCAATGGTTATTCAAAGTTCATCGGAAAAATCTCCAATCTTATTTTTGCCACCAATTGAACTCCTTTCCCATCGAGTTTTAGAAAATAAAATTATTTTGTTATCTCAGATAAAGCCCATAAACATTCAACCCTGTCAATACCCACATCTTCAAAAAATGAAAAAAATGATTACAATATGTTGGCACAAGGCATTATTTTTCAAAGACATTGCCCATTTTCTTCTCTGGGTCTTTTGGTTTAGAAGAAGCATGGTACTTTTTTGTCGACTATCATGCTTTAAACACCATCATTATTGCGGATAAGTTTTTTGTTCTCGCCATTGCTGAACTTTGGGATAAACTTAGTGGTGCTTCAAGTATTTACTACTACAAGAAAAATCCCATTTAGCTAGGGACAATTCCCTAGCTAAATGGATATTTTCTATCACTAAACGGGATATAGGGATGGATTACCGATGGATCGGTTCCCTATCTAAAGTGTTTTTTTGCTAAAATTTAGCAAGGGAAAGTGTCTCTAGCTAAAAATTTAACAATGAAAAAATCTTTTACTAAAAATGATAAATTCCCTAGCTAAATTAGAAAGCTAAATGAGGTTTTCCATCGCAAAATGAAAATAACGACGGACGATTCCCAAGCTAAAGTGCTGGTCACTAAATTTTAGCGACAG
The DNA here is from genome assembly GCA_029783825.1 of Sapria himalayana. Lineage (NCBI taxonomy): Eukaryota > Viridiplantae > Streptophyta > Magnoliopsida > Malpighiales > Rafflesiaceae > Sapria > Sapria himalayana. Next base: position 720,769 of record JAREIK010007045.1, read on the forward strand.
AAATAGTCCCTAGCTAAATAAATTTAGTGAAGGAAAAATCCGTCACTAAATTTAAGATTTCCCTTGCTAATTTAGCTAGGGAAAATTCCCTTGCTAATTTAGCTAGGGAAAATTCCCTTGCTAATTTAGCTAGGGAAAATTCCCTTGCTAATTTAGCTAGGGAAAATTCCCTTGCTAATTTAGCAAGGGATTTTACCTTGGCTATTTTAATTTCAAAACTATTTTCGGAATTTAATTTATCTTAAAATTGTTTAATTAAATAATTTAATATTTTTATATCAAATTGAATAAAAAATGAAACTATAAATAATTTATAATAAACAAAAAATAAAATCATTTATTAATTTATTCTAATTCAATATTTTACATAATTGAAACAAAAAAACAATAAAATTTTATTACATCTTATTTATCAATGTATCTACCGATGACGCATAAAGTATAATATATTCATTCATTGACATTACTTTCTCTCCCTTAGCTCCTCCAATCACCATTTTTCTACTGCGACAAAACTATCCGAGTCACGGCACGTAATGTCTAATGAAAAATCTCATCACTTATACAAGCTTTGTATGAGGAATAATGCGGTATCACCCCTGTAAAAAATTTAAACCACTCAGTCAAATTTATAAAAAATCATTTTTAATTAACATTTAGCATACCAAAACATAAATCTACCAAAATAGTATCTTTACACCAAGCCTAAATAATTAAAATGACTAGATTAGTAATAATGATCATAAATAGAATCACTGGGACCAATACATACATATACAGATACCAAGACATTTGAACTCACACATGAAATTGATGTGAGCATAAAAAAATACCAATGAAGCATACTAAATAAACTGTTTCTTTACATACATACATACGTACATACAAATAGATATCATATGTGCAGATGCATATACAATGTCTGAAAGTATGCATAGGAATGATAGGAACCAGCCTAGAGCCTTGGGTTTCCATGGTAGATGGTTCTGGTTTCGATTATGTTGAGAAGATCATGGTTAGGCCGCAAACAAGTACATACTAGAAACCTTTAGAATCAATAAATTCTAACCCAACAAGATCAAAAGCCTAGAATACTCAAAAAAAAGCTACATCTCTGGCATGTTCTTGATCAAGTGTTGATGGATTGTGCAAGGAGCAAATAATAGATATCAGCTGCCGTGGGGCGGTCAGTAGGATTATCTTCTGTGCATCAGTAAAATAGGTCCACCAAAACTCTTAAGGTTGCTGCATCACCTTCAGGACCATCTATTATGGTGCTGGTGCTGGTGCTGGTGCTGGTCCTGCTGGACCCATTGGTTGATGCCAACATTTCCAGTTCTTCTGTTATTCTGGGCCATTTGCCACTCTGCTTATTTTCATGTTCAAAAAAGAGAGAAAAAGAAAATAACTCTATCAAAACAATCATAGTAATTCATATATATAATATTATACACAAAAATTACCTCAAGAAGCTTGCCAATTTGAAGCTCTAGTACACCATAATATGGCACTTGTAAAGTAAACAATTTCACGAGAAGACATCCATATGTAGGTTACACACCTACTTCCTACAATCACCGATGTAGGTTACACACCTACTTCATAATATGACAATTTGAAGCTCTAGTAAACAATCACCGATGTAGGTTACACACCTACTTCATAATCACCGATGTAGGTTACACTTGTAAAGCTCTAGTAAACAATTTGAAGCTCATAGTAATTCATAATATGACACATCTACTTCCTACAATCACCGATGTAGGTTACACACCCAAGTTAAGTTTGCTAGGAAAAAATCATCTCATAAAATTAAATTAAGAATATGAATATAGGGGATTACACACACACACAGACACACACACACACATATATATATATATATCAAATGTGTGTGTGTTAGATGTGTATACATACAAAGCATACAAGTCAGGACTTAGATGATAATGATACCAAGGAAATAATTTGATGATAATAATTATAAATTTTAGCATTTCAATGAAAACCCAAATTACATTAAAGAATATGAATAAAGAGGATTACACACACACACAAACACACACAAATATATGATAAATATGTGTGTGTGTGTGTGTGTGTGTGTCTAAATGTAAATGTACATGTATATATAAAGACACATTTAATATGTGTGTGTGTATTAAATGAATATAATTACAAAACTTACAAGTCATGATTTAGATGATTGATGATACCAAAAATATAATTTGATAATAATTATAAATTCTAATATTTCAATGAAACCCCAAATTATATTAAAGAATATGAATAAAAAAGATTACACACACACACACACATACATATATATATATATATATATTAAATGTATGTGTCTCTGTGTGTGTGTGTGTGTTAAATGTGTGTGTGTGTGTGTGTGTGTACACATCGATTTCAAAGCAAAAGAAAAGAAAAGTGTAATGTGATATTGAAAAACAATCATGATATATGTATCACCAATTTAATATAAATCATAAATTATTAATAATTGTCAAGGCTATTACCCATTTTAGAAAACAAGCCACTAAGAGTAAGAAATATCAATGAAACTAAGATCAAAGATTATTTGTGACAGATAAATATCAAAAAATTAAAAAAAAAATCTTATAAAATAATTACATGACCATTCATATATTATGAAGCTAAGTGTCATACAACCAAACAATAATATATACAAGAAATGAATGTGACAAAAAATAGCGAGATGAATAAATAATAAGACTAAGGAAAAAAAATTAAAAATATACTTTTTAAAAATAACATAAGAATAGCTCATATAAATAATAAAATAAGAGAACTATTGAAAATAAAATATTCAGACAATGGAAAAAAATAAAAATAGACCAAAAAGTAATTGGATTAAAATTATAAATAATAATTTAACAATTCAAAAATTAAAAGTTACATAAATTTTAATAGATTAAACTTTAAGGGCATATTTATATAGCCATCCCTAAGAGATTAGAAAAATACTTGTTTGATTTTAATTTTGATTTGAATAATACCCCAAATACAATTTCATCAAGAAACCATATTTTATTAAAAACTAAAATTCATATGAACGAAATCAATGTAAAGTATAGATTAGTAAAACTAATAGAGCATTAATGAGTAATACTTAAGAGGGATTAACAATTATAGTTAGGTAATATAGTTTGATAATAGAGTTTGATAATAATTATGATAAATTTTAACTCTAAATTCCTAGATAAGTAATTTATAAATATAGCCACATAATTATGATTGAGAGTTTAAATCATGAGCACATAAAGTATAGATTGGTAAAAATTTAAATGAAGACAAAAGATAAACATGTATTGAATAAAAGTGTCAAAATTTATCAAAAAATACATTATATTTAAAAAATTAAACTAAAATGATAATATTAAGAATTCACTTACATCAATTTTAGTTTTTTGAGAAAACCCAAAATGAGATATAATATATGCATGCACACACACACACATTTATAGATCAAAATGAAAAAAAAAAAGAAATCATACCAAGCCATAGAGATTATGTTTGTGCATGGCCAAAAGAACCTTAGAAGCCATCCACCGAGGCGTTCCAACACATGAATCGAGAGGCTGTATTCCGCTATGAGCAATGCAACATGTGTGGAATGGTGAACGGAGGGGAACTGCTCGATCAAATTCACACAACTTCACAATTGGCTTCCCATCCTCTTTCCCACTATCTAAATCGATCAACACATTTTCACTCTTTATGTCCCTGTGTATTATGTGCTTTTAATGTAACTCTACCAATGCACTTGCAACGTCTCGGGCAATGCTTAAAGCCAATTATACAGGCATGTGCTTTTCTCCATCATTTGACATTTTTGCCATATAACTATGCAACAAAAAGGCAAGAACACACATATTACATGGACTTTTGAAGACACCCACATCAAGATATATAGATATATATAGATAGAGATAGAGAGAGAGAGAGAGAGAGAGAGAGAGGAGAGAGATGGGAGGGAGGGAAGGAGAGAGAGATGGGAGGGAGGGAGAGAGAGAGAGATGGGGGGGAGAGAGAGATAGGGGGAGAGAAAGAGAGATGGGGCAGAGAGAGAGATGTGGGGGAGAGAGAAAAGAGGGAAGGAGAGAGAGAGAGAGAGAACAAAAAATGTCTTAAGATATCATCTTCTAACATATTCCATATAGATTGCAGACTGAAATGAGTGCACAATGGGGTTTCCATCAACAGAAAGAATCCATTTAGATGATATCTGGTGCCCATAGAATTCAACAATGCAAGAGTGCTTCAAGATACCCAGAATTCACACTTCCCCTATACAACTACACTCAGACAATCTACCATCATCACTGGATGCACCACAAACCTCCAGATTGCACAGCTAGAACATGCAGCTTCACGAAGTAACACTACAAGTGCTACCAATAGTGTCCAGTTGACTCACAAAGAACAAGAGACCCAAGAACATGATAGTCCAGTTGACCCTCCTATTTCTGCATGCTATTAGTGTGTTTTCCACTAATATTCCATGTTCAGCATTTAGATGAGAAAATGCCTTAGAAACATTACTATTTTGTTCCTTGTTATCTATAATTTTATTTTTTTATTTTATTTTTTGTTTTTTGCAACCCTCTCCCCCTTATTCTTATTGCTGTATACCACCATTGCCCACTCTAGACCTTGCTATTTTGCTCCCCTCTCTTCCTCATTAAACGTGTATGCTTTGTCCATATTCCCCTCCTATTTTTTATTGTTATCCAGCATGGCGTTATTCTCATCCTCCCCTTCACTTCCCACATTCATTCCCCCTTGTAAGAGTGTATATTCTGACGTAGCATTAGTTCTTTGTTTATATCTTTTTTAACCCATGCAATTTGACCCTTGTCTTTACCATAATATTATTCCAATGTATCATTTCTGCCCATCCCCTTCATACATTCCTCTTCCCCACGGCTCATTCTATTACATTTTAAACAATATTTGGAGATATGTTCAGGCACAATTAACTACCAGAACCCCTGTTCATTATTGTTGCCTATCCATTATTTCTGTGGAGGCCGTGAGAGGAGATTAAACTCCACGCAAATCCTTGGATTATTTGGTTTAGTCATTGAGGCAATGGCCTCATCAATCATTATTGGTTTACCCATACATTTTTCCAAGATGAAAAGTGTTGAAAAAGAGAGAGAGAGAGAGAGAGAAAACCATTTTTTTTAATTTATGCCACTCCACATTATATTCAACACTCCCCCTCAAGCTGGAGCATATACGTCATATGCACCAAGCTTGTTACAAATGTATTTAATCCTAGGACGACTAAGAGATTTAGTGAAAATATCTGCTAGTTGATCATTTAAATTAACAAAACTTGTAGCAACACATCCTGATGTGATCTTCTCTCTAATGAAGTGACAATCAACTTCAATATGCTTGATCCTTTCATGAAAGACTGGATTGGATGCAATATGTATTGCGACCTGGTTATCACAGATGAGTTTCATCTCTTCATCCTTTCCAAATCTCAACTCTCGAAGAAGATATTTCAACCATATGAGTTCACATGTTGCCAAAGCCATAGCTCGATACTCGGCTTCAACGCTAGATCTCGCTATTACATCTTGTATCTTACTCTTACAAAATATTAGATTACCTCCAATAAAAACACAGTACCCTGAAGTGGAACGTCTATCTGTGGGTGAGCCAGCCCAATCTGCATCTGTGTAACCAACAACCTGAGTATGACCTCTGTTCTCGTACAACACACCTTGGCCTGGTGTACTTTTGATATATCGAAGAATGCGGATTACAACATCCCAATGGCTATCACATGGTGACTGTAGGAATTGACTAACAACACTCACAAGAAAAGAAATGTTTGGACGAGTAATGGTGAGATTGTTCAATTTACCTACGAGTCGTCGATATCTCCCAGGGACTCCTAAAGGCTCCCCCTGTCCTGGTACAAGTTTGACATTTGGATCCATAGGTGTGTCTACCAGTTTACAATCTAACATACCGGTATCTTCCAGGATGTCTAAAGCATACTTCCTTTGGGAAAGGACCACACCGGAACTAGATTGAGCTATCTCAATTCCCAAGAAATACTTGAGTTTCCCCAAATCTTTGGTCTGAAAGTGGGTAAAAAGATGTTTTAGTTTCTGAATACCATCCTGATCACTGCCTGTAATGACAATGTCATCCACATAAACAACCAGATAAATACACTACCCCAATGAGTTATGATGATAAAAAACTAAATGGTCTGTTGTACTGCGAAGCATGCCAAACTCTTGAACAACAGAACTAAAACGATCAAACCATGCTCGAGGAGATTGTTTCACGCCATATAGAGAACGGCGTAACTTGCACACTAAACCAGACTCCCCCTGAGCAACAAAACCAAAAGGTTGCTCCATATAAACTTCCTTGGCAAGATTACCATGAAGGAAAGGATTTTAAATATCCAACTGATAAAGAGGCCAAGAACACATAGCAGTCATGGAGAGAAGCAGACGAACAGAAGCAATCTTGGCAACAAGGGAGAATATGTCAGCATAATCAGAACCATAAATCTGAGTATAGCCTTTAGCAACTAAGCGGGCCTTAAGGTGATCAACCTGACTATCAGGACCAACCTTAATTGCATAGACCCAACGACAACCAACTGTAGATTTACGAGAGGGTAAAACAACAAGATCCCAATTGTCATTAGAGTGTAGAGTAGTCATTTCATCC